>JACYFF010031957.1:103310087-103347885 GCA_017589665.1 Selenicereus undatus | reverse complement strand
TGATCCATAAATCGACTTCATTTAAAACTTCAAAGCTTCTTTAAAACATAATAAACATATTAAGTCGTAAAGCGACTCCATTTTCAATTTAAAGGTTCATATAAACGTAGTTCAGGTACTAACTCGCAAAGTAACTTCAGTGTTAGACTAAGAAACTTCTCTTAGATGTAAAACATTTGCTAGTTTATAAAACAACTTCATTTTTAACTTAAAAGCCCTTTTGAACACGCAACGCGTTTATTAACTTGTGAAACGACCTTATTTTTGACTTAAAAACTTCTTATAAAGGTAACGCATTTACTAATCGTAAAACGATTTAGTTTTCAACTAAAAGGCTCTTTATAAACATGCTAAGGTTGCCTAACCATAAACGATTTTGCTTCTAACTTGACAGTTTTGCTAAATCATAAAACCGACTTCATTTGTTTACAAACATAGTAAGCTTGACCATAAACACAGTAGGCTTTTCTCACTTGTTTGTCCACACATACATTCGAATACGTATAACGACTTCGATTTAGCAATTCGGGCGTAAATCACCAAAATTGATCTAATTGATACTAAACATACGTAATTCACCTCTAATTAACACCTCGAACCTACTTCATTCATCTTGATTAAAGCTAAGCATATATAATTCTCTTCGAATTAAACTCGTTAGCATAAGTCACCCAAATCGCTTCGAATCGAAGCTAAACACATATAACTCACTTCGAATTCTCCCAAATTGATTCGAATCGAAGCTAAACATATAGAATTCACTTCGAATTAACATCTTAAGCATAATTCACCCAAATTGATTCGAATCGAAGCTAAACACATATAACTCACTTTGAATTCACCCAAATTGATTCGAATCGAAGCTAAACATATATAATTCATTCCGAATTAACATCTTAACCATAATTCACCCAAATTGATTCGAATCGAAGCTAAACACATATAACTCACTTCGAATTCACCCAAATTGATTCAAATCGAAACTAAACACATATAACTCACTTCGAATTAACACCTCAAGCATAATTCACCCAATTTGATTCGAATCGAAACTAAACACATATAACTCACTTTGAATTCACCCAAATTGATTCGAATCGAAACTAAACGCATATAATTCACTTCAAATACATATCTCTAGTATAATTCATACTCTTTAGGCATAAATACTTATAACTAGCAAATCGATAAACTTATTCACATAATTATCATTTGAAATTCTTAAAATAGGTGGGATTAAAGGATTACTCACTTTGAATTCAAGCAATTTGCGTGCAATTGGCTAGATTGAAGATGAATTCGAGCTCCACACACCCAAGAATCTCGTTTGCCTTCGCGTGGGGGTTCGGATTCCACCAAACCGAAACCCTAACTTGCAATTTTTGGAGAAATTAACCACAATTAGGAAGAATCTAGGTCAAGAATACACTTATAGATGAATGAGGGGTTCGAATTCACCTTGCATGCACTGAAAATCACCGGTGCTCGGTTCCGTTTTGCGCTGGGACTGCTCGACCGCGCAAGGGAGAGGACGCCGGAGAAGGTGGGCGTCGCCTGGGGTCCGGTGGTCGCACGGCGCACAGCGACGAGCAGGGAGGGGGAGGCAGGAAGAAGAAGAAGAAGAAGGGGAGAGAGAGGGAGCTCGGTTTCAGGGAAAGAAGAAGCAGAAGCAGGTGCACGGGAAGGGGGGGTCTCGCGGGCAAGGGGGAAAGGGAAAATAAGGGGTATGCAAAATTACCGTTTTGCCCCTCCCTTCTCTCTTTCATTTATTCGACAGTCCAAACTTAACACTGCTAGTCTAATTCGTAAACCGATTCCTAAACCCAAATCCATAATATAATCATTCATCAACTATTCGTTCCCAAATCTATCCAGGTTCGATTTAATAACATCGAACTACTTCTAAGGCTGACGGGTATTCAAGTAAACTTTCTAACCCAACAGGCATGATATTCATTAAGCGAATACGACAAAACTTCGGGTCTCACAGATATTTAGCGTTAATATAAAATTTAGTGAAAAATCTCATTTTCTATATGAGGAAGGTTTGAAACTCGGGTTTGACTCAATGATCCGAGGGCACCTGCATGGTCAGGTTTAGAGTTAAGGGTATGTCGAACTACATGAGAATTGGGTAGGGTCATGTCGAAAAAATCCTACTTACTGATCCTCATGACCCAACTCTCAGCCTGTCTCGGCTGTTAATTTGATCAAGTCTAGTTGCATAACAACCCCACATGTGTTGTAGTATAATAGCATAAGCTTCATCTTCTAGTTGGAAGACTTGCGGTAGTCATATAATATACTTGTTAGTAAAAGTGCTCATGTGTTAGATCATAGAGTATCCTACCACAAGAGGGGGGGTGAATTGTGGTGTCTGATTTTCGCGTTATATATGACAAACACCTCTGTGACTTATTTGCAGAGGGTGTTTTCAGATGTAGCAAGAGCAAAAATTATCAAGATAGATGCGGAAATTAAAGCACACACAATGTTTTACGTGGAAAACACCTCTAGTCCAACTGAGGTGTGAAAAACCACGACCTACCTCGTGTAGGATTTAACCACTTCACTAAACCGGGCTTAACACGTTATAATTGTAACACACCTTGTTACAACCTTGCAACCACGTAATCTCCTTCTCAAGGCAGATTACACCACGTCCAAATCTCACCAGATTGGACACGTCCAAAGTCCACACGACTAGGACACACTCACTCACTTTTGACTGATCTGAGATCAAGGTCAAAAACACCTTATTGGGGTGCTTCTCACTAAGCAGATGTAAGGTACAAATGAAGATCCTATTATGCCAATATCTTGAAAACACACTTTTAACACAACTTGTCTCGGTTTTCTCTTTTCTCAAGAATAGCTCAAAGCACTTTTATTTTTCTAGAAAACCTCCTTTTTGAATCTCGTTTTGTGTTGTGTTCTCTCCTTTTTGTGTTTTCCTTTGTGTCAGTCTATGTCCGTGTATTTTCATCTCAAATGCTTCTCCCTTTTTATGCTCAAAAACCAACGGTAAAAACCAGGGAGAGAGGAGAGAAAATCAACTAAGTTTGGTAAAGATGATTTTCTTTTTCAAATAAAAATCCCAACGGCTCTTCAAGAAAAATCTTCCCAAAATTATAGCATTCTAAGAAGATTATTTTTAGCCATAATAACCGTGGAAAATCTTGTGAAGGTATTTTGAAAAGCTTTCCAAGAGATGAGAGAGAGAGAAAGAGATAACATTTCGATTTAAAAGTTTTCCAAAAATAGGTTTTGCAATCTCCCATAATATTTTCAAGAATTATCCTTTCCAAGAAAATAGCAATCTTGAGTTTAAGGAATTATTCTGTAGATCTTGGCCAACCGAAAATAAGTTTTCAAAGATAACCGGGTAAGGCCAGTTTAGGTCAGAAACACCCTAGGCACCCTGTTCACAGGGTTGTTCGCGATTGGTGTTCTGAAGCGTTTAGCACAAACACCGATTCAAGAGGTGTTTTATAAGGTGTTTTCAGTATTGGCATATTAACAAGAGTCTAAATAAATAAAATCTATATACCCCAGACTTCTTGTTTTAAACTAGTCATCTTGTCCAAGATCTGTATAGATGTCGTGAACACCAAGGTCACCTTGTTTGCTGGGATTGTTCTTTGTCTTGCTAGAGTTCATGAATTGCTTCTCGTACGATCAACTCAATCATCTCATGGAGGTGGTGATCTTGAGAGTGAACCATTAGGTATAAGACCTGTTCTCAAGGCGTGTTCTCAACATTCAACAAACAGGTTAATGCGCATTGTTGAAAACATATTCTCAGCACATTGTTGAAAACATGTTCTCAGGACTTGTTCTCAACAATCAACAAGTTAAAGCACATGTTGAAAACATCTTGTTTGGAGCAACATTGCTTTAGGTTTGTTATCATCAAAACATAATAATAGTTTCAACATCATGTGTATGAAACAATCAAAGTTCTGGGGTTAGATCTGGAGGGGTATACTTTGTGCCCTCCTCAACGGAAGACTATACTTATATTGTAGATATGAATCTATAAGCTCAGTTATATAGTATAAGTTAAAAATTAACAAAATTTTATTATTTTTTTGAAAATAAGACTAGAAAAATAAGCGGTAGACTTAAAAAAGCAAAATAATTATGATATTGGATAATTTAGGCCAATAAATTCAAACAATCATATGGTTTATGCCCAAGCGGTAGACTTAAAATTTTTCGAGAGGGAAAAAATAGTTCCAGATACTTTACAGACCTACCAGCCTCAAACCTTAAACATTTGAGAAAACAGATTTTGTACGGACTGATCGTGGTAGAGCTTTTTTTGGGGGTAAATTTTGGCTCCTACTACTATTCCATTCTTTCCAACTTTTTAGGACCATATTCATTTCCTTTCACTGTTTTTTAAGGATTAATATCACTCATTTCTAGTCCCTCTAATTCCCTCTTCCTTCTTCCTCTACATTAATATCAATAATTTCATTTTTCTCCAACTTTATTTTATTTTATTTCCATTTCTTCCTACTCTTGCCAATAAAATACTTTACTTTTCATTCCGCTCTATTTCTTCTCACTTCATTTTATTTCTTCTAATTATGTACCGACTGTATCTCTATGAAAAATAACGGACCCATAGTGACACGACCAATACCCAATCGTTCAGAAACACTAGGCCCCTCCACACCCCCACATCCTAGCCATCCACGTGAGAAATATGCCACTTGAACGGCCCAGATTGTCTCTGACAAGGACCAAATCCAATGGGTGTAAATCCTCAAACAACGGTCTAGAATCTTCCACGTTTCAACCCCTCTGATTTTTGCCCTTTTCCTTTTTTTATTTAACCCACCCCATTCTATCCAACGGACTTCAAGCGATCGCCCAATTCTCATCTGTTCCTCTTTCTCTCTCTCTCTCTTCCCGAAGCTTCTGATGTCTCTTACGATCTCACGCCGTTGATCTTCTCACAGAGAAATCTCCGATTTTCCCTTTTCATTCGAAAATTTCAGTTCTACGTGTAAGCTTTCCAGCGTCTCCCGCTTTCTTTTTTCTCTCCCGTCCCCCTTTTTATTTTTTATTTTTTATTTTTGTAATTCTGGCAAATTACAATTGGGAATTGTTTCGAATTTGCTAGAAATTTTAGTGTACAATTTAATTTTCAACATCTTGATCTTTTCTGTTAATCAGAACTAATTTCCCAGATCAAGTTGTGCAGAACTGGAGCACTCGATCCAATTTTTCTCAACTTTTTCTGCGATCCGTTGACTTGCTTCAGACTTGGATTTCTAACCCTAATTACCCCAATTTCGTCGTTTGCGATCATTGTGTATCTCTTTTTCTGAGTTTGAATTCGAGCCGAAAATCGTCGAATCTTGAAATCGAGCGAGTTGATCGATGGCAGACTCGGACGATTCAGGAGGGAAAAGCAACAACAACAACAACAGTCGGGAGACATCATCAGCTTCGGCGAGAGAGCAAGACAGATTCCTTCCGATAGCGAACGTGAGTCGAATAATGAAGAAAGCGTTACCTGCGAACGCGAAAATATCCAAGGAAGCGAAAGAAACAGTTCAAGAGTGCGTTTCGGAGTTCATCAGTTTCATCACCGGCGAAGCCTCCGACAAGTGCCAGAGAGAGAAACGCAAGACGATCAACGGCGACGATCTGCTCTGGGCCATGACTACGCTCGGATTCGAAGAGTACGTTGAACCGCTCAAGGTCTATCTGCACCAGTTCAGGGAGCTCGAGGGCGACCGGACCGGAGTTCCGGTCCAGGGTAGTGGCACCGGTGTAAATAGTGGCGCCGGTGGGGGTGTGTATGGGAATCGTGGTGGTGCTGGGGGCAATAATGGTGTGGTGGGGATGGGAAATGTGATTGGTCAAGGTGGGCAAATGTATGGAGCCCACACCTCTAGTGTTTATGGAGCTGGTGGGCCCGGCGTTGCTAATGGTGGGTCTAGATAAATATCTCTTTATATGTAGGTGTATTTTTACCCCATGATAAACTAGTATTATTGATCAGCTTCTTGTTGGAACCCTAGTTCCTTTTATCTTTTTTCTCTCTTTTTTTGGGTTTTTTTTTTTTTTGGTTGGGGGTGGTGTTCCTGGGACAAACAATATAATACTAGATGATGGTTGCTCTCTGCGGTAGATAATGGTGAAGGAGTTTCTACTTTTGTATCCCCTTAACTGCTCGTGGGAAATTAATTATGGAGTGAGTTGAGTGCTCGTTGTTGCTCAAATATATGAGGACTTGGCTTAGCTAGGCTTATGAACTGTTGGGAAATTTCAAAATTTGGGCTTGTTCACGAGCAAAAGTGAAATTAAATGTATGACAATAAAAAGTTGAACTGGGAACAATATGTCACCTAGATAATTGCGGAGAAATGAAAAGCCACAAAGATGCGATGACAATATAAATAAAAAGGATGGGAGCATTATATGAACACTTACAATCCTCAATGCAAGTTTTTGACGAACAGTGGGAATTTAGCTTCTATATGACATACTATGGCTTCAATCTTTTTGGGTGTCATTTTCTTACTTCTACAGTGTAAAGATCATCGAATATTGTTTTGTAATGATAGACTTGCTTCAAAATACGCAGCCACTTTCTGTTTTGGCAGTCAAAAAAGGAAAACCAATTTTTAGAGGGGGCAAAAAAGAAAAAAAATATTAATAAAACCAGCTAGAGCGACCTCAACTGCGGGTCGAATGTGGAACAAGCATTCTGAGCAAAGGAGGGGATCACAAGATGGGAACTTTGGATTGCTGTTTATGCATCAGTAAAAGTTGTCCAAAAGGTGTCCAAGGCCAAAGCCGAGGCGTATTCGAACTTCGGCAAGCTTTGTCAAGCTCCGTAAGCAACTAAGGCCAAGCATGGTCAAATCAGATCTAAGCTCGAGTTTTGCAGAATTTTGATATGCTATGCTGTATGACTATTTACATGAATAACAAATGTATTTTAAGGGATTATTGCCAACATAAAAGCAGAAGAATCAATCCCATGTTTTCATTTGGCAAATCAATATCTTAATTGTAAGTACTACTATGAAGCTTGTATAATTCACTTTCTAAGGAAACTCAAGAGAGCTCGATTAAGTATAAATTTTTCTAGATTGGGCTTAGTTTGATAAGCTTATCTGTCAAGCCTGAGCCAATATGAGCTTTGGTCAGATTGAACATGATCGCGATCGAGCTTTGACTGAGCTGAATTTCAGCTTATGATGTTATTGATTCAATAACAAACAACGCAATTAGTCTCATATCTGAAATGGTGAAGTAACTTGATTTTATAATTCTTCTATTTCATATATAATATTTATGATCGGTTGAATATATTTTTATTAATATTGAAATATATCTTTTGAACCTACTTGTTAGCTTGATATATATGTTGGAGTACCTTTTTTTTTATTGTGAGTTACATGTGCTAATTGAATCAATCTTGGAAAATCTCTCGATATAATTTGTGGAACAGTTATCTTCTAATTATTTGACAAAGATTTTTTTTGGTAAAAGAATACTGGGTTGAATATGATATTCTGTGAGACATAATCAGATATATAATTGGGGATATGACTAGACTAATTGATTTGATTGAATATAAGTTTATTTTGACCAAATCTATTTAAATTACAATAAAAAGATTTATGAGTTGAATATTTAAGTTCTGTTTGGCAAACAACTATTATTTGTTAGCTATTAGTTAATTGTATTAGTTGTTAGCTATTTGAATCAGTTGTTTGCATTAACTGTTTGAGTTACTTGTTTGTAGAAAAACTGTTTGGTAAATTTAGTTGTTTTCAGGAAAAACATCTGGTAAATTTCTTTCATATCTTTATCTCTAAATTACTTTTTAATAGAATATATTTTTTTTATTATTAGTCATCTTATTTTCTTTTTAAAAAGAATTAAATTCCTATCACATGTATAAGTTTAAATTCCTATCATATGTATAAGTTAACTTAATTTGTGATTCCAAAAAAGAAAAATAACTTCAATCATAAGACTTTACTTTCTTATTAATTCTATATAATTTATTTTCATCATTTATTTTATTTTTTTTCAATTTGTATTTATGCAAATGATGCCTATGTTTATAACGTTATTTTGTTATTTATTAGATTTTCTTTGGGTTATGAAATTGAAATTGAAATATGTATGAATTTCTAATAACTTTATTTTCATTATATTCAATTCATGTAAAGCATAATGTCAAATGTTGCTATTTACTTCCATTAATCCAAAGCTCATCGTCTACATAATCAGAAGGGGGGCTGAATAATATAAAACACAAATATCAAATGTTTATAAAAGTGATGATGAGAGAACCAAATAATTAACCTTGACATAATACACTAACAAAATTAGAAAAGCTATACCAAAAAATATACTGCTTGGCTAAAAAAATGAAAACAATGAAAGAGACAATGCAATTTCAACAGTTTGTTTTTGTGACCAAAAAAATTATAAAGGAAAGACCCTTATTTTTGTAAATCTTTAAGATCTAATTGAGGACCAGTGCTATTGATATAAGACTTCGAGCAGCACTTTATGGTACTCTATACTCTTTTTATTTTATGAAAGGAATATTCTATAAATATAATTTAATGATATGTAATGTAATTTTTTGAAACTTTTGGACATATATGTCATTCCTACAAAATGATCTTTTGAAAAGGCTAATGAAAATAACATTTTCAAAACAAATTGCTTGGGCCAAACAATTATTTTACTGAACATCCACTTAGCTATTTAACTTGGTCAAAATAATTAAAATTCTTACAATCAACTCTTTTTCTTCAAAAAGTTGTGGCTACTAGATACCCTCTTAATCTCATACTAATTTTGGATCAAGAGGATTGAGATACATATAACCTTTCCTTGACAAAAAGCATTGAACATATAACCCCACTATGTGTTAAAACTGTTTGGGAGAAAATGCTAAGAGCAAACGCAGCGAGAGGCTTGCACGAGGAGAGAGAGAGCCGAGCGAGGAAGTGGACGGCGCGAGGTTGTGCAGCAAAGGGCTCAGGAAGTCGGCTCGGCGAGCCGCTGCGGGCCGCGAGACAGCCTTGCCTAAATTTTTTTTACCCTTTTCTCCCCCAAAACGACGTCGTTTTGGGGGTGTGGCAGCTTTTTTTTTTGTTGCTGACAAAGCTGAAACAGGCGTGGGAAAGTTGGACTTGCAAAATTGGTTACATGTGAATTATGTGAAAGCATGATCAGCCAAGATTCTTGGCTTTTGATTTTTTTATTATTTTTTTTAACATGTGAAAGGATAGTGAGACGTACTGAGAAGCATGCATTTGTCTATAAATATGTACAATGGCTTCATCAGGTTGGTTCACACTCACGAAGAAAGTTTATCTCCCTCTACGTTTTCAATATATCATTTTTTTTTACATCTATATTCAGTATTCACATCAAAGAAGAAATGAAAGAAAGAGTAAGGATTTATATTGTTAGCTTCCTTAAATGTTTAATGCTTATATATTGAAGTTGATATTTTATTTCACTAATATTGTTATTTTTGAATTAGTAGAAAAACTTGTTGGTTTGTTTATTTTTTGTTCATATATTTATGATAATGAATATATATTTTTAATATAGTAGCTATGATTTTATTTATCAAATGTTTGAGTAGAATAATTTTAGTGATGTTATTAAAAGATTTATGGGCACAAAAGTAGGATTCACTCTTTAGTGTAAATAAAAGAATTATATGTTAATGAATATGTTAATAAAGTGAAGAAATTTGTATAATTTTATTCTCTGTGATGAGACGTTTTTAGCAACACTGAAGTGAAGGTATGAATTTATAAATTCATTTGTGTTAAATTCTTCATTATGTACTTTTAAAATTGGTAATTTTAGTTTCTAACATTGTTGTGGTTTGTATTTGTAGAGAAGTTTGAGTTGCTCTTCCAATCAACAAACAAGTGAAGAAAATTGTAAGTTGCTATTTAATTTTTAATTTGTTAGAAAAAATTATTATGTGGTAGTTGATATGTTAAATGTTAAGAACATTATATTTTATTTTTTTTAGTAGCAATGAGATGAATAATATAGTGGGCAAATTAATTTGAATTTTTTAAATATTATTTGTGTAAGTAGGAGATAATTAAAATTTGATTATATGTTGTGATTATATGTTATTAACTTAGCAATATTATTAAATGCTTTAGGAAACACTAGGGGAATAATGTTTTCATATGTTTGACCATGTGAATGAAGTTAAATAATTAAATTGGTGGGTCGGAAAATGTGCGTGCATATTCTTCATTGGTTTAGTAATTAAATGTTTAAGTGAGGAGAAAAATGAACACATAATTGATTTCATTCGAGTAAATTGAGGTACGATACGGATTTAACAAAATCGTAGTAAAAAGTACATAGTGTACACATTATTTTTGTGCTTTAATTTGTGAAATTTATGTATATATATTTTCTTGTTTGTATACATTTCATTTTGTAGTCATTTTGGTCCATCATATCTCAAACTTGTTGGTTGTTGCTATTATTCAGCTGTCTACTAATCAACTTCAAAATATATACATGGGATATTTATTACATGTGATTTTCATGAGGATGATCTTGGTAAACGATCATTGCAAAAAATCGTAGAAGAAAATTTAGGTGTAATGTCTATAAAAAAAAAGTTTATGTTCAACAATGGGTGCTGTTTTCTTGGGTCAATTATTTTTTTTTTGGGAGTTCTTGTTTAATATGGTCTTAGTCACCACCACAATCCATAAACACTATAAGTTAGTGAAAGGAATATGTTAGTGATTATGATAATTCAAATTAATATGTTAGTTAACAAGAAGGATTTGTATATGGTAATATGGTATTATGTTCATATGATTATATGTAATGCCATGACCTTTATTTACTATAAGTCACTAATATATTGAAAATGGTTAATTATAAATTTGTAGGTGGTAGCTTGATCTGAAATATAGACCTTAACATTCCCCCATCATTTATGAGTTTGCTCGATGGTGACGATTCACCCCAAGTTGGGGTGAACAGTGCTACCCCAATTCCCGCACAGAATCCCCATGCGTCATACCCCCCATATGTACCACAAAACTACTATCCTTATCCACATCATTCATATTACCCACCACACCTTAGCTTGAAGATACCAGGTGGTTCAAGTTAGAATCATCGACCATATCCTCCACCATATTACACATCAATATAGAACGAACCTTTCAATGTGCACGGGAGTGAATACCTGTATCACCCTCCTTACTATCCACCGCCACCTCCTCATCGAAATCACCTTTCTGCGGGTAGCAACTCCACCCCCTCATCCACACCAACGGGGTCACTGGTCAGGTTGGGCCAGTCTAGGACGAACATTGAGGCAAGTACTGATGAGGGGGACGGGGATGAAGTAATGGGAGGAACTGTAGGTGGTGCGAAAAAGTGGACTGTTGACGAAGATCAATGACTTATTCGGTCATGGATAAATGTAGGCATGGACCCTATTGTCGGGGTCGATCAAAAGAAGGCTAGCTTCTGGAATAGGGTGGCCTCGACTTTTAATGAGTACCGTCTACAAGGGGCATCAGCACGAACTTCAAAGACATATAACAGCCGATAGCTTCGGTGCGCCCCAATAGTGAATAAATGGACAAGTATTATGTTGGAAGTGGAACGTAAAGATTTTGGAAGAGGCCCACAGATTGTACACTTAGCGTACAACGAAAAAGTTTGAGTTGGATCATTGGTACGAGATGTTCAAAGACCAACCAAAGTGGAGGGCAATATGTGACCCACCTACGTTAGGGCCAGGATCAACAAAAAGGTCCAAACCTGACAGTGAAGAGGCTGGAGATGAAGGTGTCAGCGGAAGTGAAAGACCCGAAGGCCGGAAAGCCGCAAAGAGAAGGATGAAACAAAAGGTGAACAACACCATAGTTGATTTAGTAACAATTGAGCTGAAGGACATAAAGAGTACCAACGCTGATATGAATGAAATGTTCAAGGAGTTCATGATTACAACAAAACAAGAAAAAGCTCAAAAGATTATGATGAGGGAAGCAAAACTAAGGAGAGAGGAGGAGAGAATAATGATGGTAGACACCTCCACAATGACTCATGAACAAGCAGCGTACTACGACCAGCTGAAATCAGAAATAATGCAAAGGAGATTTGGAAGCTCATGATGACATTAGTAATATGTATCCCCTCCCCCTAATGTTGTAGATGAGAAGAACTATGTATGTCATTGTATGTTGTAACAGCCTATTATATTGCTTATGTTTTCAATGTTTTGTATAATCATGTTATGATATGAAGTTCTGCAAAACGGGTGTGTTTAGTATTGTTTAATAAAATGGTTATTCTTCTATACATTAACGTATAAGCAATATTATGTTGCGCAGGCAGATTCTAATGGATCATTTTAATGTCGACACACTGCCTACTGAGGACGAATCATCGCCCTCCTCCTCAGCATCGTCTTCTTCATCACATGACGATGTCATGATCCCCGTCATGTCGGCGTACCTTCAATATCAGCAACAAGTGCAAGAACAAATGATGTTCTTTATAAAACTTAGGCAAGCAGCAACAGAGATGACGTCATCGGCATCTACACCACGGATGAAAAAGAGATATATTAAGAGAGATAAAGAAGCTGCCCACAATCGCTTATACCAAGACAACTTCGCCGAAGATTCAGTGTACAACGAACATCATTTTCGGCGTAGATTCCGAATGCGGAGGCACTTATTTCTCCGCATTGTCGAAGCACTCGGCAATCAGTCAGAGTACTTTCAGGTTAGGTATTATGGGGTCGGAAGGTGTGGGTTGTTGCCATTAACTAAATGTACCGCAGCTATGCAAATGCTTGGCCATGGTGTAGCAGCTGATTGCGTTGATGAGTACTTGAAGATTGGTGCGAGCACTGCAATTGAATGCCTGAAAAAGTTCGCCTCATGCGTCGTTGAGATATTCGGGGAGCAGTACTTAAGAAAACCAAATCAAGTTGATGTTGATCGGTTATTGCAAGTTGCTGAAGCCCATGACTTTCACGGTATGTTGGGAAGCATAGACTGCATGCACTGGGAGTGGAAGAATTGTCCAACGGTTTGGAGTACATCATTTCAAAACCAAGTTTACAAGGTGCCAACAATCATCCTTGAAGTCGTTGTATCATATGACCTTTGGATATGGCATGCGTTCTTCAGGTTGCCTGGAAGTCTGAATGACATCGACGTCCTTGATCGCTCACTTGTTTTCCAAAAGATGTACGAGGATCGGGCTCCTAAATGTGAGTATGTTGTCAATGAGCACCATTACAACATAGGATACTATCTTTCGGATGGAATTTATCCACAATGGGCGACATTTGTCAAAACGATCCCACTACCCCAAAGGCCGAAGAAAAACTTATTCGCAGAACGTCAAGAATCAGTAAGGAAGGATGTTGAGCGAGCCTTCGGTGTGTTACAAGCTCGATTTGCCATTCTGCGTGGCTCCGCTCGTCTGATGGATCAAACAGAAATTGGTATTATTATGTGAGCATGTGTGATGCTACATATGCTCTCATAATATGATTGTGGAGGGCGAGCGGGATAACTACGAGCTCACATTTCACTACGACGTTGTCGAGGAAACTGTCCCAGAGCCCGTTGTTAACCACAACCAACATTCATGCTATGAGACGTAGTTTCAACGATCATGCCAAGTTCGCAACTTCAAAACGCATTTAACTCTCTAGGCGGACTTTATTGAGGAAATATGGAAGCGAAATTCGGGTCGGCGGTAGAGAATATAGTCCATTGATCTTCATATTGTAATTTTTTTTAAATTGCTGAACTGTTGTAATTTTTATCCCGTTCTATGTCCACCAATGTATCTTATGTTTTATTTACTATCCAACTCTTATAATTTCTAATTTGCAACATGTGTGATTAAGTATAAAATTCAATCTCTTGGGGTTTTTTTGATTAATTATGTATGATAATTATTACGTGCACATTGTTTTCTTCGAACGAAAATCACACCCAGCTAACCAACCACCACCAAAAAAAAAAATTAAGCAAAGTTAATTTTTTCCGACGACAATCAGTTGTCTTCATTCATCATCGTATTGTAATTTCCTTCATTCACCTACTCTAATTTTTATTTCGTTTCTTCTCAACCAACGTTTATTTTTAAATTTATTTAGCAAACTCTTGTAATTACTATATTTAGGTATGTGTTAATTTCTTAATTGAAACTCTTGCACTGTTCAAAAAATACAAATATGACCTCAAATTAGTTGTGTTACCAAATTATTATGTCCAAATTATTTTTCCTGCAAATAATTAAACCATATAACCAACCACATAAAATAAAAATAAAACAATTAAATTTGAATAGGTGTGAGGTCCATAGGTATTATTTTATTTGGTGAGGGAACGTGGTGAGCTTTTCATTCAAGAGAGTGAGGATTGTGAGGCAAAAAGTTGGAGAGATTGCTAATGTGGCAGCAGTAGGATCCAACTGGTGAGCCAAAAACTAGCTCACCATTACTTTTGCTCTAAGACATAAGCTATAGAAAATAATAGCAGGTACCGCTACTCAAAAAGACCACCACAAGAAAAAAAAAACAAAAAAAAAAAAGTGGGTACCGTTAGCTATAAATAGTGTTAACTGGAGCGGAAGAAGTGTATTAGAAAACAGTATTATCAGGTAGCAAACAACGCTAGCTACATTGGCCGTGCATCTTAATCCTATACTTACAGGACTCAGAGCCGAGGCTCTTATAATTATCTTACATAATAAGGGGGGTTTGCAAGACAAAAGAGAATCCGCTGGAACTACGGACAAGGATATTTTACTCAATTCCCCTCTTTACTATTTGAAAAGGCGGAATCAAATTCAATTCAACCAGTGTGTATGTAAGACAACCTTAATTCTCTATGTTCAACGCTTTGGGCAAGCCAGAGCAAGCGGGAATACCAGGCTATCTCCGAAAAGAAATAGAGCCGAATCCTTGGAATTCTCTGATATCGGTATGTCTATTTAACTTCGTATTGCGATCTCCGCTGATGATCGCTCTTTTCTTTTCATCTCTTGGGCGCCAGCGTTAATATGGCTTTTCTCTTTCATATGGGATAGGGCTTTGGAGAACTCAACGAATGGAATTCCCCTCATGTTATATCTGCACTAGTACCAGTCTAACTAAGAGTCATCTGCTAGGCCAGCTTCCTGCGCGTAAGCCAGTGCTAAAGAAGAAGGCTAAGGAAAAGCTAAAAATATAATTTCCGTAAATTGTAGATGTGCCACGTCCAAGTCAATCACTTCGTTCTAGTTCTTTTTCAACCTCTTCTACATCCTAAACTGCCCTTTCTCTCGCATTTGCTCAAAAGTGCATCTACATTCTACATCCATTTCCTTTATATCATCCTCTTGTAACAACATCACGACCCCTAGGCAGAGCCTCTTTGAACCTAATAAGTAATACCCGAAGTAATTCAACCAGCAAAAATAGATTTGTTCAAATATGCCCGAACTGTAAATCAAGTCTGAATCAAGTCGGCAAATTTTGGTTCACATTATCTTTCGATTTTTCTTAAAACAAATTTGGATCTCACCTCTGCCTATCCTTTCTATATACTCCCAACGAATGGGGCTCTGAAAACTTCAGTCAAGACTGGTTGGGGCTCTAAAGAGGTCCTTGCTAGAATACCTTCTTTGTAAGAAAGGGGCGGCGAGATATATAACCATATTCAAGTCAAAATTATTCTATATATGGAATATATGGGCATCCTACATGACCTACCCCTTTCTCACCTTCTGATGCATATTGATCTACCCGATCGATCAAGACTCAAACCAAACTTGCTCATCCTTCTTGGCACAAGGACGCGAGAACCACTCCGAGGTTTCAACCGGTTTTTAGAAAATCTTCCTCCCACAAGATAGGGGCGATGCCAAAATGGGACATACATAACCAGCAATTCCTAAGACCAAACAGAAAAAACACCTGCAATTCATAATAGTAATGTAGAGACGCTGATGAATTCTTGCCAGTTTGGACATCTAGATCTGGACGTCGGACATGACACACTAAACAATAAAAAAAAAATCAACTCGCTTGACCACATTGCCGACATGCCTTTTTGCATCAGGCACAATCCTAAAATGAAACATTACGGATAATACAGTATGTTGATAACTTGACATAGAAAACACAGCTCGGCAACACGAATCATTAAGTTCCACGAGAATCAAAAGCTAGAAGCTGAGAGCTATATCTTATTACGCAAAGTCGATGTTGGTCTCTTCTGGGCATGACTTCCGGTACTTCAGTAGGGTAGTAAGCGCTCTAAAATAAGAATCTATAACTATCTTTTGGATAAATTTCTTGGAGGAATTTGAAGACATCTGTGAAAAGCAAGGCCAAACAACAAGGCTTCAGCTTAATCCACCCAAAATACTGCACAAGAACTTTTCCAACACAATCTTTTGAAAGGACAGGCAAATCCCAGGAAGTATAAGAAGAGAAATCCAAGATTCCAAGGAAGCAAATGAATGAATGCAACTAACAAAGCCCAGAAGAGAACCTGCATTTTTCTGATGCAATGGCATTGAAGAATATGATTAATATCCTCTACAATTCTCTCTACACTTTCCTCTCTACACTAACTGTACATGATATATACAACAACAGTGAAACCTCTCAAAACAATGCCCAAAAAAAAAAAAAAGATGAGGAAGAAGGATACAACAGAGAAGAGGGAGCTAAGCCAAGGGAATAATACAACAAAATCCAACAAAATAGGGCATATTTAGCAACACAACCTTTGGGAGCTAAATCCTATTACATAGCAGTAAAAGCATCAAATCTTTCTAGAATAAGCCACCAACATCAGACTTTTGAAGGTTTTCAAGCCATACTCGTCATCAAACACAACATCGCTTGGGTCCGATAGAAATTTTAACTATAACATAATAATTGTCAAAGAGAGCTAGTGACTAAAAAAGGTAAAGACCAAGCTGGAAGTTCAAAGCAGAGTGCATACACTGTGCATATAGCTCCAACTTGGAAAACCTTGAGGTCATGTTCATCTCCAGAATGGCCCCCTACTTTCTTCAATCTCTGAGACAGAAGTACCCTTCAAAGAGCTACAAAAATAACGATATTTTTAGAGAAGCACTTGTGAATGATATACATCATTAGAAAACTCAGTCTGGACCAAGATGCATGGCAACAGTCAGTTAATATTATTGTCACTTTTCAACCTCAACATCCACAGATTTGAAGAACAAATTTTAACAAAAGGTCAGCAAGCAACATATAAGTTTAATATATAAAGTAGGAAAAGACAGCCATCTCCAACTGGTGCTTGTTGAAACTAGGATCTTCTTGCCTTTTCAAGTAGGATTTTCTTCTGTCAGGCCCATTCTTCTGGCGTTTTTTTAGTGTTTTTTTGGGCCCGGGGGGGGGGGGGGGGGGGGGCTCCCGCGAGGTGTTTGAGGTTCAGGAAGAAGGAAGCAAAATGGCTCCTCTAATGCTCACCAACTGCCCACCAATTACAAAAAGCCAAAAAGCATACATGGCACACTGATTCATATATATTGGCTCTGTTCTAATTTGCCAGATTTCATGGATTAAACAAAAAAACAAAGAGAGCCTTTCAGCAATTCTAGTTAAGAATATGCAGCTCCATGAATCTGAATCCCTCAGAAACAACACAACACCACCCCCCCCCCCTGGGGGGCACTTTCTTCCCCTAAAGAAAAGAAATAAAGGCAAGGACACCACCAAAGCATAGCCAACCTTCAACAGGAATCAAGGGGTTAAAAGAGAAAATGGATGAAGAAATCCAAAAATTCAGGGAAGAAACAACACACAGACGGGGAAACAAACCCGGAGAGTATATATAAATAAACTCCTATTTGCCTTTACAAAATTCGATTAGGCCAAATTCCTAGAAGGATCAGAAAAGGAAGAGGTGCCATTTCATTAACAACTAGAAAAAGATAAAGCATTCTACAACTGAAAATGTAACTAGAACAACAAAGATTTACGTATAACTAGAAAAGATTTACATATGAGAACACAATTCATTTCTAACATGGCCCAGAGTCAATCTGATCAAGTGAAGTTTCTTTTCTTAATCTTGCTGCCAACAGGATTACGAACTGTAAAGTGTGTGCATTCACAGGATAATAATTGAGAAGACAGATGGCTTGTCAATCTATCTTGCTCAGACAAAATCTGTGTGTTCAGCCATGGGATGATGAATTTATGAGCCAAGGAGAATGGACAAAAGACAGATAGTGAAGGACTCTTAATTGAAACTCAATTTACTAGGCTTAAATAGAAGAAGAGCAGAGGACAGGCTTAAATATTTGGCGACTTTTGGCCAAGAAAACATGTGCACCATTGTGGTTAGGGTCGTACAGTCCATGAGGCGTCAACAAGCATGGGAAACACTAAGTACGAAACTTTGACTACTACAAAAACCAATACGAAGAGAAGCCAGGGTGAAGAGTGAATACACAATTTTTTTAAAAAGGGATGTATGCCTCCAAAAGGATATCAGCACAGCAGTCTGG
Source organism: Selenicereus undatus (assembly GCA_017589665.1). Classification (NCBI taxonomy): domain Eukaryota; kingdom Viridiplantae; phylum Streptophyta; class Magnoliopsida; order Caryophyllales; family Cactaceae; genus Selenicereus; species Selenicereus undatus. The sequence goes on along the minus strand of JACYFF010031957.1, from coordinate 103,329,312 downwards.
CTTGATAAGGGATATTCATTCTATGCATAGTACAAAAACAGCGGAAATCACCTTATGCAGCCTGGCTTGATAAGGGCAACAATCTGTGCTAACCTTAAGTCGATGTTACTTCCTAAAAAAAAGACATTAATTCATTATGCATAGCTGACACAACACATGTGCAGTTATGAGCAAGTGTTGCCAACCTCCTCTATCAGAAATCCACTTGGGTGATCAGGAAATAATAATTACATGCTCCCAACTCTGTATTAAGACACTAGAAACATACTTGAGAGATGTGATAACTCAAATCCACGTATATCAACGATAATTAGGAATACACATCAGAAAGACACTCTTATTTAGCTGCTCCTAAATCTTTAAAAAAAAATACACAATTCCAGACTCGTACACTCATATTAATACAATTTACAATTTAAAATTGCAGACCATCTTGCTAATCTATCAATTCATCAAGCAGAACCAATGATACGCTATCACCTAAAAGATGCAATGACATTGGAAAAGGTGGGCCTCTGCATGGTGAACAAGTAAAGAACAGACAGTTGAGGGTATATGTTGGCAACTAGAGTCTAGAACTACATCTAATGTTCTCAAATCTTAAAAACATAGGCATTAACACAATGTCTTGCAGCAAATATCTGAGACCGTACTTGTTGATGAAGCTTTCACATAAATCTTCAGACAATAGAGCAAAAAATTTTAGTGTGCAAGACCCAAGCAAAAATACTAACAAACGAAGCAGGATACGAAGTCAGTAAAGTAACGTAAATCATTGTCAACAGTGACCTACATAAGCAAATTACAAACTGTTCCAAGGCGAGGTGGAGTTTAGTGAGTTAATGTTCAGGCTCAATCTCAATTATATCAGTTGAGAAACCTAAGAGAACTTTTTCAACTGTTCACAGTTTGTTCAGGAGCCTACACACAAATTGGAGTAGAATTTGACTGTTCACACTTTATCAATGTATAGCCCAGACATAAAGTCGCAGAGGTATGAAACCACTGGAAGTAATCAATAAAACATCCTTTGGATTTGCAACTGCAGGAATCAATAATGTTTAAGTTTCAGCTCAGACAGCTACCAAACATGCAGAAATGCAGAGATGAATTAATCAATAGATGAGGCAAATATGAGATAATAATTCAGGAAGACAGGGACAAACCTCCCCCATAAAGCAGAAGAGCACCCCCCAGAAAAAAAAGGCATTCAAGTGACTCTGGAAAAGAACCGTAAGCGACTGACCCCAAGAACACCACCAAGGAAGAAGCCAGAGAAGCAAGGCAGACCCACCCAATCACAAAAGGTAGGCGGGAAAAGAAGAGTGTCCTCAACTACTCAGATGTTATCCGCCGCCTCTTTCCATAGTCAGCATCTCTTGATCTTGATCGCTCTTCCTCAACACGGGGTTTACTGTGAGTCCTTGAGGATCTTCCCCTTTCCCATTCATCATCATAGTCCGCATCACGGTCCCTGTACCTGTGATGATCAGAATATCTGTCTCTGTCCTCTCTGTAGCGGTCCCTGTCCCTATCTCGGTCACGATCTCGGTCCCGAGAACGCTCACGGTCCCGGTCCCGATCACGTTCACGGTCCCGGTCCCGAGAACGTTCACGATCACGAGCATCTCTGTCATCACGGTGCCTCCTCTCTGACCAGTCATGGTCATGACTTGTGTCTTTCTCCCGAGGCATATCCCTTTCATAACCAGGCTCCCTGTCATCACGGTACCTCCTATCAGAAGACCCTGAAAAATCTCTCTCAGACCCTCTATCCTTGTCTTTCATGGGATTTTGCCACCCACCCCTATCATGACTTGCCTCTCCACCATACTGGTGGTCAGACACAGCTTCCTCCCCATAGCTGGACTCACCAGCTCTTCCACCGTGCTCATCACCAGCCCATCCGCCCATATTGGGATCTGACCACATGCCCATATTAGGACCATCAACACCAGCATTTGGCATCATTCCCATTCCATTCATTGGCATACCCCTGCCAAAAAAGGCAGGATTCACATGAGGAGCTACCCCAGGCAAACCAACATTTCCAACCGGGGGAAAAGAAGACAACAGCCCTTGAAACGGTGGTGCAGGAGCACCAGGAAAACCTCCAAAGTTTCCCATTCTCCCCATAGGTCCCCCAAAAGCTGGGTCAAAACCTTGACCCATCATGGCTTGAGGTGGCATTAGTGGAGGAGTAGGCCCCATACCTTGCCCAAACCCATTGCCACCATTCCCCATAATGCCCCTCCCTGCCATTCCGCTAGGCCTGTTCCGCATTGGACCAACTGGACCTCTGTTGCCCATGCCTTGAGGATTGCCTCTACCCCAGTTTCCACCTCTTATGAAGTTTCTGTTCTGGTCTCCACCTTGGTAATTCCCACCAGTAGTAATATTGTTCCCTGCAGGTCTATTATTGGTCTCATTGGGGCCTCTCCGACCTTGCCATTGTGTTTGTTGTGCCATCTGCTGATTTCTGTTCACTTGAGCCTCTCCCATCCTTTTAACAGTATGTGGGGAAGCAAATGCGACAACACAAGGCCGGCCATTGAAAACATGCCCATTCATTCCCTCCTTACATGCTGTTGCAGCAGCAGGATCATAAAACTCAACCTGACAGTACCCCTTTGACTTCCCACTAGCTTTTTCATCAAAGAACTTCACCTCCTTAACAGGTCCATACTTGACAAGCTCGGCCTCAAGTTCTGCATCTGTAGTCCACCAATGCAAATCCCCAACAAAAAGTATGGTCCCTCCACCACCACCTCCGGGACCTCCACCAGCTGCACCACCAACCATTGGTGTGACTTGCACAGCAGCACTGCCAGCTGCGGCCATGTTTCCACCAGTCCCATTAATACCCCCACCTCCACCTGGTCCCGGTCTAACCATTACCTCATTTCCAACATTGGCCACATTCATTCCATGAGGCTGCTGAGGCGGCTGCCCCATACCTTGAGCTGGCATGCTATTGTTGGCCGCCTGCTCTTCTACATTGCCTACTTTATTTGACTGCGGTCCTAACTCAACCCTCAGACCCCCAGTGCCACCTCCATAGCTGCGGCCTGCAGCCGGAGGGCCAGATCCAGGGCCAGAACCTAAGCTTCCATTCGGCTGAACAGGCGGTTTCATACCCATATCATTCCCTCTCAACCCTTGACTCTGATAAGCATCTACTCTACTAGCACCACTAACATTACCACTGCCCATACCTGCATTACCCTCAAACTTACCATCCCCTTCCGCTCTACCAACACCTGGTATTGAAGACCCTGCAGGCTCAGACATAGAAGGGGGAGGAGGAGGCTGAGGCTCGGCCCTATTTTCCTCCTCGTTTCTAAACCCTAACTCCTCATTCTTCCTCAAAGATTGAAAGAACCCTTCTCCTACATTAACATCGTTGTAAAGGTCCTCATAGTCATCATCCTCCTCCACAAAGGCCTCATCCGTGACGGCTGAGATCGCTTCGTTCCGGTGAAATTGCTCCACCGAATCTCCTCCTCCTACACCCTCAGCTTCATCCATCCCTATATCTATTCCCTCAATCTCTCTTTCTATCGCACACAGACAGAATCACAGACACAGACAAAGACCTGTAAGATTCTAGAATTAGACTCAGTGTATTGTTGCTATAACGAATCGTTCTCAGGAACACCAAAGCAAAATGAAAAATTCAAAACGACGAAACATATGAAAATTGGAGATAGTTTACCAGGAAACGCAGGAATTGTAGCCGACAATTGTTGATTTCTTGGGATGAAACGGGATGGTGGGGGGAGGGGGGGGGGGGAATCCCGAAGGGAAGGAAAACTGGGAAACCCTAATCTGGAAGGTTGTGTGAGACGCGAGAGAGAGCGAGAAAGAGAGAGGTGAGCTGAAATTTTGGACCGCCGGGTCCCCACCTCTTCTTGAGTGATTGTCTCAGCAAAACCTGTGCTTTGGGCGTGTGTTACTTGTCGCCTTTTTTTCCTTCCCCCCCTTTTTCTTCTTCCAATGGTTCTAGGATTATTTTTTTTTTGGCGGATCCATCTTATTATTCGCTTCTGGAGTGGCAATAGACTAGGTCGGATGGGATCGAATTATAATTAGTCTATTCACAAAGTATGTCGGCTTGGATTGAATTGGGTTAAGCTTTTATGTAAATAAATGGGTTGGACCGGTACACGGGCGACCCAATTTTTATCCATTTAAAAGTGAAACAAACCTGCACAAAAAACCTCAGTATAATAATTAATACTATGTATAAAATATTGACAATAAGTTTAAGTAATTGTAACATATAAATTATTGTAGCAAGTAGGTTGAAAAAGTAACGGGTCTGTTGATAGGCTGACTCAACCTGACTCGTTAATATGCTTCAATGCACCGACCTGCAATTGACCGCTCTATTATTGGCACGATCCTTTATTAGCCCTATTTTGAATGAACCGACTTGCTTAACCCAATGAATACCTCATCCATTGCCTACCCATATTCGCTTCATTATTTATTGTTAACGATAAGTGGCAAAGATTGGTCACTTAGCATATCCAATTGAAGCGAACAAGCCTTTAATATTCAACTTTTTAGAATTGGTTTTAATCAGGCGGTTGGGAATTCATCCAGATACTTCACTTACTAAATCCATATACTTTACTTATTGATCGCTTTCTCATATGATAAGTAATGTTTCTTTAATCCAAACAGAACTTATTTCGGAATGTAAACTGTGCAATATTGTGATACGAATGCAGCAATCAAATTATGGTCTCTCTTGCCTCTCAAGTTGGTAAGGATGCCATACTCGGGCCCTACGCATGAAAACACCCTAGAGTATGTTCTTTTCGTGGGTAAATACTTGGCTCTAACCCTTCCCACTTATTTACACTCCTTTCACTTCGGTTGTTTTTGTTAACAGCGTTTTAACTAGCGTTTAGCGTTTTAAATATGATAAAACTCTACTTTCTTAAAATTTTAGTGTTCGGTAAAGTAGCATATCAAATTAGCGTTTAGCGTTTGAGACAGCGTTTGGAAACGTTAAGAGTGTTAACGTTTGAGAAAACGCTACAGCGTTTTATTTTTTTATTCCAATTATGCCCCTGCTAGTTTCCTAAATTTACAGTCATTGCCCCTACTATAAAAGCCCCCTTTCTTCCCCAAAACCCTCACTAATCAGTGCCCCCCCCTCCTTATCTGACTTCTCTGTTTCAAACGTTCGCAGAACACAAAGCAAAGAGGAACTCAGCAACAATTCTGGAATTCAAGTGAGTATATTTATTTATTTATTTTAATCTTATTTGATGTTAAATTTGAAGGCTTTTTTCTGGAATTAGAAGGAATTTGAAGGTTTATGTTGATCTGAAGACCATCCCAAACAAGCCTTCCAGGTGTCGTTTGTCTCTTATCTTATTAAAGAAAACTATACTGTGTTTACCCATACTTATATATGCGTTGTGTAAAATTTTAGGTTTCGGATATAGTTTCAGTTAGACAATCACAAAAAACCTAAAATTATGCCAGCATTCTTTGTTTGAAACCTGGTCTATTTGGATTGAGTCAAACCTGGGTTGGAATTGGATGTAGACACTAGTAAACAGGAAAACTCTGATGTCTAGATATGAAAGTTAGATGAAAAATCAATGAGCATACTCGTTCTTTTAGGTCAGACAAATTCAAGCAACTGGGTTGATGCTATAGTTTTGCAGACAGCATTAGTGCATAAAAGTTTAAGCACATAAATTTGACCATTAGCACACATATTTGACTGTTCTCTTTAGTCTTATTTGTTGAGCACTTACGGAATGCTGCTATTGTTGACCTTAACTTTCAATGAGTTTGGATGATTGAGCAGTAGTTATTTTCACTGTGTAGGATCCTTGTATTGCTGGATTTGAAGCTGACTAACTTTGACTAACTTAGCTCAGCAAGGATATTCCTTCACGAAACTCTCTGCCTCTTTTGCTGACATATAGGTGAATTGTGCATGCTGCAGTCATAAGCTCAGGAGGTTTAAGATTTCTCATGTAGTCTGCGTGTTGGTTAAATATTCAAGTGGGGTAGCATTTCTTCTTGTGGCTTTGCTTCCATTATTTGGCAGAGACGCACTCAGTGAAGTGCAGGCTCCAGCAAAGTATAGGTTTATGTATTTGTTTATATATTTGTTTTTCACTAATAAAAAAAAGGCTGAGTATTTTTCTGAAAAATAAGAACTATAGCCAAAGTAAATACACACATAGATCATAAATGTATAATAGCATTTTAAAAAAAAAGTTCTTATAATAATTCAGCTGTTAATTCTCTGCCCACCACTCCATGTGACCTCCATAGACCTGTAGTTTACATTGCATATGGGCACTAGATCGGTAGTTTACATTGCATATGGGCACTAGTTTTTGATGAGGCAATGAGAGAGGGTATTGATTCCTAACGTTTAGTTTTATCGTGTATAGGTTTGATGTCTGAGTTATATGGCACTGGAAAATAATGAAATTAAAAAGGGTGGAGCGGCAAAAGAGTTTTTTAAGTGGTGCTATGATGAGTCAATTGTCTTATGTGATGTCATTATTCAATATATTATGAAGAATGGACGTGGACAATCCATTAAATGGCGCGAAATTGAAAAAAAAGTTACTCAGAGAATCGGACGTCCATGTGCAACTAATTGTTGTAAGCACAAATATGATGCGATGAGAAAGGATTGGCGTGCTTGGAAGCAGTTGAGAAATACGGAAACAGGACTAGGTTGGGATCCTATTTCGGGAAAAATTGAGGCTTCAACCGAGTGGTGGGACAAGAAAATCAAGGTTAGTTTTTTTTTTTTACTAAAAAAAATTCCTTTATAGTCCATAGATATAGGATAGCCTAGATATCTTATGTAATTACTTTATTTTAGTTCATTGACATTGATCTTTGATACTTTGTAGGAAAATCAATATGTTAAAAAGTTTTCAGATAAGGGTGTGAGTTCATTACTTGAAGAAAAGTGGGAGCATATATATGGAGGTACATATGCAACAGGGGGAAATGTTTATGTACCTACGATGGAACCTCCTATTATAAATGTTGAGGAACAAGGGGAAGACCATGAATCGAAAAAACATACGGAAGGTCGGCTAGGTGAAGAAGACAATTTGCATATGTATAATCTTCAAGATAATCCCTATTTTCAATCAATATTAGCCGATGAGGATCAATTCTTCACAGATTTTGTCGAGTATGTAAGTAATGGTAATGATGACAACACCAAAGTGAATAGCGAAGATGGCCCTTCCGAAGTAAATAATCAACTTCTTAGTACCCAAGTGGCAAGTCAAGTTAGAACAGATAAGAATGCATCTAGACGAGCCCAAAAGTCTGTCCTAAAGGCTAATACTGTGCAATTGAAGCGTAATAGAAGGCAATCAGGGGGATCTGCCATGTTAGGTGCTCAAATTAAGCACATGGTAGCATCTTGCCGAATAATGAGTCAAGGAGGACCAAACAGAATGAACAAGCAAGAATCATCCATGTCTACCATTGCTATGGCAATGCAGATTATTAATTGTATGGTAGATAATAACATTTTAGAGAAAGGCAACGACTTTTAGTGTTATGCTACACATGTGCTTGAAGATGCTGTGAAGAGAGAAATCTTCTTAAATATGGATGATGATGATAGCAGGCTAAAGTGGCTTCAGTATTTCCATAGGATGAAAGACAACTAATTAAGTTTCTAGCTTTTCATGTTTAGGTTGAGGGATTTGTTTGCAGATCTTGTTTTAATTTTCTGGGCCCTTTTTTTTGAAAATTTTGTTTGGATGATTGAACATATTTTTATTATCATTATTGTTATTATTATTGTTATTATTGGTGTTATTGTTGTTATTATTCATATTATTATTATTTATTGTTGTTGTTATTTGTTATTTTATCATTTTTATGTACAGAAAAAAATAATAATGGAGTGGGATCAAATGGAGTGTGACGAAATGGAGTATGATGACATGGACTATGAGGACACGTTTCGTAAATTTTGGACTATAGCTTCATGTACAATGGCCTTGATGACTATATATTATTACAAGTATATCTACAAGGAGCCTTGTATGACTTCCTCTTTAATAGGAGAAATATGGATCATGGAGTTGATAAATGGTAATCCTATTCGATGCGTTAATGCTTTTAGAATGGAGCCAGAGTTATTTGTAAGGTTGTGTAATGAACTGTCTACAAAATATGGGTTGCAGTCAAGTAGTAGGATGTCAATTTTTGAGAAAGTTGGCATATTTTTATACATCATTGCTTTAGGTGTTTCAAATAGAGTGGTTGGGGAACGCTTTCAACGTTCTGGTGATACTATAAGTAGAATATTTCATGAAGTGTTAAATGCAATTTCTGCATATGAGTCTAAGGGCCTCGCATATGACATCATAAGACCAAGAGATTCGGGATTCAAACATATACCACCTCAAACTGCTAATGATGAAAGATACATGCCTTACTTTAAGGTAAAAATATATTACTATTTTTCCCCCAGTGATTTCATTTGCAAAGATTTAATCTTATGAGTTACAGTTTAATAATAGGATTGTATTGGATGCATCGACGGCACACACGTGGCAGCATGTATTCCCGAGAATGAGCAATTACCTTACAGAGGAAGGAAGGGGTATCCGACATTCAATGTTATGGCAACATGTGATTTTGATATGTGTTTTACATTTGTGTCAGTCGGATGGGAAGGATCAGCACATGATGCTCGAGTTTTTCTGCATGCAATTCAAACACCAGAATTGAATTTTCCTAATCCACCAGAAGGTATGTTGTCATGCAATTTAACTTTGTGGTCATTTTTTTTTGGGGACAACAAGCTAATTTTTCTTTTAAATGTAATTAGGTCGGTACTATTTGGTTGACAAAGGATATCCTGATAGAAAAGGTTATCTAGTGCCATATTCAAAATTATGATATCATCAATCACAATTTCAAAATGAGCTGCCAAACAATGCTCAGGAAGCCTTTAATCGTGCACACTCATCCCTACGAAGCTGTATTGAGAGATCATTCGGAGTTCTGAAGCAAAGATGGAAAATACTCAATAGAATGCCTCAATTTACTATTGCATCACAAACGAGGATCATAGTGGCTACATTTGCTCTACACAACTACATTCGAATCAATTCATCGAATGATCGAGTTTTTCAAGTACTTGAGCAACATCCTGATTACATACCTGCTGATGAGCTCTCATATAGCACTTCTACAAATGAGGAAAATGTAAGGCAAAGATCTGAAATGAAAGATATTCGTGATCGAATTGCTGAATCTTTGTGGCTTGGCAAACAACAAAATTAGTATGGTTATTGTATTTTTTTGTTATGACTTTATTTTTGAATTACACAATACATTAGTTTTGATTTATTGATCCTGTCAAAACATTAATTCTATGAGCAATACTTCAATAATAAATTAATGTTGCAAATTTTGTACCATCAAATTGTAGTAGTAGTTGTAGTTATTATTGTTGTAGTTGTTGTGGTTGTAGTTGTAATAATAGTAGTAATAATAGTAGTAGTAGTAGTAGTAGTAGTAGCAATAATTAAGCATGAAACAACAAAAATATTAGTAATGTCCTTTTTCGTCATTTTATGTTAATCGACTTATTCAACAGCTCAGTTTACGGAACACATTCTTTTTAAACAGCTAGTTAAACAACTATCCGCTATCCGCTAAAACTCAACAGCTATCCGTTACTCAAACAGTTGTCCGCTACTTCAACAGCTATCCGCTACTTAACAGCTAATTTTGCCGAACAGGGCCTTCCTCATACTCCTTAAAGATAAATACCACTTTCTTCCCACTCTATTCTACCCATTTCTACTTTTTCCCACTCTTTCTTACTCCCTCTCACTCCTTGATATTAGTAATTGTATCTTTCTCCCACTTTATTCCAATTTTTCTTCTCTTCATTCCACTCCATCCCCACTAAATTTCACTCCATCCCACTCCCTGTATTTCTTCCCATCCCACACTTTCAATTTATACATGAAAAGCACGGATCCCTAGTAGGTGAAGGCATGGCTAAAAGGGATGGGATAAAGGAACTATAACTCTTCGATTCTGTTATCAAGATTTGAATCAACCCTTCCTTGATGAAAAGTGAGGCAAATCCTATTGGAACTTCTTTTGTGGTTAATGCACAAATTTCATATATATGTAACTAAGATAATTTATGTGTCACATTCATGAGAATATTTTATGAGATTCCATGTCCACTAAACCAAACAATAAGCTTTTTAACCTCGATGCTTGAGTTACTGAAAGTATTGCCTAAGTTGTTCGGATTGTTACATTAGAGGTTTAAGCTATGCAGTTCAATTAGGACATTGTGTTATAATATTTAAATATTCATCCAGCTCAAATTTTAAGAAATTAGATAAATTTTACAAGGTTTTGAATAAAAGTGGGGTAGAGTTTTTCTGTCAGCTAATAATACAAAATATTATTAATAAAAAAATACTTTTTTTGCATGCTAATACAACTTGTTGATGCGCCTCTGTAATTAGTATACTAGCTACCTTAGAAACTTGATATAAGCAAACCATTGCCAATACAGCTTGCAATGAGGAGAAACATTTTTCGAATGACTTGTAACAGTTAGTTTTCGATTTAGCAAATGAATAACATTGAGCGAGTTGATCTAAAGGTCCAAAAGCCATCCATCCCTTGTCATTTGCCATAATCAGCACTTGTTTAATTGCCATTAACTCAGACAAAAGAGCTTTCAGCCAGAATCGGGCGAGGCGTGCAATGTACCCGTTGGAATTAACAATAAAGAACAATTACTATTCCACCTTGTAGGCTTGTACTCTTCCAAAATCCATCCACTATCAGTCTTGCCTCTGACATTGCACTAATCAGTGCCCAATTATATATACATTGGCTCACTTAAGATGTTGAGCTTGAACATTTTAAGATTGTACCCGAAAATACTTCGTTTGAGCCAGGGTCGGAGCTATAGTGGGGTCACGTGGGGTCAACCGACCCCGCTTTAAAAAAAAAATCTGCTAGTTAAGTTAAAAAAAATAAAATAACATATATACTTAATTTGTGATGAACCAGTTACATGAAAACAAGACTGCTCTGGTGGTAGAGAGGCCGCGTACTTAAACAGAGGTGTCCTCAACGCGTCCCAAGTTTGAATCTTGATGATCTCTATTCTTTTCTTTTTTTTGGCCCAAGTTTTGGACTAAATTCTGCCACTCTTTAAGAAGGGTTTTATGCTTTGATGAAGCTGCGATTTTGAAGCTCATTGGCGAGGCTTGGAATTATGTTGCTAATTTTCTATGATAGTTTCAATTTGTTGCCTATTTCTTCAAACAAAGTTTCTGAAGGCTTTTCTTGGGGGTGTTAATTTTCACATTGCTTTTTTCGTGCTTCTTTTAGTTTTTGAGTTCTGGCGGCTGTTTAGAAATCTGGGTAGGCAGGACTTGCAGTGTTTCTTAGCTTAATTCTTCAGAAGTTCCCATCTTTGTCCCTTGTTCGGTCTTTGGCATCCCAATTTGGGATAGCATGTTGCTTTAGTATGCGTAAAGATTGAGTTTGTTTTGACAATACATTTCTTGTTTTCTTGGCCGTGGGGGTGTGAGATTATTTTTTTGTTTGATGGAAATTTAGAACTGGGCTAGAGTTTTATTTATAGGGCCTTAATCTGGAAACTAGAAACATGAATTTAATTAGTACGTTTTTTTGCTAGAAAATTGTACATGAACTTTGAGCCCCATTTTGTTTCAGCATATGTATTGATGGAGTTTGTGTATAATGTTGCTTATTATTGTTGATGAGGCCTTATTTAGAATATATAATCTTTTTGAAACAGTATTAAATGATGATATCATGTATCGCTTTCAAAACATGAAGGTTCGTCGAGGACAATTGCCGTAATTGTATTAGCTTTGTAATTTCGGTTTTATGACTATTGTTAAATGTCAAATTTCAAATCATATGTATGTTCGAGTCCCGACCCCGCTTGAATTAATTTCTGGATTCGCCACTGGTCTGAGCTGCACTACTTGTGAATGAAAATTCCATCCATTTGTGTATATTCGGAGTGCGTGTTTTGGATCTGCCTCACTGCTTCAAAATGATGTTTGTTTCTCGAAGTCCAAATACTCCAAATTGAATGCCTAAATTGCCTTAATATTATCTTATCCTCCTTGTCTATCAATAAGATGCTCAACCTATCCCTCAACCAATCTTTAAAGGTTACCCTCCGACTCCCTCTTGCTCAAAGTTCTAAAATTATTTTGGCCCAAAATCTTTGTGTAAATGCGCAATCACGAAATATGTACTCTCTTGTCTCTTCTTCTTTATGACAAAAATTGCATCCAAAATCTGGTCCTAGTTTGGATATTCTTTTGTTCCATTTGGTAGACACGCTGTCATGGATTATCTTCCAAAACAAAATCTTCCACTTGTTAGATATCTGCAAACTACATATTATTTTCTACACTCGATTATAAGTTGTATCTATCCCACCATCTACTTTTGTTTTCTTCAACCAAGCATGGCCTAATTTGATGGTGTATTCACCCATTTTAGTCCAAATTATAGTAGCTTCACATGTGTTCTAATAACCGTAGTCAATACTTTGGTGGCTATTTCAAATGAAAATAATCTTCTCTCTAGCGTATTTCAACTTTGTCCGTTTATATCAAACAACTTGTTAACCTTCTTATTTTACCAATTTGCTGCATCCTTATGGTCTCAGAATTGATATACTTTCCATTCAACCCATCTATTCTACCCAACTTCAATTTTATTTCCTTTCTTCACCAACCATCTGAACTCTTTTTGAAATTTCCTTGCCGCTTGCACATGTCCTTTCCTACTCCATGTCTATGTTCGCCTATTTCTCCATGATTCTACAGTTATAATTTGTAAGCGCACTCAATATTTTGTAGAATAGACCTTAGATCTTCTTAGCGGTGAATACGCTATGTCTGCCTCATTAGTGAGCATTTATTAAAGGCCACAGTGTCCCGTATGGCTAAGTCTCCAAGCCCTGTTGGAAGGAACATATTATCCCTCTTTATCTAGTATGTGAATGCTTCCTCTTTGCATTAGCCTAGAAAAATCCTGATGTGATCTTACTCACCATCTTTGGTATTCATTGTAGAAGTTTAAATATGGATATAACATGAATACCAAGTGCCATTAGCATAGTGTTCATCAGGAACCCACAGGAGATAAAATCTCTGTCTTCCAACCTTGTAATCTATCTTGAAAAAAATCCGCAAGAAAAGCAAAATGAATATTTTTACGTCCGGGCAAGACAACGTGAGTGCCAAGTTAATTCCCAACCGGCCCTTCGAGTGAGAAATTAAAGATCAGCCTCAACATTACCTTATCTACTTCAAAGGGATTAGGGGGCATATATGTAAGAGACTTTGAGGAATTCATCATCTTCCATAGTAAAAAGTAGAATGTGTCCATAGTCAAAAGGATAGCATTATTAGCACAGAAAATATGATTTATTACAGACGCCTGACGGGCAACTTGTACCCCTATAATCAATCTTTGCTCACTATCATGACAGGTACTTCAATGCATAAGATAAATAGGTATGGAGATAACATATTACCTTGCAGTACCAGTCCCTGGCCTTAATGATTGAGAGGGTACACCAATTGATAAGGATATGATATGATACTCCATTATGATTTGACCCTATACTTTTGGAAATCCAAAATGTCTCAATACTACTTCTAAAAAATGTCCCTCTATGCAATCATACGCTTTACTCACATCTATTTTTAGTGTTGCAAGCTGAGTTCCCATACACTTCAATCAAGTAGTTCACATAATCTCATGACCAACCAAGTAATTGTCTCCTATGAATCTCTCTAGGCTGAAGTCATGCTAGTGTGGCCCAACTATCTTTGCTATTACCTTTATAAGTTGCAAGGATCGGCATTTTGACAACCCTTTATAATGTTGCATAAGTTAATAGGCCGAAAATCCCCAAAAGATTCAGGGCTGTCCTTATTTGGAATCAACGCAATAAACGCATGGCTAATTTGTCGAAGGAGCCGCACAAGTGGATCGATTTGGTTATGGCATTTGACATATCATCTCATATAATATACTAATATTGGCGATAAAATGCCATCGGATTGCCATCTGGCCCTAGGGATTCAACCCATCCATTTTACAAGAAGCTTGTCTTACCTCTTCTCTTGTAAATGGTTGAAGTAGCTGGTCCACATATTTCATAGAGAGATGTCTAGGCTCAAAAGTTAGCTCCTGCTCCAAGAGTTGTGAATGAGACAATGTAGATACCTCTCTCTAAGGCTTGAATAATTGCGGAAAGTACCTATTAGCCTTCTGTTGTAGTTGATACATATCTTGATCCAAGTAGCATTGACTTGTATCTAATATACTTTAAGCTAGAATGTCTCACGCTATCCTTGAAGTAATTGAAGAAGAATTGAGTATAACCATTGTAACACCCCATATTTAATAATGAGTAATCATCTCTAATCTTGCATTGATCATATGACTATAAATATTTATCAAAGTAGTAAACTTCACAAAATTTAAAGTACGACAATGGAAATGCTCAAATAGAGCAATTTAAGTGATCACGGTTTTTTCTTTTTTAGAACAAATTTCATTGCAAATAATATGAAAAGATATACATTTATACACAAGAATACATATGCACTTGGAAAAAAAAAATTTAAAATTAACTGAGCCAACTAAATTTCTTAATAATTAAGAAAATCAATTATAAAATAAAATGATAGTAACTAATTAAATATTGCCAAATGTGTGGTCAAAAATTTACCATATGGCTTTATGGATTAGAATGATAAGATCAAAATTATTTTGATATGACAAAAGGAAATAAGAAAAAAAGAAGAAAAAAGGGGAGGCAATTTCTATTTTAGGAAGCACATTATAAGTTTAGAAGTTTAGTTTTAAAAATAAAGAGACAATAACCCCCTAGCATTAAACTCCCACTACACTTAATGTGCTTCCTCCTCCTCTTCCTCTATCCCACACACCCCCTCCCATTCTACCTGGTACTACTTGTTATACCGGCTCACTGCTGCTGGCTTCTGGCATTACCAGTCCTTGATCACTGCTACTATCAGCCTTTGCAGCCATTTTCACCACCATGCATCACCACATCTTTTTCCTCACCTTCTTCCCTTCACTCCTATTCTGCCAAGGTACCACCGCTAGGACTGGGCCGCTGCCACCCCCATTGTCGCCGTGCGCCACCCACTTCGAAGCCACCAGTAGCCACTGCGTGACAATCTAGGAATGCCACCAACCTCCCTTAGCATTACAATTCCACCCCTCCTTCACCTTCTAACCTCATCAAAGGTAAAACCCTTCACTCATCTTCAAGTGAATTTGAATTTTATAATTCATGCTCCAATTAAGTGAAGCGAAGAATAGAATTTTGAACTAATTGAATTGTGTAATTTGGGTACATTGGTTTAATTGAACAGGTAATTGCAGTGAGATTTTGACTAATTAATGGCAAGTGGTGAGGGTTATGATGTATGAAATTTGCTATTGTGTTTATTCAATTGGGATTATAAATGTAAATGACTACAAATTATTTGATTATGTTGTGTCGTTTTGTGTTGGTTATGGATATGAGTAAATAGGATAAGTAGATTATTTGATGTAATTAAGCATGGAAAAGGGCTTGAAGTGATTGTGAATTCATGGGTTAATTAGGTTGGTTGTATAAATTTGTGGAAGTTGGAGGTATAATTGTGCATTAGTTATATTATAATTGAGTTATGTTGATTGTTGGGTTTGAATTGTGCAAATGTAAATGGTGATGTTAAGTGTACATTAGAAAGAGGAATTTGAACAGGGTTATATAAGCATGTATGATGAGCCATTGAACTAAGAGAAAGTAATTTAAAGTTGGTAATGCAAATAAGGGAGCAAGTGAGTTATGTGGAGGAAAGAAATGAGGCACCCCAGCCACAAGCAAATTAGAACTTGAATTACTTTTACATAAGTGGGCACCTAATTTGATATCTCTAAGTCAATCACAAATGTAACAGAATGTTGAAAGCAAGATATATATATAGAAGCTCGCTAACTACACAAAAAGTACCACTGATAGTTCAATGTAGCCTAAAAGCAAAATGTCTCACTGAATCTAGATATTCAACCAAGGCTAACCATAAAAGACCATATATCTAAGTTTAAGAAACAGTAGATCATTCACCAAGGTAAGTTATTGCTTGTCCTTTTCTGAGTCAAGTCTCAAAATGCATTTAAAAATAATGCTTAACACTTTTAACATGTTTTTGGCCATTCAAAGCATCCATTCAATGTTGTCAAGATCATGTATTACAATGTTCTTAAGTTTTTTGCTCTGGGAGTGCCTAGACAACATGACCTATTAGCAATACTTATCATCAATCACTGATTACTAATTATTGAATACTGTTCAATGCCGACTACTATATGGTTCATCAGAACTTCGGAGTCTAGGTGGAGATCTCCAAATTTATGAATCACAATGACTTATTAATTCACCACTCGAGCCTATGTTTAGCTGGTAAAGGCTGCACTAATCCTTAAGTTTAAGTTACTGTTTATGATTAACAAAATTGATTTAAGACATGCGCACGCTCACTGCTCATTTTAACAATTCTTACAGCACAAGGGTAACGTACTGGGCTCAGTACTCATTTTTCCATTATTTCCTATGTTTTCGATTTTAGGTACGCAAACACAAGTTAATTTAGATCCTAGTCACTAAAGAGGGGAGGAAGAACACTAGTGTTGGTCAAGGAAGGTGACATCTTGGCAACTGACTTGGTTTTTGTAGTCATGTTGAATAGGTTGCGGCTCTTGATCTCCCCCATCACAGCTCCTGGATCATTTTGTTGTTTATGCTTCCTCAAGTTAGAAAGTTTTTCTTTATTTTTGAAAATTTTGTTTGTTTTATTCTCTGTCTATAAAATTCGAGTATGGTAGAGTTAGCTGGTTGAGCAAATTTCAGTCTTGAAATTGGACTTCATAACTTTAAAGTTGTTTAAGAGATAACAAACGCAAAATTTGCAAGACAAGTGAAAGAGGTGGTTGCATTCATTTTTCATTCGCAGTTCTATTTGCAAGGAATGCTTTAAACTATTTTCATTTTACAAAAAATCATTCTAAAAATTCAAATGAATCTTTATCCTAGTTTCGGTCTTGGAAATGACAGTAATACCCTAGTTATGAGTCTTGAGTTGTTAGGGTGTGTTTGGTAGGAGGAAAAATCATTTTTCCGGAAAACGATTTTCCCATTTTACGCCATTTGGTAAAACAAGGAGGGGAAAATCATTTTCAGGGGAAAATCATTTTATCGCATTTGAAGGAAGTTGTTTTCCCTTGAAAAAATAGGGAAAACGATTTTCCAAGTCTAATTTCCATTGCCCAATTTTGTCTATCGTTCTATTTTCTTTTAATTGTGCCTAGAATCACTTTATTTTCATTCTTCCCCTCTTCTTCATGTTCATCATGTTCATCGATGATTTCCATCGTTAATCTCTGTAATTATTTCTTGAGTTTTCTGATCTTGATACAGTTGCCCTTTTGAAGAATTTCGTAATCTGAGACACCTGTCGTCTCCCCATTTGTCAATTTTTTTAATTTGGATTTAATATCACTCAAAGTCAACTAGGTAATCCTTGGGAATAGTGAAAAAATTGAGATTTATTAATGTTGACTCTCTCTTTTGCTGGGTTTGTTACTGGGTATATTTCTTACTGATGTTTTGGGTTTGATTTTGAAGGGGAGAGAGAAACAAAATTCGTTGGTTGGGTCGGGTCAGAGTAGTGAGCAGGGAAGGGAGTTGATGGTAAAACGAAATGAAGTGAGGACGGGAGGTTTATTCTATCAAATAGCAAAAAATGAAGCGGAAAGAAAATAATTTTCTATTCTACCAAACAGCTGAAAATCTAAGTGGAAAATCATTTTTCTTGGAAAAATATTTTTCATGGAAAATAATTTTCTCCCTACCAAACACACCCTTAATGTTTATTTAATAAACCATTATGCATTTAGTAGTGCAGTTATATGTTGGGGAGATTACAAAGATGATACCAGAGCATTAGTCTCGTGAACCAAGAGCCCAAGGCCAAGACCGAGAAGCCAACATTAGGGGAGAATGATCAAATATATGAATGATCACCTAAGCATTTAGGTTATTGCTAAGGGTAAACAGACCCTCAAAGGACAATAGTATAGCCTATAAGCATGGGCGGAGCCATGAAGGGGCAAGGGGGGTCAATTGACCCCCCAGATTTTTGAGAGAAAAAAATTAAATGTGGGATATTCTAGTAGAAAAACAATAGATATATATTAATTAGTTCCTAAATATTTTATAAAGATGTGCATAGCAGAGTGGTTGGTTGCTTGTTGTTTAATGTGGAAGGTTGTGTGTTCAACTCCTCATGTTGCCCTCTACATATTTTTCTTTTGAATTTTTGCGAGTGCCCCCCCCCCCTTTTTTTTTTGCAAGGTTGCGAGTGCCCTTTAAATTTCATCTATTTTTATTCTTGTACTTATTTTGAGATTGATTTTCTTAAAAATCAGTCGAATGACGATATCATGCTTTACTTTCAAAATATGAGATCTTGTCGATTACAATTTTCTTGAATGTATTAGTTGCGCACTTTATTTTTAAAACTATTAAAATTTATATTATGTATATTATTAATCTCGCTCCCCCTTACTTTGAATCCTGGCTCCGCCCCTGCCTATAAGTCAAGGTATTTGTATGAATACCGTATATGTGAATTTTGCCATCCCTTATTAATGTTATAAACTTAAGAATTTGGTATCAATGTATGCATCCGACAACTTATCTCATACAAGATATTGTTCATTTGACTAATAAAGGAAAAAAAGGGGGGGCTGATTGAATTCTTTTAATGTTCCACATGATCCGAACTAAAACCTTGGGGATATGAAAATGAAATGTTGGATCTTATAAAGTTCAAAGAGTAATTTGCCTTTACCTAACTATTGAAAGCAAGTTGTCAAAGAGCCCCATCTACTGTTTGGATTGGCATATACTAATCGTTGTCTTGGACTTGGGATACAATTATAGAAGAACTAAACTTATAATGACATAGATTTGCATATGCAAACTAAGAACATAAAACATAAGAGGAAAAATTGTGTATGAGAGAGAGAGAGAGAGAGAGAGAGAGAGAGAGAGAGAGAGAGAGAGAGA
>JACYFF010031957.1:103249861-103310077 GCA_017589665.1 Selenicereus undatus | reverse complement strand
AGAGAGAGAGAGAGAGAGAGAGAGAGAGAGAGAGAGAGAGAGAGAGATTACATGTAATAATAAAGATGGAAATTTTGTGCTCTAGAAAATATTTAGTATGAAGAGAAAGATTTTGTTATGTTGAGAGGAAATGATGGTAAAAATGGGGAAGAAGAAAGGATATTGAATGTTATATAAGTACAGGAAGTATGTGAATGGATAAGGGTTATCTCCATAATGCCATGGAGTTAATATAAATTAGGAAAATCCATGGAGTAGATTCACAGGCTTCAAAGCAAATTGAATTTGACTCTTGGAGACATGAACTTATATGGTCCTATGTTCTATCAAGACCAAGGACGAAAAGTATTGGAAGAAGGTAAATGTCTATTATGAGATATATTGATAAATTTGCTTTCTTATCCAGGATAATTTTAGAAAGAGGTTACAAAGCCATAGAAGAATACTTCGATATGACAAGGGTTAAGTCATCGTTGTAGTAAAATTCTACGATAACAATTTATATTAGCATTTTGCGTTGAGAGAAAAGATGAGACAGGTTGAGATTGAATTGGGGTCTTTTTAATGAAATTGTTCAAAGCAAAGGCAGTATAGGGAGCAAGTTCATATAAAGGATTATCAGAACAGTCTGCTGTTGATATTGAGATCATATTTATTATTTTCTTAGAAATTTGAAACCATACATAGAATAACGTTGTTGATTGCTTTACAATAGGGTGTTAATGGAGGTGCTATAAATTAGGAAAGAAAAAAAAGGGGGTAAATTCTAGAGTAAGTGATAAAAGTTGGAAACTGTGCTGGAGAAGATGGAAAGAAAAGGAGGATAGAAGATATGTACGTGAGAAAAGGGTAATAACTGTTAAGGAAGGAACTAAATTTTTAGAATAGGTGAATACCTAGAGTTTTTTACAGGTGCAAGAGTTGCTACATGACATTGCCTACTGAATTTGAAGAAACTATATTACAAGAGCACTTATTCCTTAAGGGATATGCCAATCTGGTTCAAGGCTTATGCTCCCACTCTAGGGGGAAAAAAAGAAGAGAGAAAAAAAGAAGAAAAAGAAGCCGGTTCGTGACAAAGGAAATATGGTAATATTTTAAGATGTATGTATAGGACATTGGTGTCAGATCTGATGGCAGAAACAAATAGGCAGTAGCTAAAAATAGTTGATAACCAAGAGTTAATAATGATGATCTATATTGACATCAACGGGTTCCTATTACAGATTTTTTTGTAGCCCTGTGATATGTTATTGGAGACATGGTTGACAGAATCACCGACACCATTTATTTGATAATCATGCATGAGGTCATAAGACACAATGAGCTAATACAACTTGATTTGTCGAAGTTTGGTGAAGAATCAAAAGCTATAAGATCACCCTAGAGGGGGGCTAGGGTGATAATCAATGTTGCTAAACAATCGAAATGTAAATGCGGAAAAGTAAATCGGGACAAAACACGATCGATTGTTAATGAAGTTGGGCCTCAAAAGGCTTAATCCCCGCCTAGAGTTCACTAACTCTAGTATTAACCCGAACTTTTATTAGGAGGATTGATTACACAATTCTAGAGTACTCTTACTCTAAGTTCCAAGTCACAAGTTGACCCTTCAACTAGGCTTGGTAGAGTTGACCATTCAACTCTATAATCCTACCCAAGTACAAAATGAACAATACAACTCAAATGTAAATGAAGCAAGTTTAAGCGCAATGGATGCCAATGTATTGCTTGCGTGAGCAGTATGCCAATGAGTGCTTATAATGCTTGATCTCCTCAGTTCTGATTCAGTTTTGTATTTATACGGGAAGCTTGGAGGATTTGTTAGAAACTAACCGTTAGACACAATCTGGATTCCTACTTCAGTTCAATGCCTTGGGCTGCAGTTCAGTGCCCTTGAAATTTTATCAAAATCAGCAACCAATGGCTATGAGCTATTTTCGGCTTGTTTTGATCTTCCTTTAACGACTCCTTCAAATTTTTGAGCTGATGGATATTCTCAACACCTGCTTCCCATTCTGTTTGCTAATGAGGATTCTCTTGGTAATTGCTTTCGAAAAAATCAAGTCAGATATCAAGCATTTAAAGAGAATTTAAATCTTGACATTTACCTCATAAGGATCCCTAATAATAAGGAAACAATCATAATAAAATGGATAATGTCAATCATAATATTTTTCAATTATAATGACCATTGTAATCTCAAGATAATACAAGTGTAACATGATGAATGTGTCAATTGATTAATCTCTTTAAGAAAGCTAACAATCTCCCCCTTTTTGATGAAAAACAACACCCAATGAAAATAACAAGTCCATATAATTTTGAATGACACACCATGAAAAGTTTTCCAAATACTTCTCCCCCCTTTTGTATTTCGTCAAAATGATGGCACAAGGACGAGAAAGAAAAATTGAAGCTTATTATGGTAAACACATATAACACCCCCTTAATAAGTCAATGTCAGATAAAGATGCTCCCCCTCAATCCATGACACTCATAAAAAAAATATAGGGGACAAAATACTAACAAAAAATTAATCACATACGCTAATGCTCATTAACTTGGGATTTTTACAAACAACATAATGGTGCGATAATTGAATAAAATTCTCCCCTTATCAAGACTAAATCGAGGCTATCAAAAAATGATCAAGTGATATAATTTTTCTCTTCTAGAAACAAGCAATATAAGTATTAGGTATCATAATAATTATGGACAAAAGCAATGAGATGAAATGTGCATAATAACATGTCATAATAGTATAAGATCAATCATGCTCAAACTTCAAGGATGATAAAGCAAATTAAAATTCAAAAAATTTTGAAATCAAAATGCCACAAATAGGAAGTAGATCATGTAAAGTAACATAGTCCTATGTTTAGCAAAAATCCAAATATTATCACTATTGAAGATGTTGACATAAAAATTCAAGCATTTTAATTGGTGATATTTAAGATACCCAGTTTCTGCCTGCAGTTGAAGGCCTTGGACTGTAGTTGAATGCCTTGAATTTCTTGACAGTAACGAGTTTCTCACTGACTTGCAAGACCTTTGGAACATAGTTAGTACATAGAGAGGGTTTTCCTTTAATTCACATTGGGTGGACTTACGGCTTTTGGTACCCAAATTTGAACTAACCTCGGGCTACATTTTTTGAAGGGTCATGAATAAGACATATGACCATTTTTTAGGCAGTAATTGCATTTAATATAAGATTTGTTTTGGGAGGTCGATTGAACAAAGAAGTTCTTATAGACTTTCTTTTTATTAAAGACATTATACGCAATTCCTTCTTTATTGAATGACATCCTTTGAGAGCCTAATAATTTGCCCAAATTTGTCTGTCCCTTTGAAAGCTTTAAAACTAATTTTTCAAAACCTTCACATTTAGATTGAACTTCTTGCTTCTTTGTTTCAAGAGTACCAATCTTCATATGACGTTCATCATTTGATTTTTGTAAGGCCTCTTTTTCAAATGATAAGTTTCGAATGACTTTCTTTAAAGACTTCATCTTGGACAAATATTTTTGCTCACATTCAATGCAATTAACCAAGGCTTGGGCTAAGTCATCTTTAGAATATTCAAGAAGACAAGAATAATGTACCTCATCCAAGTCTTCAAATTCAGTTTCTTGGACGCCATTCGCCATTAGGCATAGATTTGTAATTTCTTCTTCTTTGTCACTGTCACTAGAGTCACTATCACTCCATGTAGCAAACATGGCTCTCTTGAATTCCTTCTTGGCTTTGTGCTTGCGTTTTTCAGGTGACCTTGTGAACATCTCCTTGATCGTTTCATCGGGTTGCATTTTGAATAGCTCGTATTGATGAACGAACATGTTTGTTTTTGTCTCTCTCACTTGACTTGTCCCTTCATACGTCACCAGCAACTTGTTCCATATTTGTTTGGCTGATTCACATGCACAAATAGGATTGTACTCATTAGCATCTAATCCACAATATAGCACAAGCATGGCCTTATAGTTTTTTGACAGCCTTGCGAAGTCTTCTTGGGTGTATTGTTCTTCAGTTTGTGCAACGGTCTTTCCATCAATCGTGATTTGCGGAATGTATGGTCCTTTTGTCAGGATGTTCCATAATTCATAATCTTCAGTCTTGACAAAGATCTGCATCAAAATTTTCCAATATGAAAAGTTAGTGCCTCGAAACCAAGGAGGTCTAATAGTGGAACGACCTTGATCATAATAGCCTTGTCCAGTGGTGGCTGTGATCGTTTCCCGTTTGACGGTAAAGTCAAAGTATAGTGGGTCTAGCCCTGATACCAATTGAAGAATCAAAGGCTATAAGATCATAGTAGAGGGTGGTGAATACGGTGATAATTAAGGTTGCTAAACAATCAAAATGTAAATGTGGAAAAGTAAATTGGGACAAAACACAATCGATTGTTAACGAGGTTGGGCCTCAAAAGGGTTAATCCCCGCCTAGAGTTCCTTAACTCTAGGATTTACCCGAACTTTTATTAGGAGGATTGATTACACAACTCTAGAGTACCCTTACTCTAAGTTCCAAGTCACAAGTTGAACCCTTCAACTAGGCTTGGTAGAGTTGACCCTTCAACTCTATAATCCTACCCAAGTACAAAATGAACAATACAACTCAAATGTAAAGGAAGCAAGTTTAAGCACAATGGATCCCAATGTATTGCTTGTGTGAGCAGTATGCCAATGAGTGCTT
Organism: Selenicereus undatus; assembly: GCA_017589665.1. Lineage (NCBI taxonomy): Eukaryota > Viridiplantae > Streptophyta > Magnoliopsida > Caryophyllales > Cactaceae > Selenicereus > Selenicereus undatus. Next base: position 103,305,379 of record JACYFF010031957.1, on the reverse strand, counting down.
GCAATTCTCGATCTCCTCAGCTCTGATTCAGCTTTGTATTTATAGGGGAAACATGGAGGATTTGTTGGAAACTAGCCGTTAGACGGAATCTGGATTCCTGCTTTAGTTCATTGCCTTGCATTGCAATTCAGTGCCCTTGAAATTTTAGCAAAATCAGCAACCAACGGCTCTGACCTATTTTCAGCATGTTTTGATCTTCCTTCAACGGCTCCTTCCAAATTTTAAGCTGATGGATACTCTCAACGGCTACTTCCCGTTCTTTTTGCTAATGAGGATTTTCTTGGCAATTGCTTTCCAAAAAATCAAGTCAGATATCAAGCATTTAAAGAGAATTTAAATCTTAACATTTACCTCACAAGGATCCCTAATAATAAGGAAACAATCATAATAAAAGGGATAATGTCAATCATAATATTTTTCAATTATAATGACCATTGTAATCTCAGGATAATAAATGTAATATGATGAATATGTCAATTGATTAATCTCTTTTTGTCTTTCATCAAAGCATATAAAAAAAATCTTTAAGAAAGCTAACAATCTCCCCCTTTTTGATGAAAGACAACACCCAATGAAAATAACAAGTCCATATAATTTTGAATGACACACCATGAAAAGTTTTCCAAATACTTCTCCCCCTTTTTTTATTTCATCAAAATGATAGCACAAGGACGAGAAAGAAAAATTGAAGCTTATTATGGTAAACATATATCACTCCCCCTTAATAAGTCAATGTAAGATAAAGATGCTCCCCTTCAATTCATGGCACTCATAAAAAAAAAGTAGGGGACAAAATGCTAACGAAAAATTAGTCATATACGCTAATGCTCATTGACTTGGGATTTTTATAAACAGCATAATGGTGCAATAATTGAACAAAATTTTGCCCTTATTAAGACTAAATCGAGGGTTTCAAAAAATGATCAAGTGATATAATTTTTCTGTTCTAGAAACAAGCAATATAAGTATTAGGCATCATAATAATTATGGACAAAAGCAATGAGATCAAATGTGCATAATAACATGTCATAATAGTATAAGATCAATCATGCTCAAATTTCAAGGATGATAAAAAAATTAAAATTCAAAAAATTTTGAAATCAAAATGCTACAAATTGGAAGTAGATCATGTAAAGTAACATCGTCTTTTGTTTAGCAAAAATCCAAATATTATCACAATTGAAGATGTTGACATAAAAATTCCAGCATTTTAATTGGTCATATTAAAGATACCCAGTTTCTGCCTGCAGTTGAACGCCTTGGACTGTAGTTGAAGGCCTTAAATTTCTTGACAATAACGAATTTCTCACTGACCTGCAAGATCTTAGGAACATAATTAGCACATAGAGAGGATTTTCCCTCAATTCACATTGGGTGGCGTTGCGGTTTTTGGTACCCAAATTTGAAGTAACCTCGACCTAGATTTTCTAAGGGGGCATGAATAAGACATTCGACCATTCTTTAGGCAGTAATTGCATTTAATATAAGATTTGTTTAGGGAGGTCGATTAAACAAAGAAGTTCTTATAGACTTTCTTTTTATTAAAGACATTATACGCAATTCCTTCTTTATTGAATGACATCCTTTGAGAGCCTAATAATTTGCCCAAATTTTTCGGTCCCTTTGAAAACTTTAAAACTAATTTTTCAAAACCTTCACATTTAGATTGAACTTCTTGCTTCTTTGTTTCAAGAGTACCAATCTTCATATGAAGTTCATTTGATTTTTGTAAGGCCTCTTTTTCAAATGATAAGTTTCGAATGACTTTCTTTAAAGACTTTATTTAGGACAAATATTTTTGCTCACATTCAATGCAATTAACCAAGGCTTGGGCTAATTCATCTTTAGAATATTCAAGAAGATCAGAATAATCTACCTCATCCAAGTCTTCAAATTCAGTTTCTTGGATGTCATTCTCCATAAGGCATAGGTTTGCAATTCCTTCTTCTTTGTCACTGTCACTAGAGTCACTATCACTCCGTGTAGCAATCATGGCTCTCTTGAATTCCTTCTTGGCTTTGTGCTTGCGTTTTTCACCTTTGATTTGCAAGATTGGACAATCTTTTACAATATGTCATGTCAATCCGTAGCCAAAACAAGGATCTAAGTTAGAATCATTTTTGTTGTTAAGAAATTTCGTACCTTCTAAGAACTTCTCATTTTTTGCTTGATGGAGATCCCTTTTTGTGGAACTTCTTGGGATCAATTTTTTTTGATTTGAACGTTTTCTTCAATCCTCTAGCGATCATTGCCATAGTATCTTCATTCTCTTCATGTGACTCATCTTCCGAGGAAATGGCTTCTTCACTTCCAGTTTTGAATGCTACTCATTTCTTAGTTTGATCTACTTCTTCATCTTCTTTAAGATGAATTTCATGAGTCATAAGCATCCCAAGTAGATCATCAACAGGTAAGGTCTTGAGGTTTGGGCTTCTTCAGTTGTAGTGACCTTAGGACCCCACTTGTTTTTAGGAAGACACCGAGGTATTTTCCCAACCATCTCCTCGTTAGTGTAGGTTTTGCTAAGGGACTTGAGATTGTTGATTATATCAATGAACCTCGTGAACATCTCCTTGATCGTTTCATCGTGTTGCATTTTGAATAGCTCGTATTGATGAACGAACATGTTGATTTTTGCCGCTCTCACTTGACTTGTACCTTCATACGTTAGCACCAGCTTGTCCCATATTTCTTTGGCTGATTCACATGCACAAATACGATTGTACTCATTAGCATCTAATCCACAATATAATGCATGCATGGCCTTATAGTTTTTTGACAGCCTTACAAAGTCTTCTTGGGTGTATTGTTCTTCAGTTTTTGCAACGGTCTTTCCATTAATCGTGATTTGCGGCATGAATGGTCCTTTTGTCATGATGTTCCACAATTCATAATCTTCAGTTTTGATAAGCATCTGCATCAAAATTTTCCAATATGAAGAGTTAGTGTCTCTAAACAAAGAAGGTCTAATAGTGGAACGACCTTGATCATAATAGCCTTCTCTAGTGGTGGCCATGATCGTTTCCCACTTGACGGTAAAGTCAAAGTATAGTGGGTCTAGCTCTGATACCAATTGAAGAATCAAAGGATATAAGATCACCCCAGAGGGAGGGTGAATAGGGTGATAATCAAGGTTGCTAAACAATCAAAATGTAAATGCGAAAAAGTAAATCGCAACAAAACACGATAAATTGTTAACAAGGTTAGGCCTCAAAAGGCTTAATCCTCGCCTAGAGTTCCCTAACTCTAGGATAACCCTAACTTTTATTAGGAGGATTGATTACACAACTCTAGAGTACCCTAACTCTAAGTTCCAAGTCACAAGTTGAACCCTTTAACTAGGCTTGTAGAGTTGGCCCTTTAACCCTATAATCCTACCGAAGTACAAAATGGACAGTACAACTCAAATGTAAAGGAAGTAAGTTTATGCGCAATGGATGCCAATGTATTGCTTGTGTGAGCAGTATGCTAATGAGTGCTTGCAATTCTTGATCTCGTTAGCTTTGGTTCAGCTTTGTATTTATAGGGGAAACTTGGAGGATTTGTTGGAAACTAGCCGTTAGACACAATCTGGATTCCTGGTTCAGTTCAATGCCTTGGACTGCAGCTTAGTGCCCTTTAAATTTTATTAAAATCAGCAACCAACGGCTATGAGCTATTTTCGGCTTGTTTTGATCTTCCGTCAACGACTCCGTCCAATTTTTGAGCTGATGGATATTCTTAACGACTACTTCCCATTCATTTTGCTAATGAGGATTTTCTTGGCAATTGCTTTAAAAAAAATAAAGTCAGATATCAAGCATTTAAAGAGAATTTAAATCTTGATATTTACTTCATAAGGATCCCTAATAATAAGAAAACAATCATAATCAAAGGGATAATGTCAATCATACAACAACAACAACAACAACAAACTCCTAGTGTGGGTCCTGCTTTCACAGGGTCTGGGGAGATCCAGTTGTAGGCAACCTTACCTCTGCCGGTATTCCTACCCATAGAGAGGTTGATTCCATATGACCCACCAAAACGGTTTTGGAAAAAGGGTTATAGTGAAAAACTTTTGCGAAACCATTTACTGAGTAATCGAAGGAGGAAGAGAAAAGGGGTCGGATAGCAAATAAAGAGGGAGTAGAGACATACCTGAGCAAACCAAGGGCGCTTAGTACCGTCACAACCCAACAAAGCACGACCTGTAGACAAGCACAAACAGAAAACCCTACCCACCCTACGCCGCCTAGACTACTGCCCCCTACGGCGGCGGACCCCTACAGTCCGAGACCTTAATCCTGACCCGCCACAGCCTCCTATCCTGAGCCTTGTCTTCCGTAAGACCGACAACTCTCAGGTCCTCTCTAACCACTTCTTCTAGGCTCTTCTTCAGTCTACCCCTCCCTCTCTTACCACCTGGAGGGTTGATCAACTCACACCTACGCACGGGGGCTGCCACGCTTCTCCTCTTCACGTGGCCGAACCATCTGAGCCTCGATTCCCTCATCTTCTCCTCTATGGGGGCCACTTCAGCTAAACCCCTGATTTCTTCATTCCTTATTCTGTCCAATCTCGTAAAACCACACATCCACCTGACCATTCTCATCTCAGCGACCATCAACCGTTGGACCTGCGTCTTTTTTAGAGGCCAACACTTTGATCCATAGAGAACAGCCGGTCTAACTACCATCCGATAGACTTTTCCTTTCAAACCCATGGGCATTCTCTTGTCACACAGCACCCCTGACGCTGACTTCCACTTTTGCCAGCCCGCTCTAATCCGCTGGCTAATATCCTAGTCAATGTCCCCAGTTTGCTGGATGATCGAGCCCAGGTACTTAAATTTTGCGACCTTCGGTATGGCCCTCCCATCCAGTACGATTTCTCCCCCTCTTCTGTCCTCCCGCTGAAACATCAGTGGAGGTATTCCGTTTTCGACCTACTCAACCGAAAGCCCCTAGCCTCCAGCGTGTGCCTCCAACTCTCCAACCTGTCGTTCACCCCCTGTCTAGCAACATCGATAAGGATGATGTCATATGCAAAAACCATGCACCAGGGCACCTCGTCCTGGATTCCTCTAGTGAGTTCATCCAAAACTAAAGCGAAAAGAAACAGCCTTAAAGTGGAGCCCTGATGTAGGCCCAAACTAACAGCGAAGTCATTGGAGACCCCTCCCGGGGTCCTAACACTCGTCTGCCCTCCCTCGTACATATCCTTGATTACACGAATGTACGTGGGCGACACCCTTTTCTCTTCCAAACAACTCCATAAAACCTCCCTTGGAACTCTATCATACGCCTTCTCCAGGTCAATGAACACCATATGAAGATCCACCTTTCTGTCCCTGAACAGACCCATGAGTCCTTTGAGGAGGTAGATCGCCTCAATGGTCGACCTACCTGGCATGAATCCAAATTGGTTCTCTGAAATCTCTACTTCCTCTCGCAGCCTTCTCTCAATCACCCTCTCCCACAGTTTCATAGTGTGGTTGAGCAGCTTGATGCCCCTAAAGTTATTGCAATCTTGGATATCCCCTCTGTTTTTGTACAATGGGATGATTGTGCTGGCCCTCCACTCTCTGGGCATCTTGGCGGTCTTGAAAATAACATTGAAAAGCTCTGTGAGCCACTCTAGACCCTCTTCCCCCATGAACTTCAAAACTTCTACTGGTATCTGGTCCGGACCTACTGCCTTCCCATTCGCCATCTTCTTCAAGGCCTCCCTGATCTCCTCCTTTGTTATCCTGCCACTCGTACGCTGAACGCTACACTCTCCGCCCGACCTACAGTCGGCTCCCCCCTTCCCCGTTGAGGAGTTTAGCAAAGAAACTTTGCCATCTCTCCTTAATATCAGCATCCTCAGTCAACACCTTTCCCTCTTCGTCCTTGATACACCTAACGACTCCTAAATCCCTAGTCCTTCTTTCCCTCGCCCTGGCTAGTTTAAAAACCTCCCTCTCCCTTTCCTTCGACCCCAGTCTATGGTGCAGTCTATCAAACGCCTGACTCTTTGCTACTGCCACCGCCCTTTTGGTTACCTTCTTGGCCGCCTTTTATCCAATCCTCTTTTGCTCTATCTCTTCCTCCGAATTGCTACTCATGCACTCCGCGTAAGCCTCTTTTTTTGCCTTGACTTTCTCCTTTACCTTTTCATTCCACCACCAGGTGCCCTCCATCCGGTTGTCGCCTGCCCTTGAAAGACCTAGGGTTTCCTTAGCCGACCTTCAAATGCACTCCGCTACAGCATCCCACATCGCGTCGGTGTCTTCTGTCCTCCTCCAAGCTCTCTCCTCGGCTATTCTTTCTACTATTAATCTCGCCTTCTCCTTTGAGAGGGTCGACCACTTTATTCTGGGTTCTCCATATCTCCTCTTCAACCTCTTAGGATACTTAAACTCTGCATCTAAGACCAACAACCTATGTTGGGTTCCCAACAACTCGCTGGGGATCACTTTGCAGTCTTTACACGATCTCCGATTTTCCCTCCTCGTTAGGAAGTAGTCAATCTGGGTCTTGCAAGAGCTGCTCTTGAAGGTCACTAGGTGGTCTTCCTTCTTTTTGAAAAAGGAGTTGACCACCAACAAATCAAAGGCCACCGCAAAGTCCAGCACAGAGATCCCTCCCGCATTTCTCTCTTCGAAACCGAAGCCCCTGTGGAGATAATGTCAATCATAATATTATTTAATTATAATCACTATTGTAATCTCAAGATAATACAAATGTAACATGTTGAATATGTCAATTGATTAATCTCTTTTTGTTTTTCATCAAAACATATAAAAAAAACTCTTTAAGAAAGCTGACGTTTGGGGGTAATCTTGGGATTGGATTAGTTATCTAGAGACAAGGAGAAAATACAGTGTGAATGGTAGGTAGCCTTCCTTAGGAGCTTTCGAGATGAAAAGGATGAGGGAGGTGAGAGGCTTGTCCTCTAGTTTCATTCACTGTTTTTAGAAAGCCTATTAAAGAAAAGTGTTAAGCTTACTTATATTGAGTAATGAAAGCTTTTGGATTTAATGTGGATGACCAACGGATAATACAATTTTAAAGCAGACGAAGTGCAGCATAAAGAATGGAGTTAAGGGAGAAAGCATCATCAAAGGCTTACAACACCAACTATTCTATTCATCCTTAGGGCTATGAAAATGTATGAGGACTTGAAACAAACCCTTAAGAGAAATGAGATGAAAAAGGGATATAGGTTGATACATGCATAAATATCTCACATGTCAAAAGAATAAAGCTTGACATTATTGATCAATGGGAAGTGAAGATCATTAGATATTCTCATCCAGAAAATTTAACGGAATTCATCATAATTTTAGTTTTCACATAACGATAGCCCTTAAGTGACTATAAAGATGAGGTCTGCCCTGTCTACACAATGGCACATGACCTGTAGAAATTGCAGTTACAAGGGATCAAGGGTAAAACAATCATGTCATGAGCCTATATGTTAATAAAAGTCATATGGAGCCATTATATGGTTTTTGAGGCTACTTGATAGACAACAGAAATGAAAACCCTTACCCTCATATACTCCAAAGGAATTTTATTTTATGTTGTCTAATGAAAAAACTATCCTACCCATGACGTGGAATTGGCCACAATAGTTTTTGTACTAAAGATATAGAGACATTACTTGTACGATAGCCCTTGCAAAATTTTAATTGACCATAATGGTTTATGTACATCTTTACCTAAAAAGAGCTAAACTTGTGGTAGCTGAGATGGTTAGAACTTCTTAAAGATTATGATCCCCCAATATTGTACTACCCGGGGAAGGCTAGCATGGTTGTCAATGCGTTGCGTTTTAAAGTAAATCCTAGTGTAAATGTTGTTGGAGTCATTCGACCAGAGATTTTGAGGGATTTCCTGAGTATGGGAATAGAGCTAGTGTTACCATGGGACCCTGAGGCATTCCTTTGTAGTATGTTTGTTCAACACATCCTTTTGATGAGATTAAATAGGCGTAAATAGGAAATTCAAAGATAAAAAAATATTAAAGTGAATGTAAGCAAAGCAAAGGCTTTAGGATTCAACGAAGATGATAAGGGGGTTATAAGATTTCAAAACAGAACATGTGTACCATAAAAAGGTGGAAGTAAAATAGGGGACATTGTCTGAGATTTCACAATGCAAAATGTATTTGATGGAAGGTAAACCAACTACTAGGTCTTTAGAAACAAGTTCATTTAGCGAGGAGAGGCTAACATGACATAGTCTCTTGTGCCAAAGCATAACATCATCATCAAGAACACTCAAACAAGTCAAATGATTTTGGGGAAGTGAAAGAAGACATGCTTTATACACATTGTTGTGTCGCTTCCCCCTCAACACAACATCTCCAGATTTGATATTGGTAATGAAGCATTGATCCGAAGAAAATCCAACATGATTACCTTTATCACATAATTGGGACACACTTAACAAGTTATGCTGTAACCCATCAACTAGGTATACATTATCAATCGAGTGGGAGAGTGATTTACCTATCTTACCTACACCAACAATCGTCCTAGACTTGTCGTTTCCAAACGCCACTCTCCCTCCAGCAAAGGCTATAAGTGATAGGAAAGTTGATTTGTTTCCAGTCATATGCCTTAAGCAACCACTATCCAAGTACCACAGTTGGTTGCCTCCTCTCACTTTAGCCTACAAAATCGCTAAGTGTCAGTCTTGGGAACCCAGATCCACTTGGGTCCCGTTCGTTTCATGGAATTTAACTCATCTTTTATGATCCATATTTGTTTAACATATAATGAGTTTGTTTCCATGGCCCTTTTTCTCAAAGAACAAGCATGACGATAATGACTAGTTTTTCCACAATGAAAACAGATTATATTCGCTGGCAGACCAACATATTTCCTGTCTACTGGCTTAGTAACACACCTATTCACAAAGCCTAATCCCTTTTTGTTTCGATTATGATGAGTGCTTAGCCATACTAGCACTTATGAGGAACTGTTCCAGCGCCTGTTTTCAGTAAGGTCAATTTCAGCTTTTTGCATTTTTTCAAGAAGATGTTTATTTTCACTCATTTGGAATTCTAGATTAAGCTTTAGATTTAAGGACTCACTTTCCAGGCTTGAGAGATTAGTGTTGAACACTTCCTCTCTCTTGTTCATAATATCCTTAAGGGTGTCTAGTTCATTACATAAAACAAGAACTTTTTCATCAATTTTGAGTTTTTCACAAATGAGAACCTCATTCATATGCCTAAGTTCTTGCTTCTTTCTTTCCAGTCTTTTAACCTCATTCATAAGCATGCAAGTGAGAACCCATCTTTACTCCCTTACCTTACCAAAAGTAAATCCCTTTAGAATTTGAATTTCATAATTCATGTTCCAACTGAGTGAAGTGAAGTATTGAATTTTGAACTAATGAAATTGTGTATTTTGGCTACATTGATTTAATTGAATAGGTAACTACGGTGAGATTTTGACTAATTGATTCCGAGTAAGTGCTGATGTCATGATGTATGATTTACTACTGTGTTTTTTCAAATGGGATTATAAATGTAAGTCACTATAAAATATTTGATTATGTTGTGTTGTTTTGTGTTGGTTATAGATATGAGTGCACAAGATAAGTCGATTAGTTGATGTAATTAAGCATGAAAAAGGGGGTTGAAGTGATGTGAACTCATGGTTCAATTAGGTTGGATGTATAAATTTATGAAAGTTAGAGGTGTAGTTATGCATTAGTTATATTATAATCGAGTTATGTTGATTGGTGGGGCTGAATTGTGCAAAAGCTGATGGTGACGTTAAGGGTATATTAGAAAAGGGATTTGAGCAAGGTTATATAAGCATGTTTGATCACATGAGTTATAAAGTATGGGTGTTCTTTGATCATATTTTAGGAAATTCCTGATGGTTATTGGCTGGACGTTTCTAAAGAGATGACCTATTTAATGTAATTAGAATTCGAGAGAGAGCATGTAGGTAATTATAAGTATATGGGCTTAATTAATGGTGGAATATTAGGATCTATTTGAGCTAAGATGAGTATTCAATTGGGAGGAAATTAATGGTGGAATATTAGGATCTTGTTGGCTTAAATATGGGCTTAATTAAGCAAAAATTGGTAGTGTGTACATGAATTACTTACAAAGTTAAGATATGTTTCCCTAAGGGGAGTAGAGTGAACTAACTGAAATTAGGGATCAATTTTAATAGCGTTAGAAGACTAATCTTTGAGGGTTATATGTGAAATGGGATAAAAGAACAAGTGGGTGGATGACCAAACTCCTAGGGGAAGCTAAGTATAATCAAGTTGATTTCTACAAAAGTAAATTTCGAAAGTGAAGTAATTTAATTGAAGATTAATAAAGTAGGTTACAATTAGTTGATCATAGGAGCTATAAGGATGCCAAATAGTTTAAGATTTCAAGCCCATATGTGAGAGTTAAAGATTCACCAAATTGAGGTACGGAGTTGGTGATGAGCCATTAAACTAAGAGGAAGTAATTTAAAGTTGGTAATGCAAATAAGGGAGCAAGTGAGTTATTTCCTGGAAAGAAATGAGGAATCTGCAGCTACATGCAAATTAGAACTAAATTACTTTTTCTTTAAGTGGGCACCTAATTTGCTATCTTAAGTCAATCACAGATGTAAAAGATCTTGTAAAGCAAGACATAGAAGCTCACTAAAATACACAAAAAGTAAGAATGATAGTTCAATGTAGCCCACAAGCTTATGAAATTAAACTTCTTATTGAATCAAGATATTTTTCCAAGGTTACTCACAAACATGAACTATAAATCTAAGTTTGAGAGCAACGTATCATTCACCAAGGTACGTTATTACTTATGCCTTTATCAAGTCAAGTCTCAAAATGCATTTGAAAAACAATGCTTAATAGTTTGAATAAGAATTTGGCCATTCAAAGCACCAATTCAATGTTATCAACACGATGTATTACAATGTTCTTAAGTTTGTTGGTCCAGGAATGCCAAGACAACATGGTCTACTTGTGGTGCTTATCACCAATCACCAATTATTAATTATTGAATACCATTCGATTTCGACTACCATATGGTTCATCAGAACCTAAGAGTCAGGTAGAGATCTCCAAACTCATGAATTGCAATGAGTTACTGATTCACTGCTTGGGTCCTATGTTTGGCTGATAAAAGTTATTTACTTTCACTAATCCTTAAGGTTAAGTTACTATTTGTGATTTTCAAATTTGATTTAAGACATGTGCATGTTCATTGACTCTTTTAAATAATTCATACAGTACAAGGGTAATGCAATAGACTTAGTACTCATTTTCCATTGTTTCCTATTTTAAGTATGAAAAAGCAAGTTAAGTCAGATCCCAATCACTTAAGAGGGGGAGAAAAAACACTAGTGTTGGCCAAGGAAGGTGATGTCTTGGTAATTGACTTAGTTTTTGCAGACATGTTGAATACGCTATGACTCTTGATCTTCCCTAGCACAACTCCTGGGTCATTTCGTTGTTTATGGCTTGTTAAGTTGTGAGGATTTTCTTTGTTATTGGAAATTTCGTTTGTTTTGTTCTCCGCTATTAAAATTCAAGTTGTTAGATTATAAGCGCACAAGGACACAAGAGGGGGGTTGAATTGAGTCTTCCAACTTTTTCGTTTGTCTCATAACACTCGTGAGAACAGTTTGGAGATGTGTTTGGAGTGAGCCAAAATAAAACTGAATGCGGAAATATGAAAGTAGACACAATATTTTTACGTGGAAAACCACCTCTAGCCCAATTGAGGTGTAAAAGCCATGACCTACCTCAGTAGGATTTCAGCAACACTTTTACTAACAAGGGCCGAATTAGTTACACATGTAACTCACACGTGACTACGTCACACACGAAACTTAATCTCCCCCGAGACCCTAGTTACAAACACGTAACTAGCCTCCACTTGAGAACTAGTCACACACCACGTCCAAAGTCTCCAAAGACTTGGACACACTCTAATCTCACTAATGATAGAGGAGAATAGAAAAATACCTTACTTTGAATGCTTCTAAATAAGTAGAATGTAAGGTACAATACAATCCCTATTATGCCAATATAGATGACTCAATTTAGCGCACTTCTTGAGGGTTTTTCAATCAGAAAATTTTCTCACAAAAAACTCAATTTTGCTCCTTGAAAGGCCATGAATGAAAACGTTGAGAGGCAAGAGTTTATATGCCCACAGAATAATTGTGCCGCAAGTATATGGGAGGTTTTGGATTTTAGCAATAACTCTAAAAAATAATTAGTATTCCAAACGAAATTGAATCTCTCAACATTATCTTTTTTAGAAATCATATCTTAAAGGCTAAGATAAAATCTTTTGGTAGTATCTGTTTAGGAAAACAATATTATTCAGTGAAGGACTCTTTGTAAGACAAAATATTATCAGAAACTCAATCCCAAATATGTTAGGAATTTGGACAGTAGAAAAACACTTGAAAATCTTTGGAACAAGAGTTTTATACGTTGCCCTCAGAACACTGCAGACCTGATTGCTCAAACTGTTTTGAGCAGTGTTCTGAGTTAGCGTCAAAAATTCCTTCAGGTGAGTGTTAAGTCAAGATCTTCTAATTGGCATATTAACAAGAATCTAGATGAATGCAACCAGTAATTAACCCTAAGACTCTTGTGATCCTCTGAACTCCTTGATGTCGTTCATACATATTCACTTTGATGTTCCACGCTTCTTCGAACTGTTCTCCAGGGTGTTTGTAACCTGTCTTAACACAAAATTCTAGCACACTACTCAAGCATAGCATGATAGCATATTGATTGGTACATTTGGTTTGTTATCATCAAAGCCTTACACATGATTGTTTCAACAAATTCTCCCTTTTTGATGATGACAAACCAAGTGACTATCAAAGTGTGACAGAGTAAAGGGCAAAAACATTGGTGCCAAAATAGTAATTTAAGGAGTCTAATGCACACACGAGAGAAAGCAAGAGTAAGAATCAGCTTAAAACAGGCAGACCAATCAAAGCATGGTCATACTTTTCTTCCCCCTTTTAACATCATCGAAAAGGTTGAGGGAACCATCTGCATAAATTCAGTACGGATGCACCCACCACCATGCGTAATGAGGGAAAATAACAGCGATACAAGTCAAGTATATGGTACATAATGATATTGGCCATCCCCGTCACGCACAAACACACAACAACATTAGCAGGCAAAGGCATAGCATAAACCAAACCCATCTAAAATCAAACATAACCATTGTCAATCACAAGCAAAATCAAGTTTATCCGAACAGAGAAGAAAGTAGTGTTGTTGAAAACAAGACAAGGATCAAGGCTGAGAACAGGGGTGAATTAGGGAGAACGAGAGGGAGGAGCGAATTTGGCCGTGAGGGCAAAAAAAGCATGTAGAATATCCTCATGGCGTTGTGCATTCAAGGCCTTTTCTTCACTCAATGCGTGCTTCACTTCAGTAATCTCCAGTAATCTCCTCCTTCAGTTGGAGCTGGTCCTGTACTAGTGCCTCAACCATGGATGGGATGGAAGAGGCATCCTCACTGGGAACAGGAGTGGGACCAAGGCCAAAGGGTGTTTTGGGTCCTTGTTCTAACACTGTACCATCACTCTTCTTTACTGTGAACCCATACCCAAGCAAAGTGTTGCTCCCTGTCTCGTCTGTGACCTGAAATCCCACTCTCTTTTGCAAGGGAATCCCAAGTGTCTCAAAAATTGAAGTCAGAAGGAACCCCTAGCCCATATAATGACTCTTAGAGGTGTTTGCAAGATGTGCAATATGACTAATCATGATGGCGGGTAGATTAATTTGCTCCCCCCGATCTAATAGGTTTGTATAACACATATCCATGGGGTCCGCAAGATTGCATCCCTGACCCCGGGGGATCACACAAACCAGAACAATAGCCTACACAAAGGCATCATTTCCCTCTTATGCACAGACCGGGGAGCATTCAAATCAAGTTGTTGGCTAGCTTTCGGGTCAATTCCAACAGTCGTTCATCACCTAGTACGCTCTTATCCTAACGCACATACACATCAAACCCCTTGGATGGCACCCCAAGCCAATCTCCTAAGTTATCAGCATTGAAGCATAGCTCACGACCATTAATTGAGCTTGTCACTATCCCACTAGTGACAACACAATTGGCATAGAATTCAGCCAATTCAAGTATAGAACAGCGTCGTTTAGTGTTTGTAAACAAATCTAACCAACTCTAGGCCTTCAATTTTTCTAGGAACACTCCCAGCCCCTATTCCTGAAAGTGCGATGCCTTAATCATTTTTCCTTTAACCACAGTTTTCTGAAAAAACTATCTGTGCCTTTCCCCCAGTGTCATGGTTTTCTAGCTTTCTTTTCCTATGGTTCATCACTTTCTTCACCCAGATTGAATGCTTGTTCTGGAGATCCCCGTTTCAGGGCATGCTTCTTGGTGGAAACCGGTGTGGGAGGTGTTTTGAATGTTGGTTTGACAGGAGTTTTGAGGAGTGGTTTGGTAGTTTGAGAGGTTGGTTTGGGATTCCTTAGAGGCCTTTCAATCTCGTCCTCGGGTAGGCTCGGTCAGATGGCAAGACCTGAACTTTGAGCTCAAGGCCGCCATATAGATATGGTGAGAAGCACATTGGTTGTGGTTGTAGTCTTTATTAGGCGCTTGATAGCTGGTTTGGTTGATGTTTGGTGGGTTGTTTTCAAGGTCCACTTGAACCGTATAAGGGGTTCATCTTCATCAACGTCACACACGGGAGTATCATTCAAGAACGGTCGTCAACAAACATAGACTCCTCAATCTTTTCAATTGATTTTGACTCGATCACACCGGGTTCATATAATACCAATGCCCATGCGAAGACCGGTTTGACAGGGGGTATATCATCAAGATTGACTACTACTTGTCTCAAATCGATACTTTTTAAGAACTGAAAGATGAAGAGAGAAATACCATAAGTGGGCACAGGGGTAGCTTCCGCCGGCGATGTTGGTGACGCCGTGAGTATGTCTAGTAATTTTTCTCCCCCTTTTCTTGATCCCTTGGCCTGAAGAGAGCTTGGGTGATGCGCCTTACGACCGAAGGATGTGCCGCTGCCATGGGTGCGTGCCATTGGAAGAGCTAGTGGAGGAAGCGGTTAGGGTTTAGTAGGTTTTAGGAAGAAGAGGAAGGTCAGGTTCTTGAGGAAAGAAGGGAAGGTGGTTTGAGAAGATAAGGAAGGTTTGAAATGAATTGACCGAAAAATAAAGTAAAGATCTGTAATGATCTTTTCGGCCGCCGGTTTTTGGAGAGAGAGTGGATTTTGCATGAAAGATATTATTACACCTTGGCAAAAGCTGCAGATTATAGATTAGACGTAATAAATTCAATTTTCAATTCACTTTAAATTATGGTAACTTGATTAGCACATGATATAAACAATGGTAAGACCTGTTCTTAGCGCCTGTTCTGACTACTATATGTTCGGTAGCAAAGGATAGTAAGGGAAATAACATTAGACCTCAACGACTGTCAACATGTCACACTCCTCACATATGCTAACAACAGGACAGAAAATTGAATACATCCATTGAATCAATTTATATGGTCTCAAAAGCTTACTAGTCAATCTTTGAGAGTTGATGAAGTACTCTCATGTTCTCTTAATCATACCTAATTCAAGTCTATTCCTCTCAAGTTGTTCTCTACTTAGTGCCTTGGTAAAAATATTAGTAATTTGTTTATCAGTAGCACAAAAATTCGTTGAAACCAAGCCCTTTTCCACATTGTCTCTTAAAAAGTGATGACGAACGTCAATATTCTTAGTCCTTTTATGTTGACACGGGTTATTGGCAATGTTAATTGCACTTGTGTTATCACAGAATATGGGACTGCATCCCGTGTCAACACCAAAGTCATTGAGTTGTTGCCGTATCCACAGCAATTGAGCGCAACAAGAAGCAGCCGCTACATACTCGGCTTTTGCTGCGGACATGGCAACTGTGTGCTGTTTCTTTATAGACCAAGAGACCAAGCAGGGTCCAAGAAAAGTAGCCATACCTAAGTTGCTTTTTCTAGAAACTAGAAATCCAGCATAATCAACATCTCTTCTTTAAGATATCCATTGAGAAAAGCACTCTTGACATCCATTTGGTACAACTTGATCTCCATGTGTGCTGCAAAGGCTACCAAGATATGAATAGCCTCTATCCTTGCTACAGGTGCAAATGTTTCCTCATAATCGATCCCCTCTTCTTGATTGTAACCTTGGACCACCGGTCTGGACTTGTTCTTGAACACCCATTTTGTTCTAATCATTGATCTGTCTTTAGGCCGTGGTTTAAGGTGTCAAACCTTGTTCCTTTCAAACTGATGAAGCTCCTCTTGCACAGCTATAACCCAGTCAAAATCTGCAAGGGCTTCATGAACATTTTTAGGTTCAATGTTAGATAAAAAGGCATAAAAGGCGCAACAATTTCTGAGCTTATATCTGGCTTGCATCCCTGTATTAATATCAGATATAATTTGGTCAAGGGGGTGTGAGCTCTAGTGCTTCCAGGGTCGTGAAGTGAAAAGATCCACATATTTGCTTTTCACTCTCTCACGGCAGCTTGAAGAAACAAGTTCGGGATCAAGTCTGGAGCTGGTTTTAGTTTATATCAGGGTTGACAGTGCTTCCCCCTGATTGGTCTAACTCCAGTCCATTTTCCATATTATCAGCTCCAGAGTGTGGCTCACTTTCATGCGTTTTACCAATGTCTTTTCTTACAAAGCCTAATTCGAAATCTTCATCCTGTGCATCATTCTCAACCAAGGAGTTAGTTTCATCAAATAATATATGCACAATTTCCTCAACGCTTAGAGTCCTTTTGTTGAACACTTTGTAAGCTTTACTATGTGAGGAGTATCCTAAGAATATGGCTTCATCACTTCTAGGGTCAAACTTTCCCATTATTGTGCACATAACATTTGCAACCAAAGACTCTTAGGTGCCTAATATTGGGTTTTCGCCCTTTGAGAAGTTCATAAGGAGTCTTATTAAGCAGGGGTCTGATCATGCATCTATTTATAATATAACATGTTGTGTTCAATGCCTCTGCCCAAAAATGTCTAGGAAGATCACTAGCAACAAGCATAGTCCTAGTCATATCCTCCAGAATATGATTTTTACGCTCCACCAGCCCGTTCGATTGGGGTGTTCTGGGGGCAGAAAAATTATGATCAATACCATGTTCATTGCAATAGTCAATGAAGCTTGAATTTTTGAATTCTTTTCCATGGTCAGACCTGAGACTTATCAATGAGTGTGCTAGTCTCTTTTCAGTTTTCTTAAGAAACACAACAAACTTTTCAAAAGATTCATCTTTTGATGCAAGAAATAAAGTCCAAGTGAAACGAGAGTAATCATCCACTACAACAAACACATACCTCTTCCTACCCCTACTTGTGATCCTCATAGGACCACATAAATCAACATGTAGTAGCTCAAGAGGTCAGGAAGTGCTAACATACTTCTTTGGCTTGAAAGAGATTCTAGTTTGCTTTCCTTCTGCACGAGAGTCGCATACCTTGTCATCATTGTAGTTGATGGAAGGTAAACCAACTACTAGGTCTTTTGAAACAAGTTTATTTAGCAAGGAGAGACTAACATGACCTAGTCTCTTGTCCCAAAGCATAACATCATCATTAACAACACTCAAACAAGTCAAATGATTTTGGGGAAGTGAAAGAAGACATGCTTTACACACATTGTTGTGTCGCTTCCCCCCTCAACATAACCTCTCCAGATTTGATATTGGCAATCAAACATTGATCCGAAGAAAATCCAGCATGATTACCTTTATCACATAATTGGGACATGCTTAACAAGTTATGTTGTAACCCATCAACTAGGTACACGTTATCAATCGAGTAGGAGAGTGATTTACCTATCTTACCTGCACCAACAATCGTCCCAGACTTATCATTTCCAAACGCCACTCTCCCTCTATCAAAGGCTGTAAGTGAGAGGAAATTTGATTTGTTTTCAGTCATATGCCTTCAGCAACCACTATCCAAGTACCACAGTTAGTTGCCTCCTCTCACGTTAGCCTGCAAAATCGCTAAGTGTCAGTCTTGGGAACCCAAATCCACTTGGGTCCCATTCCTTTCGTGGAATTTAACTCTTCTTTTCTGATCCATATTTGTTTAACATATAATGAGTTTGTTTCCATGACCCTTTTTTCTCAAAGAACAAGCATAACGATAATGACCAGTTTTTCAACATTGAAAACAGATTATATTCTCCGGCAGACCAACGTATTTCGTGTCCATTGGCTTAGTAACACACTTATTCACAAAGCCTAATCCTTTTCTGTTTCGATTATGATGAGTGCTTAGCCATACTAGCGCTTCTGAGGAACTGTTCCAACGCCTGTTTTTAGTAAGGTCAGTTTCAACTTTTTGCATTTTTTCAAGAAGATGTTTATTTTCACTCATCTGGAATTCTAGATTAAGCTTTAGATTTAACGACTCACTTTCCAGCGTTGAGAGATTAGTGTTGAGCACTTCATCTCTCTTGTTCATAAGATCCTTAAGGGTGTCTAGTTCATTACATAAAACAAGAACTTTTTCATCAATTTTGAGTTTTTCACAAGTGAGAACCTCCTTAATATGCCTAAGTTCTTGCTTCTTTCTTTCCAGTCTTTTAACATCCTTTTCTAATCCTGAGCAGGTATTTTTAAGCATGCAATTTTCAGAATTTACTATCTCACATTCTTCCATCAATGTAAAAACTAATTTTTCAAGTTTCCTCTTGCTAAGATTACGTACCTCTTCACTGAGTTGGGACAAACTCTCAATCGAATCTGAATCTGAATCAGATTCTCTTCGGGCCATAAGAGCTACTGCTTTGTCTCTACCTTGAGAGTCCTCTTCTTCTTCTGAGGTATCACCCCAAGCTCCCATCATTGCCTTGGTGAACCGTTTTTCAGCAGTAGTTAACTGCGTCTTTTTGCCTCTGGTTTGGACATGTTCTGACCCTTATTCTTCCTTTAGCAAGGGGCAATTCTTCACAACATGATCTTGCATTCCACGCTTAAAGCATCCTGAGAACTGATCTCGATCGCTGTTCTTGGCCTTGCTGGTATCGCCATTCTTGTATTTGCTTTTGGCCTTTTTGAAGAATTTTTTGAACTTTCGAGCGATCATGTCCATCCCTTCTTCATCAAAATCTGAGCTATTGCTTTCTCCAGGTTTTAGTGTCTGTCCTCTGTCTTTCTTCACTTCTTCCTTCATCTGGGAATTCCTTCTTAGTTCATACGTTTGTAGATTCCCAATAAGCTCATCCAAGGAGATCTCATTCATCTTCCTGGCTTCTTGGATAGCAGTGACTTTTGATTCCCATGATTGAGGTAAAATTCGTAGGATCTTCCTTACCAACTCTTTAGAGGTAAATGATTTTCCCAACGATTTTAACTCATTAGTGATATCGGTAAACCGAGTATACATGTCCATAACTGTCTCTTTATTGCTCATCTCGAATAGGTCATACTTTCTTAGCAATAGCTCGATTCTAGATTGCTTGACTTGATTTGTTCATTCGTGAGCTATCTGAAGAGCATTCCATATCACCTTTACGAATTCACACTCTGAGATGCGAGTGTACTCGTCAGGTCCAAAATACAACAATTTCTTGGCATTGGCATACTTTTCTATCTTCTTGAAGTCATATGAGTCAAATTCCTTCGGCTCCTTAGGAACAGTCAAGTCACTGGAACGTAAGGACCATTAACAATGAGCATCCACAACTCATAATCCTCAGCTTGGATATAGTTCTCCATTCGATTTTTCCACCAGTTGTAGTGTTGTCCATTGAAATATGGAGGTCTGGCCACAGATTGACCTTCTATGATTCCTTGCAGTGCACTCATTATTTCAGGATCTCTCAAGGTGTTAACCTAATTACGAGAACCTGCTCTAATACCACTTGTTAGATTATAAGCGCACAAGGACACAAGACTGGGGGTGAATTGTGTCTTCCAACATTTTCGTTTTTTCAGAACACTCGTGAGAGCTATTTGGAGATGTGTTTGGAGTGAGGCAAAATAAAACTGAATGCGGAAATATGAAAGTAGACACAATATTTTTACGTGGAAAATCACCTTTGGCCCAATTGAGGTGTAAAAACCACGACCTACCTCAGTAGGATTTCAGCAACACTTTTACTAACACGGGCCGAATTCGTTACACATGTAACTCACACGTGACTACGTCACACACGTAACTTAGTCTCCCCCGAGACCCTCGTTACAAACACGTAGCTAGCCTCCACTTGAGAACTAGTCACACACCATGTCCAAAGTCTCCCAAGACTTGAACACACACTAATCTTACTAATGACAGGGGAGAATAGAAAAACACCTTACTTTGAATGCTTCTAAATAAGCTGAATGTAAGGTACAATACAATCCCTATTATGCCAATATATATGACTCAGTTTAGCACACTTCTTGAAGGTTTTTCAATCAGAAAATTTTCTCACAGAAAACTCGATTTTGCTCCTTGAAAAACCGTAAATGAAAACGTTGAGAGGCAAGAGCCTATATACCCACTGAATACTTGTGCCGCAAGTATGTGGGAGGTTTTGGATTTTACCAATAACTCAAAAATATAATCAGTATTCCAAACGAAATTGAATCTGTTAACATCATGTGTTTTGGAAATCATATCTTAAAGGCTAAGATAAAATCTTTTGATAGTATCTTTTTGGGAAAACAATATTATTCAGTGAAGGACTCTTTGTAATACAAAATATTATCAGAAAATTAATCCCAAATATGTTATGAATTTTGACAGTAGAAAAACGCTTGAAAATCTTTAGGACAAGAGTTTTATACGTTGCCCTCAGAGCACTGTAAACCTGATTGCTCAAACTGTTCTGAGCAGTGTTCCGAGTTAGCGCAAGAAATTCCTTCAAGGTGAGTGTTAAGTCAAGATCTTCAAATTGGCATATTAACAAGAATCTAGATTAATACAACCAGTAATTAACCCTAAGACTCTTGTGATGTTCCACGCTTCTTCGAATTGTTCTCCAGGGTGTTTGCAACATGTCTTAACACACAATTCTAGCACACTACTCAAGCATAGCATGATAGCATATTGACTGGTACATTCGGTTTGTTATCATCAAAACCTTACACATGATTGTTTCAACACAAGTATGGTAGAGATAATTGGGTAAGTAAATTTCAGTCCTGAAATTAGACTTCATAACTTGCCAAAGTTATTTAGGAGATAATCGATGCAAAATGTTCAAGACAAGCGAAAGCAGTGGTTGCATTTATTTGTCGTTTGAGAACTCTATTTACGAGGAATGCTTTAAATTGTTTTCATTTTGCAAGTAAACATTCTAAAATTCAAATGAATCTTTAGCCTTGTTTCCATCTTAGGAACCATAGTAGCTACCCTAACTTACGAGTTTTCAGTTGTTAAGGTCTATTTTGTCAACTATTATACATTTAATACTGCGATTATAAGCTGGGGCTGTTGCACTCGTCCTCCTAGGCATTCCATTTTTTTTTTTACTTCACAACCTCTAATGTAAGCCCATATCTACACTCCTTTTTGCTCTAGCTCTGCATGACCTCCTTATTCCACTTTATTTTCATTGCTTCTAACCAAATTCCTATCAATTATGAGATCGACGTTATTTCCTACAAAATAAATAAAACCAAATAAAAATTCTAACAATTCGAATTTATTGTAAGAAAAAAGCTAAATAAATGAGGGTATAGATTATGACTTTTTTTGACGAACAAATACCCACACACCTAGATTCTGTTTGCCCTTAAGCCAAACAAACTAAAAACTATACTAAGAACCTAATTGACTTTCATAGTATTCATGATTGTATTTAGTGTATGCAATAATCACTTTACACTCCCGCATCCCTAAGCGGATGTGTGAGATCTCGTGATGGTTTGTAGAAGTATACCCATGGAATATATAGAAAAATCACTACTAATAAAGCACTAAATAATGACTTATATAAATCCGTATCAAATAGCACCGAATAATTTGGAATTGAAATTTGTCAGATTCAATGACATTGGAACTGGAGATAGTGAAGCACAATCTTGTCATGCAAGCACTCGAACCAAGCCGTATATTGTACCGGATGATAACGGGTAAGTCGGACAGAATTATTCATTTCTAGCTTGAAGTATCTTGTGTCATATGTCGTTAATTTGATGTGTTATGTTGAAATAGTTTTATCCCAAATAAAGTTGTTGTTGCCATGATTTCTTTGATCTTTTAAGGAAAATATGATGTACCTTGATCTTCTTAGGGTAAAGTGCCTAAATCTGTTCAGGAATTGTGGTTTGGAGAGTTTAGGGTAATTAAAGTAACTATATATTAACACTATGTTTGTACCTGATTTATTATTATGACATTATTTTGATGTTTTGTTGTCTTCTTAATTGCAGAAGTAGATCACTTGGAATCCTATCCATAAGGACCGAACCAGGAGAAATCTTGAAAATAGACGTAATGCACGTTGAGGGACTTCCTTGGCAAAGTAAGGAAGTGCAACAAGAAGCCTATTTGGCTCAGTGATGATCAATGGAAAGGACTCAAACAACATTAAGCAAACAAAGCATAAAAGAAATTTTGTGGAAAAGCCCAAAAAAATAAACTTCTTAATCCAGAAAGTCTTGCACCATTTCTCCAGAGTTGTGGCTTAATCCCATTGCATAAGCATAGCAGGCATCTGATATCTAACTTTACCTCTTGTACCGCAGATCCCATAATTGTTGAGTTATTCACCCGTACTCACAAACTTCATGGTGTAGATATTGGGTTGATAAGAAATCAGAACAAATATATGTAAGCTATTCTCAATGTTCACTCTTAATTAGTAGTTTAAGCAAGTTTCATATACTTCCATTAAGTATAATATATTTGATTTTTTGCAAATGTTATGATATCGTAAGAATTCTTTAAACGAGAATTTCAAAAATATCATCAACTCTCAAGGGACCTCGAATGGTAAGTCTCAATATCCATCTCAATCATTTCCAAATCCAAATGAGTTTTGAGTAAAGGCCTACATGGATAAAGAAGGCCATATTTATGACATTGGAAATGTGGTCCTTAAAATTAGGGAATCCTCTAACTTTAATCCCTCTCAACGAACTAGTAAAGCTTTAATATTAATGTTTTGTAGAACATTAACTTATGATAAGTTTATTTATTGTTACTAATATATACTTCACATAAATGGCTTTTAATAGGTACATGTTATGTGCCATCACAAGAGGCGTTGAATGATTTAAGGGATGTGGTAACCAACATGGGGAGTTAGCTAACTTTGCAAGTTGAATATTACTAAATACTTATGGAAAAATATAAGCAACTAGACGAATCCAACCAAATGCTCAGCCAAAGGAACGAGAAACTGAGCCAACAAATCATGAGCATTGATTAGCGAATGCAAGCATTTTTTCAAATGCAATAAGCTCTGGCCCGGAATCTCAACCACCTTTTGTTAATCATCCATATCATGATGAAGGTGAGGATGTAGATGAGCCTGAGGATGAAGAATAAGATGATACTACACTCAGAGATTGATTCCTGTGTTGCTTACTTTCGCCCTCTTCGTGATGGTGTTGTTAAGTTCACTCGGAAACTATTTTGACTGTGAACTTGTGACTTGATAATACTTGGTTTGGGAATTTTTGCGGTTTGTAAATTGAGAACGCTTAGTTTGTGGTTTGGGAATTGTTGAGAGCGCTTCAAATAAAGCATTGGTACCGAACGTATTAAATATCCTCTTTGAAATTCTCTGTAGGGAAGTAAATGCAGCGTGCTAAGGCATACCTGAAAAAAAATGCTTTCTATTAAATAGATTATCAAAACAGCAATGGAATGGCAAAGGAATGTTCGTCTTTAAATTTTTTTGGAAATATAATTTAGTGATGAATTCTAGAATCCGTTGCCCATAGCAACAGAGTTTCCACCACTAAATCCATCCCCTAGGGCGATGAATTTTCATTTTCGTCGCTGACTTGCGCGCCTCCATCTCCCACCATGCTCCTTGGTCCGTCCCTAACAGGGGACGAATTTTAAAATTCCATCGCTAGGTTCGCAGTAATGAGAGAAACATAGCCACATCATATTCATCGCCATTTCCGCCGCGGATTTTAAAAATTCGTCGCTGACTTCCATCGCTAATTTTTTCGTTATATGATATTTTTTATAGTGAATAAAAAGAGAGATGAAGTTTCTGGTTTACAAACAAAGCATAAATATATAATAATTGAGGAAAAGTCTCAGACAATTAAATCAATCACGCCATCCTTGTAACCTAAGTTATCAACCTATGCATATGCATATTGTAGATATAAAGACTCTATGACCATATTAATAACATCCAAAGACCAACTTTTCACCCCATAATATATCAAAACTGGGAATAATCTTAGTGCTTGGTGTGCAAGGGTACCATCATCTTAGGAGTTATGCTTACCCGAGTCCGACTCAATCCCTCTAGACTGGCACAAACTACATCATTGACTTACTAACTTAAGAATTAAGCTTTTCCAGTTGCAATGTTGTGTCAAGGGATAACACCTAATAGCGCATGTCTTAGAGGAATACTTGTGATTCCCAACTCTTTTTTTTTCTTTTTTCTTTTTTTTTTGGTTTTTATTTTCTAAATGCAAAATGAAAGCAAAAACAAAAGTAGTTACACAATATACAAGTGGAAGAGCCAATCATGAAAGACTAATACCCTAAGTTAATGATTATATACATATAAGGATTGGATTATGCAGCTATAATGGGCAGTCAGGATTAAAGAAACAACTAACTAAGATGGAATTTTTAAAGTAACTGGTTCAGGTAACCAATCTGAAAAAGAAATATAGATAATTGTTCGGTTTCAGTTTAGCTCGTCCAGAAATATTAGTTAACTGCAATTAATAGAACAAGCAAATATTAATTTTAACTTTGTGAACATCAAACAAATCCTAGGTATTTAACCTTCCCACTTCACTCGACACTCCCAGAGACCCACACTCCCTAGAGTTTCCCACTCCACTCTAATCCGCTTAGCCTCCCTCACCTCCGCTTTCCACCATCTGCCTTATCTGGCGCCTGACCCTATAATCGCCAACCGCCTATTCAACACCATTAGATCGAAGTGTTTTGGTGTTGTGTCTGCTAAATCAACATTGCAATTCACGCTACCTCTACCTTTTTCTCCCTTTCTCTTTGCACCAACAGTCATCATTAGCTCGGACATCTTGTTTTAAACTATCAGTAGTGACGACAAGCTTCAATATTTCAACATTTGAGTTCTTTTTCTGTGACTTATGAACATTTCAAATCTAACTTCGTATGACCAACCAGTACCTATCAATCATGTTTTCAATCTTTGATTTAGCAATTGTTTGTGTTCAATCTTTGGTTATGCTTTTGTGGCTTTGGGTTTTTATTGTTCAATTTGCTATTCAATTTCACATTTTAAATCTGCCTTCAATTTGTTGTTTTCATTCTTTTATTTGCTATTTCTTTCATTTTATTTCTGTTATTGCCTAGTTGTCATTGAACTTTGTGGAATTGTAAGAATTTTAAACCCCCTCCCCCCCCAAGACAACCTATTTGTTGTTTAGTTATGGTTATGATGACGGATGGTGCTCTTATTATCTTGCTGAGTACTGCATGTATGGTGTGTCACTTTGTTGTCATACCCAGTAATAACATCCTTGAATATGGATTTCATATGATTGGAAATGTGGAAGGTAATTTGGACTTCTTTGATCATGGCGGTCAACTGCCTATTTGAATTGAAAAATAGGTTAACCAAACTGAAAATCGGCTAACTGAATTTTTTGGTTTCATTATGATTTAGTATTTTCACTAACGAAATCTCTGCTTGACTGAAAATAAGTTAATTGAACATCCGGTTAATCGGTTTTGTATACCCCTAGATTTTTCTCCACCATACCTAGATCTTACAATGTCCTCATTGGCAGTGAGGAAGCCATCAACCAACAAAACAAACAAATGCTTAAAACAAACCGACTAGGGGTGAGCAAAAAAATTGGGTACCTGTCTTCGGCCCCGAAACCGGTTAGGACTTGCTGAGTCTGCACCTGGAACCTGTTGAACTGCGTCCGAGACCGGGTCTAAAATTTCTGAATCGGTTTCATCCAGGTCTGGTTCTGAGTATTAAAAGCGTGGACTCGGAACAGGACCCGTTACCCGGTACCCGGTTAAAGCTTTTTTTTTAAAAAAAAATTTGAGGTATAAAACTTAAACTACCTGGTCGCCCCCACCCCACGTCCTTAACCCCAATTTCATCCTCCTCGCAGACCTTAGCTCCTCCTCCCCGTCGCAGGCCATCATGGTAGCAACTAGTCACCCACTGGCGACATACGCTTGCTTTTTTGGCCGGTGGCAAAGATCCTCATTCTCAGACTCTTGATTTTCGACCCTCACACTCAAACTTACTCTCTAGATCTGTCACTCTTTTGTTTGATCCTCATTATCAGACTTTCTTCAGCAAATAGCATCTCCAGCGACGAGGCTGTTGCATTTTTCCAGCCTTCAATTGTCAGTGTCTTCAATTCTCACTCTTGATTTTCGAACCTCACTCTTAGACTTTTCGATCTGTGCAATGGGCCCTCTCACTGAATCCTCACTCTCATTCTCGCTCTCTTTGTCACCTTCTAGTTCTCTCGTGACGGGTGGCTACGTCTTCTCCAGTGGTGTATTTCGGCAGTACACTGGTGGTGAGCAGGTTTTTTTTTTGTTATTTTTTGTTGAATGGGGAGTTATTGCGTTTGTGGGCAATTGCATGCAATCAGACCAAAATAAGTTGAGATTCTCAACCTGAACCTAACCCAATTAATTAAACCGGTTTTCCATGTCAATCCATTTAACTAGACGGGTTCAAACTTCAAACCTAAGCCCGCTTAACTTCGTGCCGGATTCGAGTCAGTAATCGTGTCAGATCAACTTTTCCCAGCTTTAGCCAAGGCCTAACGAAGAACAATCAACCATCTCAAGAGCTAGCCACGACCAAAGAACACAACTTTAATTACAACTAAACATAAAAATGCAAAATAATGAACTATTCAACTGGCAAACAAACTAAAAAGCATAAAGTTAAAGAGAGCAAGACATGAGGAACCTACTCTTGAATAGCAAAATCTATAAATCTTGTATATGATATACACTAATTTTGCAAACTTATTCTCCCCTTAATGGGGTTTTAGGTGGATATTATAAACCCCAATTCAACCTCAAAAAACCCGAGCTAAAAGGCTTCTCCTAAGACAATTGCCAAAACAATGCTTAAATAATCTAGAAGGTCGATTATTGCACAGCCATGTAGTTCTGCACAACAAACATACTGTGAAGTTTTACACGACCATGTATATCAGCACAATGTCGCATGCCACCAACGGGAAAGTGCGGTAGCAATCCTATATGAGAACTACACGACCGTGTAGTTCTACATCGTACCCTGTGTTGCTCCTTTTACCTTGAGTTGTCGGCATACATGTGCAAAATTGTGCAGTAGGCCTTGTTAGTCCTTTTCCTTCATTCTCCACTTGGTTTTCATTATTTTGGACCCACTTCCTATTCAACTCTGGGATCAATATTATTTCTTAAAAAAATAAATAAAACCAAATAAAAATCATAATAACTAGAATTTATGAGCATGATAAATTAGGGCATAGATTATGATATTTTTGTATCAAATATGATGATAAATAGATGAATTGATTGAAGGATTAACAAGAGTGGGAGGGAGAAGAATGAGTAAAAAGGAAAACATTAAGATGGGGGAGGGGTTAGAGTTTAGGGCAAAGCAGCTAAGGGGACGAGAAAAAGCAAAAATGACAAAAGGGGGAATATTACGTATTTTATCATTATTGGAAAAAAGA
The DNA here is from genome assembly GCA_017589665.1 of Selenicereus undatus. Classification (NCBI taxonomy): domain Eukaryota; kingdom Viridiplantae; phylum Streptophyta; class Magnoliopsida; order Caryophyllales; family Cactaceae; genus Selenicereus; species Selenicereus undatus. The sequence goes on along the minus strand of JACYFF010031957.1, from coordinate 103,277,519 downwards.
AGAGGCAGAGGAAATAAATAGGAAAATAAAAGAAAAGGGAAGAAGAATTAGAGGTCACAAGAGGGTCTGATGAGGCACAAAGACAAAGAGGGAGACTGCATAATAATATTTTTGGCCATGAGCCTTTTTTCTTTTGTTTCAATTTAGGGCTGTCAAATAGGTCAGGTCGGGTTGGGTTCGTGTTCGGGTAGAAGTTAAACGGGTTAAAAATCCTCCGACCTGAACCTGACCTGTTTAATAAACGGGTTGAAAAATCCAACCTGAAACCGTTTAACATTTAAACGGGTTGACCTGATTTTAACCTGTTTAATCCGTTTAAGTTAAACGGGTCAGAATCAGGTACCACTTACCTGTTTAACCCACTTAAGTTTCAAACTTTAAATGAACATGTGTGTGAGCTTGAGACTGCAGCTGGACACTTTCTAAACAATATATGATTACATGAATTCTTGGTATACCAACTACTGAACGAACCGACTTCTGAGGAGATCAGTAAGTCCTAGAGATCAGTAGCGAGGAGATGGGGCAAGGGGAGTGGAGAGGACATGGGGAGATCGGATTAGTAGAGAGGATAAGAGAGGGGCGACTGAAGGCTGAAACAACTCAAACAAGCTCTAGCTCTGTGAGGAGGAGTGGTATTGAGAATGAAGAACTGAAGAAGGCAAGAAGCCTTTTATATCTAGGGTTTTCACTTGATAGGGTGAGCTTTATGGGCTTAGGAACAAAAAATGTGAAAAATATAAAATTTGAACTCCCCAACCCCTAGCCAAAAATCTGAAAATTAAAATTTTGATGGCCCCCAAAAATGTTCAAAAAAACTACACATAATTATATATCGATAGACGGGTTAAACGAGTTACTGCAAATGGGTAAACGGGTTGACCTATTTAACCTGTTTATTTAAACGGGTTAAATAGGTATTTTTTCGTGTCGAAAATTTCAACCTGAACCTAACCCGTTTAATTAAACGGGTTAATCGTGTCAACCCATTTAAGTAAACGGGTTGAAAATCTTTACCCAAACCCGCCTAATTTCGTGTTCGGTTCGGGTCGGTAATCGTGTCGGGTCAGCTTTTGACAGCCCTATTTCAATTTGATCCAACTCCTTTTTCCCTTTGGCATCCAATTTGAGAAGTTTTTTTTTTTGAATTGTCATAATCCATACAAAGTAAATAGAAAAGATATTAAACTCCTACTTTAAAAATTTATTTTGAACAAATATTAGATAATAAAGGATATAAAAATGTCAAAATTTTGAATTGAACAATACCCAGCACATAACTTTTACTCATCCTTGTGTGAAATGAAACTAAAAATCCAAGAAAAGAAAAACAATCACTTAGTTTGGTGGCAATCATGGTCGTACTTAACATGTATAACAAGCCCTTTAAACCTAATGTTCCCTCTAATGGACAGGTGTGGTCCCATAAGGGTTCATAAAAGGTATACCTAAAATCTTAGCAAATGAAAAGGAAAAAAAATCTTTTTGTATTTTTCAAAGTCATATATACGACATAGGGGAGAAATATGTATACAATCCAACATTCCACATCACTCCAGTAGCCTAGGTATCATATTACATATGATATAATGTACATATCAAGAAATTCTTAGTCTCTACTAATAACATCCATACAAAATCTTTCATCCCACAAGTAAAATAGAAAACAAGCCCAACCGATGGAACTCACTTTAGGAACATGTGGATTGCTCCCATTAAGGTGTTTAGGATATAATAATGTTCACTCAGTTCATCTTCCAATAGTACAAACTATCATAGGTTTCCCAAACTCTCAATTCTTCACTACTCAGTTGCAAGATGCAAGGTGGATATCAAGAGGACTTTAGAAGGGTTGTGAAGGAGTTAAGGATAAAAAGTAAGAGAAAGAAAGTCAATTGGGAAATAAGGAGCTACAAGCCAAGTGATTCATAAGCAACCGAATACTTCCCTCAATTATACCAGGCACATGCACTTTCCCCATAACTTATGATAAAATGAGTGCACACACTACAAAATCAACCATTAGAAATGAGTTGAAACAAAGTGCATACAATGATCATGCAAGCCATTTTTATGCACATGACTTTTTTCTTCTCTTTTTTTTTCTCCTGAGATTTTGATCTTTTTTTCTAATTTTTTTTGGCAATCATTTTTTTTCAATTTTTATCTTCTTTTTTAGAAAAAACAAATGAATGGCATAGAAAATAACTCATTTTCTAAATGATCATAGTGAAAAGCAACCCATACAACTAGGAGGAGAAAATCTAAAAAACAAGTTAATATTATCCCTTCACAAATGACCAAAACAACCCCCAATTTCATCGACAAAAAAAGGCTGCCGAACATCAAATATTGAAGTGCTCATTCATCAAAATTAACTTAGTTGACAAAAAATGTGTTTTAGTGAACACTAAATAAAAGGGTTCACAACAAATAAAAATGGTTAAAAGAGGCTTAAAGGTTCACAAGGGCTAAAACATTAAACTTAGGTGACAATTTGGCTTGAATGGCTTCTTAAACAAAGAATTCCTCTATCACTTTACCACGATGTACATGCTCAGCGCGCCTAAGTGTCTATGACACCTTATAAATGTCCAAAGAGCTAAGAAGGGCACTTATACAAGGGTTAATGGACCCCGACGACTACAAATATCAAGTTAGTCCTATTGAGGTGGATGAGGAGTTATCATCTCCTTTAAACCGGTGTGTTGCATGCATGACTTGCGTAACATTCTCTGATGAGGACCTCCAGTTAGGGTCTGTAAATCACAACAGGCCTCTGTACGTCGCCGGTAGGATTAGGGATAAAAGAATAAATCGGATCCTACTCGACTGTGGTTCTGTAGTCAGCCTTCTTCCATTAAAGGTATTAAGGGCAATAGCGATAACACAAAATCAATTGCCCCCAACTTTGCTCACAATACAAGGGTTTAATCAGGTATGGCAGAAAGCCTTGGGCACTATTGCTTTGAAAGTTGTGCCTCTACACATATGCTCTCTTTCATGTAATAGATGCTGATACTTCTTATAACGCCCTACTTGGTCGGTCGTGGCTCCATACTAGCAAGGTTATTGCCTCAACTCTTCACCAGTGTTTGAGATACACTGACGAGCATGGCAATGAGAAAACAATCCGTGGGGACGCAAATCCTTTTCATGGGGAAGATGTTAATTACGCTGATGCCAAGTTTTACAAATCAACGGATTCTAGAACCTCCCAAGTTCTTTTAAACCAAAGAAAGAGTAATCAAAGAGAAAATCCCAAGCCTCTTACTTTGCCTCAAAAAGTCATTCGGGTTGTCACCAGTTACGCTAGTGAAGCCGAGGAAGATCAGTTCCCACGATCAATCGTGTTGTTCAAATATGCACCTAAAGGCAAAAGAAAGGATAGCCAAAAGGCCCTGACTCCAGTTAGGGAAATTGTGAACTCTCTTGTCACGAGTTATACTTTTCCCCTCCGAAGAATTGATCAGTCGTAACCCAAAGAAAATCTGGTCATAAGAGCATCACTCGGCAACAAGAGAATGGTGTTAAGGGAAAACCTTTCAAACCCTCTAACAGGAGCATCCTCTTCAAGTGGTTCACCTCCTGGAGGGCCATCATCATCAAAGAGGAATAAGAAGAATAAGAGAGGACTTGCCAAGGAAAACCAAAAATTGAATATCTCACTGAAAAGTGAAGTCCTAAAGGCATCATTTCAAGCGAATAGCTTCGAAAATCTTCAAATATCTCATGATCAAGGGATTCTCAAGGCTTATACAACAAATGATATGGTCTTTACACCCCGAGAACAGGAGATGTTTTCCCAAAACGAGCAAGTCCAACCTCGAATCTCAATTTTTCAAAGACTTGGGAAAGTGAATGAACCCAAACAAAAGAATTTCCATGTCAGAAAGCAGAGGAAGTGGAAGTTGAACAAGAAAGGGCAGCAGCATAGAAGCTTTGTCTGGGTTCGTGAACAAAATGAAGCCAAGCAAACAGAACAAGTTAACGTCGTGTCCGTTGCAGATGAGGAAAATGCTCAAAATTTTGAATTTCCTTGCCAAGAAGCTTCCAAACATCATCAAATCGCCATAACAAGTCATGAAATGTGTGGTGAAGTTCAGGTTGATTCACCTAAAAGCCTAAATGGTGACTTAACTCTTGAACAAGAGCCCTCCCAAGACTTTGTTGAGGCCATTCAACCTGCACCTCTAGAAATGGAGGATGGCGGTCAAGCAACAATTGATCAGCTTCGGGAGATAAATTTAAGAACAACTTATGAGCCCAAGCCAATTTTTGTGAGTGCCATGCTAAATGATGAAGTGGCATAATATGAACAACTCCTCCAAGAATACAAAGACATATTTGCTTGGGGTTATCAAGACATGCCAGGCTTGGATCCCAGTGTCGCTGTTCACAAGTTGACTGTTTCTGAAAGCATAAAGCCAATATAGTAGCCTCAACGACACTTTCATGCTGAGTTGACAATCCAAGTAAATGTTGAGATGAACAAGCTTATAAAGGCTAACTTCATTTGCGAAGTTCAATACCCAACCTGGTTGGCTAACATTGTCCCCGTTCGAAAGAAGAATGGTCAACTGCGGATATGTGTAGCTTTCAGGGACTTAAACGATGCATGTCCCAAGGATGATTTCCCACTACCGATCACGAAACTTCTTATGTATGTCACAATAGGATTTGGCGCTCTGTCTTTCATGGATGCTTTCTCGGGGTACAATCAAATCAAAATGCACCCCGAAGATGAAGACTTAACGGCTTTTCGAACACCACAAGGCATATATTGCTATACAATAATGCTGTTTGGTTTGAAAAATGCCGGAGCCACCTACCAAAGAGCCATGACGATCATTTTTCGAGATTTTCTCCACAATCTCGTTGAATGTTATGTTGATGACTTGGTTGTAAAAACAAAAGATAGAGAAAATCACCCACATGACCTAAGAAAGGTCTTTGAAAAGCATTGTCAACATCAGCTCAAGATGAACCCCTTAAAATGTTCATTTGGGGTCACCTTAGGGAAATTTCTTAGCTTTGTGGTTCGGAAAGAAGAGATTGAGATTGACCCCGATAAAGTTAAAGCCATAATCCTAATGCCCCCTCCGAGAAACTTAAGAGAATTGCGAAGCTTACAAGGAAGGTTGGCCTACATACGACGGTTCATCTCAAATTTGTCAGCAAGGTGTCAACCTTTCACAAGACTCCCAAAAAAGGACACGCCTTTCATTTGGGATCAAGCTTGTCAAAATGCTTTTGAAAGCATCAAGCAATATCTCACAAGGCCACCAGTCCTAATGTCTCCAATACAGGGAAGACCTTTAGTATTATACACAACAGCCCTCGAACGGTCTCTAGGGGCTATGTTGGCTCAATGTAATGACGAAGGGAAAGAAAACGCCCTGTATGATATCAACCGGACAATGGTGGGTGCAGAAGTAAATTACTCATCCATTGAAAAAATTTGCCTTGCCTTGGTTTTTTACATTCAAAAATTACGACACTACCTCTTATCCCATCAGATCATTTTGATCTCAAAGGCAGACCCGTTAAGGTATATATTATCTAAGCACATGTTGTCAGGGAGATTGGCTAAATGGGCCATGCTTTTAGCCCCTTTTGACATCAAGTTCATGCCTCAAAAAGCAGTAAAAGGACAAGCCATAGATGATTTCCTAGCATCGCATCTGTGTATAGATAATGAAGAATTACCCGATGATCTGCCAGACGACGAAGTTGTGCTTGCTAAAATTAAAACTTGAAAGTCATATTTTGATGGGGCGGCGAGGAGTCGGGGAGCCGGAGTATGGATTGTGTTCATCACACCAGCAAGAGGACTTATCCCTTATTCATTTTCTCTCATCTAGATCTGTTCAAATAATGTGGTTGAATATGAGGCGCTCATCATTGGCCTTGAATTAGCCCTGGAAATGCGTGTTGACCAGCTTGAAATATTTGGTGATTCTCAGTTAATCATCCGACAAATACACGGCCAGTACGAAGTAAGAAATGCCAAATTAGTGCCTCTTTACCTAAGGCTAAGAAGCCTTATGAACTAATTCCTTCAAGTACAGGTTAACCATATGCCAAGGTCTGAGAATGATAAAGCAGACGCCTTAGCAAAGCTGCTTCACTAACCCTCCCTGATGAAAGAGAAATTCAAATAACAATTGGGGAACGTCATTTGTTGGCCTCAGCCTTGGATCGTTTTGATGAAATAGAAGAAACAAGTCTGGTCTCCGTTCTTGAAATCGAAGAAGAGAGAGACTGGAGGCAACCTCTTATTGAGTACATCCAGTATGACATTCTACCCACTAATCCTAAGAAAAGGGTACATGTAAAACGACAAGCACTAAGGTTTACATTTAAACATGATACCTTATATCGGAAAGTTTTTGATGGGGTGTTACTTAGATGCTTGTCAAGAGAGGAAGCAACTTATGTCCTAAATGAAGTTCATGCTGGGGTATGTAGAGCTCATCAAGCAAGTCCAAAACTTGCTAATCAAATCAAAAGGTTGGGCTATTATTGGCCAACTATGGTTCAAGATGCTATAAAAGTTGCTAAAGCATACGAAGCTTGTCAAATACATCTAGATATCATCCACCAACCATAACAATTACTCCACCCACGCATATTATCTTGGCCCTTCTATGCATGGGGGCTCGATGTGATAGGACCTTTCAAGCCATCCTTATCTCGTGGACATGTGTTTATTTTGGTGACTACAGACTACTTTTCAAAATGGGCTGAAGCCATCCCGTTAAGAGAAGTGGGGGCAAAGCAAGTTGCTGACTTCATCAAGACCCATCTCATTTATAGATATGGAGTCCCCTACAAAGTCATCTCAGGCAATGCCCTCTACTTTAAAAATCAAGTGATGATAAGGCTTGCAAAGAAGTACAAGTTCAGACATAGCTTCTCGTTGAGCTACAATCCATCGCCAAATGGCCAAGCTGAAGCATTCAATAAAGTGCTTTGCAAGATTTTAAAGAAAATGGTCTCAAGATCAATGAGGGATTGGCATGAACGACTACCAGAAGCATTATGGGCTTATTAAACCACCGTCCGAACTGCAACTGGTTGTATACCCTACAATTTGGTTTTTGGTTCAGAAGTCATATTACCCCTTGAGGTACAATTACCTTCTTTAAGAGTGGCCATGCAATTTACTGACCCAGATAAAAATAATCAAGTCAGATTGGTTAACCTTGAAGCATTAGATGAGCGTCGGTTAATGGCTCAACAGAGACTTGAAATCTACCAAGCTCAAATGGCTAGGGCATTTAACAAACGGGTCAAATTCCGCTTATTCGATGTTGCTGACTTGGTTTCCACAATAAGGAGGCCAATTGTCATCAATCGAAAGACACAAGGAAAGTTTGAGTCCTAATGGGAATGTCCCCACGTAGTTACTAAGGTCTTCCCGAAGGGAGCATATGAGCTCTCAAATCATGATGGACAAATTGTGTACGCCTGTGTCAATGGTAAATTTGTGAATGAATTCTTTACTTGAAAAATAGGGACCGTTGAGTCTCACTGAACTATGAAAGGCTTGATCCCTCAAAAAGGGGGTACGTAGACAGTTCAACTTCAAACTGGACCTAGCCACACAAAAAAATAAACCCTCTCTTACCCTTGCTTGTTAAAATTTTTCTTCACATGATGAATGAAATGTTCATGTGATGTTTTTAGTGAGGATCATTTATTAATCACTCATTATTGTGTGCTATTTTGATTTTCATTCAGGGGGAAAAAAAACTAAAAAAAAAGGAAAAAAAACAGAGAGAGAAACAAAAGAAAAAAGAGAGAGAGAGAGAGAGAGAGAGAGAGAGAGAGAGAGAGAGAGAGAGAAGAGAAGCGGAAGAAAGGAAGAGCCAGTTATATAGTACAATGTGGATAGGAAAACTGGAACTATAAATACAAAAGAATTAAACAAAATAAGACAAGTCTAAACATTCTTAAAAGAAATTACAGAGCCAATCAAACTCTTGAGATGGTCTTTTTCCAAATCCTGTAGCTTGGAGAATCCTGCTTCAGCTAAGTCTGCTTTCACCTGCTCCACTTCCTTTTTCTTCAAATCCAAAGACGATTTTAACTTACCCTCTGCTTCAAGTAGAACCTGCTACTGGATGTTCGAATCCTCTCGCATCTTACGAATCCGCTCCTCTTCCCTCAAGACCTCCTGCTCCTTAACTTTAGCTTTGAAGATTCACTGGACAGGTTATTGAGTTGATCTTCAATGTGAGCAATCTCAAAAGAACAAGTGAGATCTTGGTCAGACAAAGCTTTTACCCGATCAATATCCACTAAGTCTTTGATCTTTACAGCCATCTCAACTACGCCAAATATCTCTTCAATTTTAGAGGAGCGCCAACAAATCTTATTGAGGTTATAAATGTCAATCATAGAGCAAAGTGCACTTAAGGATTGAAAAACTCTCGCTCTGCTAGCTAAAAATTCCCTGACAGAGCCGTGATTAGAATTAATGTCGATAATCACCACAACTCCTTTGAGAATGCTCTCTTAGACCCAATCTTCCTTCAAGTTACACAAAAAGACTCGCTGAGAAAGTGGGGATGCTTTGAATAGGCACGGCTTCAACCAAATCGTCAGACATTTCAGACACGGGAATGATAGTAGTTACTACTATATCAGAACGCTCTACTGTAACAGGAGGCGCTTCAGGTAAAGGTATTCCAATTTTTTTGTGGGGGCATCTTGCTGATCCAAAGTCTCCTGTCCAATAAAATTTCCCAAGTCTATGATAGGAAAATCTTTAAATCCTGCACCATCTCCCATATTAGATTGATTGGGACGGCCATACTGAGCCCTCTTGAAGTTCACTTCGATGGGTGATTGATCATAAGAATTTACCGTCGCAGACGATTGATCATTGGGGGTCCTTTTATTCTTCTTCTGTGGCCTTTTGTTGCCGCCAGAAACCTTCTTTTTTCCTTTTTTAGAGGATGATAATAAAGGCCCCCCCTTGGTACAATTATCGCCTGTAACTCCCCAAATTTCAACAGCTCTAGGAACAAACTCATAGAGATGGCATAGGTGACCAATGATATAAACAGCTTCCCTCAAAAGCTCATTCTTATTTGTTGTAGTTTGATGAACCTTTTCAACTGATTGGCTTAAATAAGGAATGCTAATTTTGGTCCACCAACTACAGTAATCCCAAGAGAAAACTCCTTCGTAATAAGGAGGGACATAAAACTTAGCCCCTATATCCCGCCTCTGAAGATCAGCATGGGCTTGTGCAAGATCCATCATACTCCTTTGCTGTCGAAGGGCTCTAATAAAGCTTAAGCGATTAGATGGAACCCCTTCATCAAAGCCAAATTGGCTAGCAAATTGATTGGGATAATAGGGTTCCAAAATCAATTCGGCCCCAACACGTACAGGAAGTACAATGGACCGAATAGATAAGAGGAATTTAGAATCCTCCTCCGGCAACCCCATGTCAATCACATCTCGCCCATTACGAGAGTCCTCGCGATAAGAGCTAGCTCTGAGGGAAAAATATCTCCCATCCCTGAAAATGTGTCTATCTTAGGGTAAGGAATGTTTGCTTCCAAGCAATCCAGCTTAACAAACAAGAGTAGGAAAGTCATCAGGACAACCGCTATCTGGGCGACAACGGTATAAACAAGGGAATAACTCTGCTAATCAACTGATTACATAGTGGATGGGAAAATTTGTGTTAGCTTTGCCGGGGTAGCCTAGATTACTCGCTGCATCTCATAAGCCATGATAAATGTAACCAAGAACTGTGGGAGCCAAAGACATTCGCTGCCCAGAAGCCATCAAGGCAGCCATTACAAATGTTTCTGGTCTTATGACTTCTTTATCGTGAGGAAAGACAAAGCGACTTAACCAAAAGGCTAAGAAAGCAGCAAGTTCACCTTCAGCGGTAATATTCAAGTCTGCCATTCTTTTCTGATGTGAGATGTGAAAGGGGCTCCTTTTCTTAGTCTCAACTTTCTCTTTTCCAGAGTCTGTTTGCTCTCCATAAGCAAAGTGCACCAAATATTCTCGATAAAAATGGTCCAACCAGAGGTCATAATAAATATGCTTAGCTTTGTGAAACTCACACAGCTCAGTATGAATACGCAACGAGTTAGCAACTACGGCAGGATATTTATTGTGGCCCACCAAATCTTTATTTTGGGGCAAGAATTCCTCATATGTATCTCCAAGAATGGGTAAACCTCCAACCCGCTCTAAGTCATAAGGTGAAATGCCAACTTCACCCGCACCATGGTGAAGAGTATTGGTTAGTAGACCCCCAAAGTTCACAGAAAGCCCACCATACATTTGCGTCAAAATGGTACGGAAACTGGAAAACACCAACAACACCAAATATGCCAACTTGTTTCAAGGGTTCTTCAAAACGAGTAAGCACTCGTTTAGTCCATTCCATCACGCCCCACATAAAAGTTGAGCGACCTCGAAATTGGAAGGTTGGCCGCCAATTCCTTCTTGCAGTAAGAAGCCTGTGTAAGGCTGGATAAAATTCCCCCTCAGTAGGGTATATTTCAGGGCCACGATGTTCAGTATTAACTTTCTCGAGAACAGTGGCATTGAAATAGTTCTCATAATCCTTACTTACATCGACACATTTGTTTTCATCATTTCGACGATAACGAAGTGTCCCTTGCTTGACTCTAACCTTCCTAACCAAAATAGATGTCAAGGTGGAAGAAGGAATCACATTGAGACTTCGCAAAGAGCTTGAACGCCGATAATAAGGCCCGTAGCCACATTCTTGTCCATTTTCAAGTGGAGCCTTTCATTGCCAAGAGTACCATCCATGAGCATTGATTAACCCTTTACAAAAAAAAAAGGAGATCTAATTAATGAATGAAAAGAGGGCTCATAGAAGGCGTACATCGTTCACATTATCAAAGCCTTAATATGAGCAATGCACAGGGGGCAACTGTTGAATGGAAATTTTGGCATATTTGAATTTGTTGAAATTAACACTCATAAATTTGATATGTGCCTATCATGAAAAAATGATCAAAATTTTAGATGTAAAATTAATATAAGGACTCTAAAATTTTATTCCTCTTGTAAATTTAATTGAGGGAGATATACAGTAAAAAAAAAAGATGAAAATTCTGTCAGTTGCATTTGTCATCATGGCTAAGGAAATCAATACAGTCAATCCATTACGTAGCACCATTATTAGCCTCTTTAAAAAAAATCTTAACAGAGGTTTAATTATTCCTTATGTCTGGCGTTCACAATGACAAGAAAGCAAGGCACCAGTCCACTTTCTCCCCACGGCTAGAGGTTGACAAGTCAAAGCATCAACCAATTTTGTCCATTATTGCCAGGTGGTGTAGTGGGCAGTTACCCACGTTTCCTTGACAGGCTTATTGTCACAATATTATAAATGCCCAGGGATAAGCAAAGGTGGGGGGCCTTTTTCATTTTTTTTTAGAGAAACACCACGACGCAAGGGAAGAACACAGAGAGCAAAAAATAAACAGAGGAGAAGAACAGAGCACCAAAGAAAAGAGAGAAACAGAGATAGACATCCTCGATCGTGGGACACAAAAGGTAAGGAGCTCAGGATCGAAACTCAGTATCATTTGCCATTTATTTCGCCTCTCTATGAAATCCATCCTCTCATGTCAAGTACAAGAGAACAATCTACTATATAGTTGAAAAATTACAATGGGTGCGAAAGTCGTCAATGGTGTTGTACAAAGTCCCAACCTTGCAGCCATCGCTAAAAAAAAAAAAAAATCTTTCCGAATTCCATTCTTATCAGGGTCTTGAACCCCTAGATCCTGTCGGATCCTGATTCTTGTCGGAATCATAAAGTCCATGGATCCTGCCGGATCCCAGTCCTGTCGGACTGCCACAATCGGTAAAGTTTTACCGAGCTGGTAAAAACAAAGAATTCATGCATTCAAAGAAGGAAAGAGGTGTAAATTACTACAGATGATCATCTACAACTTTTTTTTACGAACATTAGACATCTGTGTTAAAAAAAGAATGATGAAATAAAAAAGGGAGGGGGGACAAGGTTGCAACGTCAGGAAAAAGAAAGGAGAAGTACGATCATGGGATTCATGGCCGTGATTCTTCATATAATTTCATAACATCATCAAAGCCTTTTGGTAGTCAATCACAGAGGGGAGGCTTGATGATTTGGGTCTCCAAAACTAGATTTTTTTTTTAAAAAAAAGAAAGTGTTTCTACCTGTTAAAAAAATCCTTTTGTTCTTGTTTCTATATGATAAGAAACCACCTTCGGAGCTTGAATGAGATAAGGCCCTTTTATAAATCTCTTGCCCTAGATTAAATGGATAAATTCGATTCAAATTAGGACTTTTTAAAAAAAAATCCAAAAAGAGGTCTGATTTGCCAGTGAGACTAACCCATAAGTTAAAGTTAGAGGGGAAAATGGATTCTATTGCATATCAAACGGGTATGTTGATGAATTTGTTAAGGCCTAAAATTTAGGCCAAAGCAGGCTTGGAGATCATCATTAAAAAAAATATTACAAAGATCACTTGGGCTAAATCAAACATGAGTAAAAGGGTTTGTAAAAACAAAAAGAAGAAGAAGAGCACAGAGAAGAAAAAAAAAAGAGCTAAACTGCAAATTGGATCCATTGGCACAAGTCCCTGTTTTGAGGACCTGATACTCTGTTTTGGGCACTGGTCACGGCTGCAGGCCTTCTTTCACGAAAAGGAAAATCGAAAACTTTGCTTTCTACCAATTGAAGAGAGAATTACTGGCAAGTGTTAACTATTTTTTTTAATTACTCAAAGGCGACTTTGTACAAGTTGGTGCCCTTTTATGGTGGCTTTCAAAAGTCAGCAAAAAAAAGGGGCTACATAATTGTTTTTCTTAAACTGCCCTCCTTCTAGCGCCTTTAGAACTACGGTGACTTGATTCCACTAGGGATACGTAGGAAGCTCCATGTAATTTTTTTTTTCTTTCTAGTTCAGTCTAAACTGAAATCTTCAAATGGGCTAAAACCGATACCCCCTCTTTCACAAAGGACCAAAATTACAATCTTGTAACTCCTTGTTACACGTTACGTAACCAAAGCAAATAAATAAATAAATAAATAAAAACAAACCAAGCTTCGCAAAGCGTTGAATCTTTTCTTTTTCAAATCATAGGTATGGCATAATGGACCAAAGTCGAGCCAAATATACAACCAAGCCTACTAAATTCTCCCCTTTGCAAGACGTAAGCCTAAATAAAATTCGGGACAAGAACTACGTCGATTTGATCCCACCAAGGGTACGTAGGAAACTCAAAAATAAATTTCGGGTGCAATCGCAAGTTCAACAAAACTAATGGACCGACCCTAATGAAGGATTCAGTCGGTGAAATGGCCAAAATTACAACTCAGTCAAGGGCCGTCAAAATTTTATTTTTGACATGGTCATTAAAGTAAAAATCAAATGATAAAATTAAATCAAAATTGTGGATAATAAATTAGTCCACATATAATAAAGTCCAAAATCAAAACTCAAAATTAAATTATGGTTATAACATAACCGAAATAAAATTCAAATAAAATTAAAGAACTACGACCAGTTTGATCCTCTATAAAAGAGGTACGTAGGCAAATCACGACAAATAAGTGAGTGCAACCCAAATTGCAAATCAAATAAAATTGTCCGTGCCATAACCTGCATATGAAGAATGTGTACATGTAGTGCCCTTCCTAGAAGGTGCCTATACAGCTACTATCTGATGCAATTAAGTTTTGGATGATGGATGACTCGGCATACAATATACATGTTGAACCAAATTATATAAAGTCTCATTAATACAAAATAAAACGAACAGAAAAAGAGAATAATAAAATAGAACGAATCGGAATCAAAAGGTGGTCTCTGAGACGGGAGACGTAATTAAGGAGGTTTATCCTCTTCAATAGGGTCGTACTCAAAATAAATCGATGTATATTTTTCATACGTCAGAAAGTTGTGTTGTGCATATTTTTTAAATTTATCCCAACAGCAGGTGCATTACAAAGTTCAAACAACATTCTTGTAAAGGAATAAACACCAAAAGCATAGGTGAAAATAGTATTCTCTTGATCCTTCGGAGCAGTGGAGATTTGGTTTATCTAAAATACCAATCCAAAAAGCAATAGAATGAATGTTTAATTAACGTCTCTATTGTCCGCTCAAGGAAGGAAAAGGCAAAATGGTCTTTTCTAGTGGCAGTATTCAATCTTCAATGCAAACCCGTCACTATACTGGACTCAAGTGAGAACTACCCCATTCTTGTCATTTTTAATCATGGTTATACAAGTTTGTTTAGGAATGATTTAAATAGGACCAACCAGCTTAATATCAGAATTGGGATAGATAATACCATGATATAACCATTTTAGGACTTCATCCTTAAGTAATTTCTACAAGGTCGAGTTCGTATCTTTTTGACAATCACAATGAAGCTTAATATTATCCTCCAAATGGATCCTATGCTACACAATCAAAGGCATAATGCCCTTGATATCCCCTAAAGTCCAACCTATGGTTTCCTTGTTCTCTCTAAGTAAGGCAATCCATTTTTTCCTTGGTCATGGTCTAAGTCAAAAGCTAGGATCACTAGTAAAAATTCATTGGATCCCAAAAACGAATAGACAATCAGGAAGAGGTTTCAAGTCAAAATATGCTGTGGAGGAATCAAACTTAGCAACAAAAGCAAGTAAGGATTCATAAACATAGCAAAAGTCATCAAATTCAAATACCTCACATTTAAGCTCATTATCAATAAGAAAGGCCTCATACTTAGTAGCAAGCATATCACCACGTTCATCATAGATAGAGTCCTCTATCTAGCTAAGTGTAGAAGCCTCTATATTATCATATCTATGTCTTCGCAAGTTAAAGATGTTTAACTCTAAAATCATATCACCAAAAGACAATCTCATTATTCCATTTCTACAGTTAGTCAAAATATTTGCAGTAGCTAAGAAAGGATGCCTTAGAATAACATGGATTTGATTAGAAACATTAGCCACCTTTTCATTTTCAAGCACAACAAAATCTTTTGGGCAAATGAATTCTCCGACCTTAATCAGCACATCCTTTGCCACATTCGGGGTAAACCTAGTCAATCTACATCTCATTGGATGACTATTTATGGGAGGATTCGATTCACCTAAGCACTAACCCTAGTCTCTCACACTTAAGTATGGATAACAAATTGTCAATGACCCATAAGTTAAGTAATGCTCTACAAAAGAGTTGGTCCTTATCACTATAAAAATAGTGGGGCAACTGGGGACTTTGTACTTCATTGGAATTTGATGGAAGATGGTAGAATTAACACTAAGGACTAGGAAAGCCATCTTAAGAGCACTAGTGGCTCTCTTAGTAGCACACAACTCCTTCAAAAACCTGGCATAAAGGAGGCATTTGTTGAATAGAATCAAGTAATAAAATGTTAATTTTGACTTGAGAAAAAGCCTTTCTTATCTTATCAGCACTGACATGGACTTTTTTTTCAGTCTATACTGGAAAGAAGGTACTGGCTTATGAACCTGCTTAATAGTAGCAAGAGAAGAAGCAGCTTTAGAAGGTAAAGGATCCAATATGTCAGTAGAGTCTTTTTCCTTGGGCTCCCCTTAATTAGAAGACAACCTAGAAGGGGAATTAGTGGGGACAACATCAGTAGTATCCCTTGAAGTACTTGATAAGCCAATCTCTGGAGGACAAGAGATGGAAGGAATTGAATTTCGGTAGAAAGTGTAATGGTATCTGGAGCTTTCTTTCAAATTATACACTTGATTATCAATCTCTTAGCCTGAACTAAAGAATATAACTACATTCACTTTCCTTACGTTCACACTATAGGGGGGTCTAGAAGACGAAGAAGAGGCAACACCCTTAAGGTTTATCTCTAACTAACTGGGAAAAATACATGGCCCTCTAGTGGATGATGATAAATCAAAAAATTGGTTATTCATAAGTTTTATCACCTTGTCCATGTTAACATTTATCATTCTCCGCACAAGACTCTTAACTCTCTAAAACACCCTGATAAGATAATCTCTAATAAGAACTAGAATGATGGGAGATGGGTTGGGAGCTGTTTTCAAGAAACACTCCATGTTGGAAGTTCAGAACCATAGCATTTGGTCCATTAGATGAATAGTTAAGGTAATTTTTCCACCCTGGTTAAAGTAAGAAGAGAATAGGCCACTCTTGGGTCTTTGGTAGGCCATATTCACTTGCTCTTGCCTGGCAGACAACTAGAGAGCATAGTGAGGACAAAAACTCAATGTGTGGTCTAAGGCTTGACAATGGGTACAAGACACCAATACGTATGAGGAGGTTCCT
This sequence comes from Selenicereus undatus, assembly GCA_017589665.1. Lineage (NCBI taxonomy): Eukaryota > Viridiplantae > Streptophyta > Magnoliopsida > Caryophyllales > Cactaceae > Selenicereus > Selenicereus undatus. The sequence continues at coordinate 103,261,183 of JACYFF010031957.1, read as the reverse complement.
GCTGCCAAACAAATAATCCCTCCAACATGTTCTCTATGTATGTAATTTTAGACTTTAGATAATTCGTGTTAGAAGCACATGCATTCCACTCCTACCGCCAAACCTAAAACTCAAACTGTTATCTCTACTGGTTTCCCACCGTATGTCCTTCTTAGCTGAGCCCTCTAAAAACTCCAAGTAGTAGTGGCCCCCTTAGAAAGAAAGCCACCCTAACCCATGAACTCTAACATGGTTCTAATATGTTGGTCATGTCTATAAATAATCTGGTAAAGCTATGATTGTTCTAAACCATGGTGGGGACACTAAGACAATAAATTTTTAAACCTCTCTGGGTATTTCTAAAATGATTCTATTTCTATTTGAATAAATTGATTAATTTCACTCCTTAGCTTTACAGTTCTGATATTAGAAAGCTATTTTCTCAAGAACAGCTTAATAAAGTCATCCTAAGTGGAGATAGAGTTAGCAATCAAGCCATACATCCGTCTCTTAGTAGAATCTTTTAAAGTGAAAGAAATTAATTCCCTTCTAAACATGTTAATAGATAATATATTAGGGAAATGGAACAAACTTCTTCAAATTTACTTAAAAACATATATGCATCCTCTAAAGTTGTGAACTTGGAGAGCATTTGAGTTCATGAGGTCTTTGTTTAAAAGTCACATTAGGCCATAAGTTCGGCAAGTAAAAACATGATGGCAAAGTAGATCTTCGAGGATAGAAAATATCATTTAAAGGTTTTTCTTTTAGTCCTACAGCTACTCATTTTAGTTTGGGTTTGGTTTCATTCACACTAATGTGTGGGTTCTTGGATCACTTAACCAACCAATGCACTGCACCCCTTCAAACACATTTTTGGTCACCTCTTTTTTCTATTTTTTTGAATTTTTCAACACAAAAACAAAAAAGAAATATAAAAAACAAAGCCTAAAAGAAAAATAAATGAACAATACAAAAAAAAAACTCAACATTCAGAATTACGTAAACAAGAAATTTAGAAAAATTAAGTGGAATATGCACATAGTTTTTTCCTTTTTTTTCTTAACCTAAAATAAATCATAAAATTTAAAACATATAGAAAAAAATTTAAAACTACACAAAAACAATTTCGAAGATTGTAGAAAAATATTAAAACTTCTAAAAATTCCATTAAAATTTCCCTAGACTTTAAACAACCCTAAAAACCCACACAAAATATCAACAAGGCAAAATTAACATGAAATAAACACAGAAAAATTAGAATAGAAAATTTAGAAAAGAAATTGTGCACAACCTATACAGTTTCATTCTAGTTTTCTGGTCTGACTAGTCATTATTTTGGATTTGTTTATTTTTTAAAAAAATAGTTTGGACTTGTTCTTTGCACAATACACATTCAAATAGATATTTTGTAGATATATTATAAAAATAATAAACGAATAGCCATTGTAGATGTAATTAATATTATAATTTAGAAAAAATGATAGAATAACTCAATGAAAAATCTAAATAGCTTGTAACTTCGTGCATAACTATTGGGATTAACAATTAGAAACCATATGATTGTAAAAAGCATCTGTATAAGTATGATTGAGATAGTAGATAGTGACATGATAAAAAAACACACTAAATGGCATGATAACAAGTGAATCTATGACGTCAATGACGAAGAATCCATTTTCTCTTCTTGTACATATGAAGAAAATAAAGTTTTAGTAATAATTTGATTAACAATTATAGAATTAAAGTTTATATTTATCCATTGTCTGCCTCGTGTACCTAACATTAGTATTTCGTAAGTAATAAACATTTTCCTCCCAATTGACTAGCGCAACAAGAGTAATAGCAACTTCTACTTCATGGTAGCATGGAGGCTCCATAATAAATACCCATGGTTTACCTACGTAATCATCTATAATCGCATGAAGTGATATATGACCATATGGTTGTGACCAATATTAACATGGGATAGTCAATTATAAATAGTAAGTTGTATAAATGTGATAAGCATTGAAAGTTATAATACATGCACTGCATACACATGCAATTGGGTAGTCGTTGTATGTAAAAGAATTCGAGCATCCTCATGAAGAACAGTGAACTCTCTACAACTTATATTATCTTGCAAGAAAGCTCCAAAAATCTACCTATAATTTTGAATAAAAGAGGATCGTTTCACTAATTCAAACATGCAATTGGAAAAGTATAATAAAGTACACAACAATAGATAATGAAGTATTCAAACCTATTGTGAGTAAAATTTGGAGGTTGACATGTGCAGTACGATACATTTAGAGCAAATACATAGGTGTAGACACTTTTTTTGGCAATTAATACAAGCGTTATAAAGTAGCGGGTGGATTTCAACAACATATGCAGAAAGTAGGAAATATCTCACTTGGATATAGTTAACTTTGAAGATTGTGTGTTATCAAATGAATATATGTAAGCACGAAGTGACATTTGTAAAATAAATTTCTAACTTACATTTGGCATAGCTGCATATTCATCCAATCTAATCCATTGAGCAGTGAATAACTTCTCCAAAGTGTACATACATAATGTTCTCTTACACATGAAATCAAAATGTTCCATCACACCTTTAGTGTCAAAGTAGCTAATACATGTAGGAAAAGTAACATGTGGGAGTCCAACTGCATATAGCTTGCATGGAAAATGAAAATTGAAACTAATGTTATATGTTGTATATACCATCCTTCAAAGTCTTAGGTTTCTTTAGTTTCTGGGTTAATCAGCAATCTACTAACTGGTAAAGTAAAAATCGATATTTATAAAAGTATGTTTTAGGGGAGAAAACATATTACTGAAAATTAAACAATTTTATGAATGAAAGTGTTGAGTTATTATATTTAAATTTTGATGATAACAAATCCAAGTGTAAAAATTTGTCCAAGTAATGTTGCTCCAAACACGATCTCCAAACAGACCTAACTGGTGTTTGTAATCTTTATTGTATTAACTGGTTTGCTACATGTGATAACAAGTCTTCAAAACAGGTTTTAATTGGTGATTCTATATTAAGTCAAGAACGTCATCTCGACAGTTGATTGTAAGGCATGTTCCTGAACTCTAGCAATGCAAAGAACAACCCTAGCAAACAAGGTGGCCTTGGTGTTCACAGCAGCTCCACAAATCTTGGACAAGATGACTGGTTCAAAACAAGAAGTCTTGGGTATATAGGTTTTATTTATTTAGACTCTTGTTAATATGCCAATATTGAAAACGTTTTTTAAACACCTCTTGAATCGGTATTTGCGCTAAGTGCTTCAGAACACCAGTTGCGAACAACCCTGCAAACAGGGTGCCTAGGGTGTTTCTGAACTAAAATGGCCATACCCGGTTATCTTTGAAAATTCATTTTGGTTGGCCAAGATCTCCAGAATACTTTCTTTAAACTCCAAGATTGCTATTTTTCTGGAAATGATATTTCTTGAAAATATTATGGGAGATTTGCGAAAATAGGTTTTGGGAGATTTGCCAAAACTAAAAGATTCCCTTTGCCTATATTTTCGGATATGATAAAATTTCAAAAGCTGAAGATTTCTGGTTGCCTTTTGAATCTTCTTCATGGCTATGGGAAGATAAGGGTTATCCCTTAAGATAACAAATCCCTTATACTTTGGGAAAAGTTTATCACTAGTCGTTGGGGAGTATCTTTGCTTGAAAATCGTTTTCCATACTTAGCTGATTCTTTGGTCTTGACCGTTGGATTTTTGTGTATAAAATCTCAGTTTTTTCACTCCCATTGAGAGAGACAAGAAAGCAAGAGAGAAAAACGAGAAACACACAACATACGCAAAAAGGAAAATTTCAAAAGTGGTTTTTCTAGTGAGAAGAATTTTTCGAGCTACACTTGAGAAAAGAAAGACCGACACAAGTTGTGTTTAAACTGAGCTTTCAATATATTGGCATAATAGGATTTTCATTGTACCTTACATCTGCTTAGTAAGAAGCACCCCCAGTAAGGTGTTTGTTGACTTTGATCCCAGATCAGTCGAAAGTGAGTGAGTGTGTCCTAGTCGTGTGGACTTTGGACGTGTCCAATCTGGTGAGATTTGGACGTGGTGTAACCTGTCTTAGAGAAGGAGGTTACGTGGTTGCAAGTTGTAACAAGGTGTGTTACATTTGTAACGAGTTAAGCCCGGTTTAGTGAAGTGGTTAAATCCTACATGAGGTAGGTCGTGGTTTTTCACACCTCAGCTGGGCTAGAGGTGTTTTCCACGTAAAAATTGTGTGTACTTTATTTTCCGCATTTATCTTGGTGATTTTCGCATTTGCAATATTTGAGAACACCCTCTGTAAACAAGTCACAAGGGTGTTTGTTATTCACAACGCGAAAATCAGACACCACAATTCACCCCCCTCTTGTGGTAGATTACTCACGAACTTAACAGAAAGTATATCAACTGGATGAAAGGGTACCTTGAAAATTTCTAATGTGCACTATGGAAGCAAGAAGTATATATTTTCAGCAATCAAATATTGCTGAAGATGGGTGCCCTCCACTTTCGCAAAATCTCCACATAAAGTTAGTCTCAACAGTGCATCCTATACGTATGAATTATATCTACTAATCTTTATATAACTATAATGCGTTACTAAATAAGAAAAAAACATTAACTAATGAAAATACATGTTGCATATCACAAAGTAATAATTCTCACCTTGTAGAGCCCCTATTTATCGTCCTTTCTAAAGGGGATATAGCAACTACCATTCTGATGACGTCTATACAACAAAAGAAAATGAAAATATTATAGATACTTAGGAAAAAAAATATATGTAGAAATATAGTTAGCAAACTTTGCTGTGTAAATTATATGTACTTATAACACTATCACGTGCTCGTAGATGTTGCCGAACATTGATGAATGACACAAAAGATGGTAGGTGCTATTAGGGAATATCACGCAATAATTAATGACGCCAGGAAGTTTCGTTCTCGATGTAAAAACCAATTTAAAATTTTTTGTGACCACATTCCTTTCGCCATCTGTTGCAACATTAATTCAAAGCTCAGAGATGTGGTAGACTCTGCCAACATTGAGTATATATCTCCATCGACTAATATCAACATCAGCTTCTATGTTGTCAAATATGTTATCACACTATAAAACAATCAAGTGCATTGATAAGCAATATACATATACATGTTAGGGAAGATTTTTAGCACAATAATCCAATACCTGATATGAATATGACTTTCTACAACGTGTGTTGCTCATATACTCAAACAGTCATTGATCGCATGGGTCGAAAAATTAGTGTCACGGATCTATTGCAAGGGTTAATAGCGCATATAGGCATAGACGTATGTTCTAAGCCTGACATGTTTGTAATCATAAATAAATAAAATAGAATAGAATAGTATGATCAAATTGTGGTGAATAGATCGTAATTGCGAAGTAAAGAAGATTAATGTAAATAACACTATTATTATCTGATTGGAAAGTAATTAACAAAGCATCTAGAATGTCATTAAAAACTTCTTGGTAAACAACAGTTTTAGTTATATTGTAAGGCATATCCCTTTTGTTGTAAACAAAGAATTTTAGCTCTAAAGGAGAGGTGATGCGAGAAATTGTGACATATAGTTGACCGTGGGGGAAAACATGCTTAGAAAGATAAACTTCTACATATTGCAATATTTGACCTTGACTTTTATTAATTGTCATTAGAAAACACGTGAGATTAACAATTATGAGGGTGAGATTATTGTTGTTGAAAGGTAGATATAAGACAAACATATTAATATATGTAATAGGTAGAACAAATAAACTATATGATACAATAATGTAGAAATAGTTCAATACATCCCTATACACCACATTTTTTGTAACATTTACTGGAACACATCTCTTATTAGAAAACAGTACTTTTAAATCGGAAGGAGATAAAACACGTGGCAGTGCAACATAAACTTGGCCATGACTAAACACGGGCCTTGGAAGGTATACGCCAACTCTGTTCAATTTTTGCCTCTGATTTTTGTTGATTGTCATTGCAAACGCTTGTTTTAGAGGGAACTGCCTTCTTCTAAGTTATACATCTTGAAGATTGGATGGGGTTAAATTAATTTCGGGTATTAGGACAATTTCTCCAACTTTTGACCTGGATATTACTTTGGCCTCAACCACTCTATCCCCCATTTTACTGGCAATCAATTAAGTATCATTGCACAATCTTATTGACTAATTCAAATTTCATAATAATATAACAAGTGCACCAATAATTTAAGATCTAGAATATGATTTGGCAACCCTGAAATGCTTAATAAAAGCAACAATTCAGGAGGTCCCATGTCACTGAAAGAACTACAGTCGTTAGAGTTAGAAAGGTATCACAACTCACATAGCTTTTGACATCTCTAGGGAGCATAGACAATATGATTGTAATTATTTCATCAACATCATCATTTATTGATGCAAGAATCCCTTGTTCATGAAGAAATGAGCAATCTTCATATTTAATGTCAAAATCAGGATAAATTGATGCGATCAAATTGTGCAGACCATCATCCTGTATGAGAAAATCCTTAGGTATCTTAATTCAATTTGGCTCTCCCTCATCTGAAATAGAAATTCCTTGCACCTGACCTTCCCTAACTTGTAGTATCTATCGAGCAATTCCTCTACTTTCGAATAGTCTCATTGTATTCATATATTCATTGCAGCCTCATGTTTACACGCAAGTGCATAATACTACATTCATTCCAAAATGTTGCTTGATGGAGCGTAGCCACAACCATAGATTCGTGAATCCCATGTGTAAGCATGGGAAGAATTTGTCTAAAATCCCCCTGAGAAGGACCAGCATCCTTCCAAAAGCATTCTAATTATCACATATATCCTCAAGATGACGATCAATTGCTTTAAATGCTAAATGATTCTTCATTGGTGTTTCATCCTAGACAATCAACATTATTTCGCGAATAAGCTCTACACATTCATACCTCTTATCAAAGTAACAAACTGAAGTCTCATCAAGTTGTACAGGTATCTTGAACACTGAGTGTGCTGTTTTCCCTCTAGGTAGCAATAAAGAAGCAATTTCTAACGGTGCTATGACGAGGACAATATGCTTTTATGATTGGAACCTAGAGATTAAGTTATTCCATAGATAAGCCTTTCCCATGCCACTACTACCATATATGAAAAACAACCCCCTCTACCTCTATTATGATTATCAAGTATTGATCTAGACACATGATACTGATATGAGTTCAACCCTCTTACTAAGCTTTCAACTCTTGATGTTTACAAATTTGTATAAAAATCAAGTTCATCTATAATAAGCTGATTTGTTACATGAACTGCAGCCTGAATAGAAGGGAGCGGCATTAGAGGAAAATTTTGTAATGATCTTCTATTTCTAATCAAGATATGTTCTATCTTAAGTAGCCCAAGATTTTACAACTCAATAGAAAATAAATCCATATCTGGGTTTCCTATTTGTCGTCGTATCGCATAGAGAAGGTCATCTGTTAGATGGATCTAATTTGCATCTAACAGCTTAATTGGGTCAACAATCTAGAGAACATCAACATAGAACAAAACAAATTTCGCAGTTGGACACCTGAAGCCCTGGTTGATGCTTCATTCCAGGTAGTATGCCATTCACCATCATCATTGAGCAACCCCAATGCCATGCATGCTGACTTAAATATAGGGTGTAAGACACCATGTATTGTATGCATATCTTTGTAAGAAGCGATCTCAAATAGTATCATTCTCCACAATTTGGATGGGCGAAGGGAATTTGACCAATTAAAGAACCTTTTTGATAAACCATCCATCTTTTAGATAAATGATTTCATACCCATTGTGTGGGGAAGTTGAGATATGTGAATTGTCGAACTTCTGAGCACTTCCTATTTGCTTCAAACCACATTGTTAACATTATTTTCTGTGTGCCTGGTTCATTTGCTATACTAAAGAGGTTCTCTTTGTCACTAAACATAAGTAATTGTTTTCCACGCAAGTGCTATTCAAGTTTTTAGATAGAAGGATGTTGATGTTGTAAGCTGAACTCAAAAATTCACCAACATAACTCAACAGTAGATTCGTAGCAGCAATCTAAATATTCTTGAAATTCCTTTCTCTATCTTGCCGAGTTTGCTCACCATAATGATGTGTTGTATTGCTTTTAATGACAATAGTAGGACGATCATGAACCCTACGTACATACTTTTATAGGTATTTCACAATGCCACAGGCAGCTACGCGCTCGACATTGATGTGAGCATCGTATTTTACGCATACATCTCTGTTGTATGAGACAATATATTGATTATCAATCTCTTGATCATTCACGATCACTTTCTGGGTAGTACACCGCCTTTGGTATTGAGCGAAGCCTTGCTTATCAAATGTGTTTGATTGTAAAATCTGTTTGAATAACATTTTGAGCATGTTTCGTCAATCAAGCGTGATACAAATGGCTCAAGTATCATAAATCTTATGGTAGTATCATATGTTAGAGGGTTCGTAGTCTAGTTAGGAATTTCAGCACTTGTTATCCTGTCAACATCTTCTAGGCATGCAGGCTTATCTTCCATCACTACTGTTAAGAGAATATGAGCATCGGGAGGCCACACTTTTGGAATTCAACAAAATATACTTCTGTAAAAGATACAGTGGGTATAATAAGTGAATTGATTATATAATAAGGAAAAAGAATGAGTATGACAATGTCAGGAACTCACTAGCAATGATTGTTTTAAAGATTTTTCTCATCTTAAAATCATGATTAATTGTTATAACTTAATGTTGACAACTCGAGTTATTAGATATGATATGTCCTTTGATTGTTGATCAAGCAATAGCTCATTAGTGATTTCAGGCCAGTTTAGATCATATGTGAATGTGACAAAGAAATTAAGAGGCACCATTGCACAAAAAATTGCAATTAAATTATGATAATGTTGCATCATATAACCTAGGCGTCTTGTGAAAGAAGATCACAGTATATACCTCCGCCCAATTGATTCTGCGTTAACATCACTTGTATTAATTGCATCTTGAATGCCACTGTGCAATTCTATCTGTAGGCGACCTTGATGGTTTTGATACCATGTAATCTTATATTGTGCAATGCCAGAGCAGACGTCTACATAGTATTGTTGGCCCAACTGAATACTCTTTTTAATAACTGCAGATTCACCTACTAGATCGTGGACTCGAAACGTATAAAATTCCCTCATTGCATCAGTTGATCTTGAGCTACTGAAGGTAGCAATTATTGATATGTCTAGACTCCATCCATCAGTGTCATACAAAAACAATAAAGGATAGTGTAAATGTATGTATGATGGATGATTCTCATATATCCTCTGCAAGGTTCCATCCATTTTTTGAATAATGACATCCCTAGATCCAAAGCTATCAATTACATCTCATACCAATAGTCTGGTGACCTCATTTGCAATGGGTCTAATATATTGTCTACCTTCTCTTGCTTGGATGATTTGAATCTGCAATTCAAAACCTCGCCATGGTCAAGTAACATGTCGCGAGCTCTTCTAAAAACAACGACATACGGATTAACTGAATCCAACATTTGTTGCAATCATTGCACAATGTCAACTCTAACACCAGAACAATCAGATGCCCTAAGTGCACTCACTCAGTTTGACAGTTCATTGCTAGTGTCATAGATGTACAACTGAGCAAACTTTATGAGTAATCCAGGTTGTGGGAGCAAGGTTCCAATTTTATGGTGATTGCTACCACTTGTCCGAAAAACATATGGGCTTCTACCATCGTTTACAGTATTGTCAATCCTTCCCCCTATGGAAGTGAATGAGAATATGGGTTGTAGATTCTAATATTGTCAAGAAAATGTTGGTTTGACAATAATAATTGAAGAAATGGAGGTGATGGTGGAAGAAAGGGTATGCTAACTTGTCCACTTTGACAACAGAAATTGAATCTCGAGTTTGTAATACTGCTATTTTTAACCCTTTCCTCTATCCACACAATACCTATGCATGGTGGACATGTAGTCGTTAATAGCCCAAAGTCCCATCGGTTTGAGAATGTGCACCTTAGATGTAGATGTGTCCCTCCTGCAGTGAGGTTAATAGGATAAGTGAGTATGTGCCTTATGTTTGATTGAGTTATATAAGTGTAGAAAAGTATTCGGTGATTATCCATTAGGGTGGATGGGAGTGTTATATGTTCTGTGGGTAGTGGTCTTATATAATGAGCTCTATGGAATTGGACATTTTCACCATGAGCAGCTTGTTGATCTGATTTTGATAATAAATTTTGTATATTTAGAAGGAAATATTAATTTATGTTAAATATTATTGCAGAAAGAAGCATATGGTATGATATAGTACAAAGTTAACATTACCAATATTGTGGATGTTACGTGCTGAGATGAGATTTTATTGCTTAGGCTTATTTTCAAGATGCGTCAATTGCATTTGTTGCAAACACACCAATGTTGACTTGGCTTGGCGTACCTCCTTTGTGAGCAAGTGACAACGGTGTGCCACCACGTCATTTCCTTGAATATGTCGACGCTTGAACAACAGTCGACGCCTAGTATTCAATCTAGCACTTTTTTGTTACAATTGTCTGCGTGTTATACTAAATGTTGACAGTAGATCCATTCTTTTTATAGGAAATCATGTAAACACTTAGGTAATGGAATTGATATCTTTTAAGTACATGTTGTATGCATTGACTATCTAAAGAAGTTAAATTTTTCAATAAAAATAATTTGAACATTATATTTATGCAATATTGGACTTTTCTTTTTGGTTAGCAAAAATAAATGCAGTCGCTAATTGTCTTTTAATGTTAGGTACAAACTAATATGTAGCCATTTTGGTATAAGTTTTACATGTAACAAAATAAGATTTGTCTTTCAATGAAAATAACTTGAACATTATATTTATGCTAACATATAACTTTACTGGCTATTTAAAGTGCCTCATTAGGTTACGTTGGTAATTTTGGGATTTTTATAATTGAGTGGAGTTCAGCTTGAATTAATTTGCATTTTAGGTTAAAGCCATAGTATCTAAAGTTTTATTCTAGTTTAATGTGACTTTGAAATTTGGGGTGCGTTAGTTGGGTTTGTAGGGTTATGATTGACAACTTAGTTGAATTATTAGTTATTAAAATAATCATATGTGATGACTAATTTCAAATTAGCAACATGATCAGTAAGCCATTTTAATGTAACTTAATCACCATAAATATTTTAGAATATCATATCTTAAAACATATTATAACAACATATCAGCCCATCCAAACACATATATATGGTGTCACCCAAACTAACCAAAGTTACCCATAAACAACTTAAAAG
>JACYFF010031957.1:103230659-103244861 GCA_017589665.1 Selenicereus undatus | reverse complement strand
TATATATATATATATATATATATATATATATATATATAATTTGCATATTTTTAGTATATGTTGTTGTATGCAATGATTATCTGGAGAAGTTAAATTTTTCAATGAAAATAATTTAAACATTATATTTATGCTGGTATATACCGTTGTTGATTTTTATTATTGAGTGGACTTTAGTATGTATTAATTTGTATTAAATAGGTTAAATTAGCAGTAGCCCATTTTTTATTTTAATTTAGTGTCAGTCTGATTTTTATGGTGCTTATAGGGGCTCTATATTTGACATTGTGCAAATTCATTTGTCGTCATTTTAGTTTAAGTTTTACCTGTAAAGAAATAAACTTTGTCTTTCAACGAAAATAATTTGAACCTTATATTTATGCTGATATATAACTTTATAGGTTATTTAAAGTGGCCCTTTAGGTTATGTTGGTCGTTTTGTGTGTTTTATAATTGAGTGGAGTTTAATTTGAATTAATTCGTATTTTAGGTTAAAAGCAATGTGTACAGATTTTTGTAATGGTTTCCTATGACTTTGAAATTTGGGGTGCATTAGTCGGATTTGTACGGTTACTATTGACAACTAAATTGAGTTATTAGTTACTAAAACAATCAACTATGATGATTAATTTAAATGAGTGCGACAATTAGTAAGCCATTTTAAGGCGACTTAATCACCATATAATCTTTAGAATGTTACATCTTAATATATGTTATAATAACATATCAGTCATTATAAATACATATAAATAGTGTCACCTAAAATCCCAAAGTTACCCTCAAGTTATTTAAAAGGCACCCAAAAATAATAATCAGTTGCATACATTTTAGGGTGACTATATAGGGGACATTTACCTTATTTGACATTTAGCTTATTTTAGATAACTATCAGATTTGTTTGTTTAAAACCATATAGATGAATCATGATTCTTTTTTAATTAGAGCCGTTTTATTGATAACTAAATCTACTCAAATGACTTTTAGTTTCACTTTAAACATGTAATCCCCTAAAAGACCAGTCAAAATCTTAAAGTCATCTTTATGAACCTATTTTATGTCACATCTTCAATATATGTAACTTAAACATGTATAATTAGCTACGTGTGTGTGCGTGTAGAGAGCGAGAGATAGAGAAAGAGTCACTAAACCCTACTAAGTATTATGTGAAGCCTAAGCCCACAAATCCTTCATTACTTGATTGGTTGGGAAAGAATAGAAAAGGTACCATCCCTCATTAATTCCCAACCCTATTCAAATTAAAGAAACGCCAACCCCATTCATTCATTGAATATAAAAAAACATGAGAAGGTTTTCTACAATCCTCATGGGATGGCTTCGTCCCGATCTTAGACGCCTCTTTCCTCCCAATTCTTGGAAAGCCACCAACCTTAGTCCTCGGAGAGCAACAAAGCTTCTAGGAAATCAACAATGCTTACTTTTAGAAAATCAACCAAGCCCCCAAGTCCCAAGTCTTTCTCCTTTTCTCTAGTTGTTGATATGTACCTTTGTCTAGTATTAATTCTGGTGTCAAATTCACAGTTCAAGTGACCCATTCTCGTGACGGTCTTGCTATCTATCCTCCCTTAGCACGCGATTCTCCCTACATATCCCCGACAATGATCAATTGGCCAATCGGTTGATATCAACCTTGTATGAGCCGAAAAATTAGTATAAAGTTACTCAGCTTTCAGATCTATCTATTTTATCTAAGAGTATCAATCTTCTTCATTTTTTTTTAAATTTTTCTTTGAGGGTACGATCGGATCTTGCAAACTCTATCATCCTTTTGCCACTACTCTATGTGCTAATTTGTGCTTAATTCCTGTATAACCATAGTAGTGAGTGAATATACTAATAGATATGTTGACTAAGTGCATGTACATTAGCAGGTCAAGTTTGGTGTGAGATGAAATATGAACCAGGTATTTGGTTGATTTGTGGTCATTTCCTCTCTAAGTGTAGTAATCAAGTACCCACACTGATAGATTTGTTGGCTAAGTGCATGTAGGGTGATGAGGTGAAATATGAACTAGGTATTTGGTTGAACACGATTTTCTTTCAATCTATGCTCTCTATATGGTAGATTATGTTGATTTGATGAATATTCTTCCATGATTCTCGTATATATTTTTTCCCAAGTAAAATTATACTTGGTTTTATAATTTCCTAAAACTAAAGTAACGTCCTATTTTTTCCATCAGCAAAACTCCCAAAAAAGCCTTCCTCTTCTCCCCCCATATACAATATGTGAAATAGAAAGGAACAAGGGGAGAAAAAATAAACTACCATAAAAACCACGCAAATCGCAAATAGTGGCCATCATAGAATAAAAGAAGTATGGATTTTCTTGGTTTAGGAAGGGCATAGAGCCTAATGTAACAAAATTTATATGTAATTTTCATGGCTTCATGTAGTATGAATCAATTATGATCTTGAATCTACAGCACCGTCTCAAAAGATTGATCAGAAAATAATTTAAATACCAACACTTTTCTATTCCAAATCATAGTACAATCTTAGAAGTATAGATTTCACTTCAGGTGGTTTGTGTGTAACTGCTTTGTTGTTTATTTTTTTACTTTATTACAAAAAAGAAATTTACATGAGGGAGAGAGGATAAGCTATTTAACAGTGTTAATGTACATAATTAGAAAGAGGTTAGGTTAACTCACTTAGATTGCTAACTTAAAAAGTCGAACAACTAAGTATAATAACCTTAGATATGCTAAATGCTAAATAATTGATTCTGCTTGTTGATTGGTGCAAGAGATGTGACAACTATGCTTAGATACTCTTTGTCACACTCTACTATGTTGATCAATCAGTTTTTTACACTTTTTCTTCATACAAATTAGGAATATTTTTTGCTGACTGGATAGATAACAACTTTTGTCATGGGAAATGTACTTTAAAATTTTGAAGTATTTCATTATACATGCTATGTTTAGGTACAATACGGGTATGTAATGAATTGAGTAGAATGTCGAGTAATAAAAAATGTGGAACATGAATCAATCTGAAGACACATTGGTTAATAGAAGGTATAAAGTAAGAATTTGGTACCTAAAATGGGTGTTGGAAAATTGTGAGTAATATGTTTGAGTTCAGATCTGCAGTAGAACGGTAACCAGTATCAGTGGTGAAAAAGGACACACTAATGCAATTCAACGACATAATCGAGCAAAGGTAATTGTGTTTGAATAAATCAATCTAAAGAGAGAAAGAATACGGAAGAATAAATTGTTATCTGTAATATGAAAAACGTGAAGTAGGAAATCTGTAGTAAAATCCATAGCAAATTGAATACAGTTAGGCATGAATTGTATATGAAGGAGAGAAGCAAGTTAATTGTGATAGAATTAACGAATATAAGCTATGAAACAATCTTAGGGAAGAAACTATCATCTATAATAGAAGAACATTGGAACCTCGATGTGAATAATAAGGCGAAATTCAAATATGCAAAATAACAATAGTCACAATAAGTGATTTATGAACCACAATAATTTTGCAATTCATAACCCATAACATATTGAAATTAATACCTGAAATTTTCTTTAACAGAGACCTTCAAGGATGGTCAATGTTAGGGGAAGAATTGTTCCAGTGAACTCAGAATAGAGGCATGAGAAAACCGTTGATCAGAAAAAAATATGAATTGTGATATTGCACTTGTGTAAATATTCTTTCCCTGAAGTTAAGGGGCTGAATCCCAGTGACAACCCAAAATCATCACTATGTACATGTGATGGTTTTCTTTTCTTTTTTTTTCACAGAGTAGTTATGTATATTATGCACTTTTACAACCGTGGGACTTTAGTTTTTTTGTTTTTTTATTTACAGTTTCTGAATAGATATGTGCTCACGGATGCGCCAGTAAAGTCCGATAACTATGTAATTGTGGTGTTTCTTTTTTGGTTCTCTGAGCATTTATTCACATTGTGTGCACTTCACAAACGTGGGAGTCTTTTTTTTTTGTTTATGGTTTTAGCATAGGTAGTGTCTCAAGAATGAGGTTAGTCATATCAAGCACCTCAAATTTGAAATTTTTGTTTGCACATATATTTGGCGGGATTGCACCAAATAATCATTGCTAAAAAAGCACAAAATAATGACGAAATTCAACTACGGACTTCAGTAATGACCGAATTGGTGACGGAAAAATTATACTAGAAAAAAGTCAGAATCAGAGACGGACTTAGCGATGGAAACATTATTCAATCACCACTTTTCAGTACTGGCGACGGAATATCTGTTGCCATTTTAAAAAAAAATTGAATTCTTTTCAAAATGGCGACGGAAATTTTGCCGCCAATAAAAAACAGTTAACTAGTGGCGGATATTATGTCGCCAAAAGGTTCTGAAATTTTTTTCTTTTGCGAGGCCACGGAAATTCCGTCGCCGGCTCGTTTAAGTGAACCAGATTTGGTTCACTTTTGGCAGTTCCCTTGATCAAATACTCACAAAGAGAAAGAGAGAGAGAGTCGAGAGAGAGAAGCAGCGTCATCCCCTGCCGCCAAGACCACCGTCGACTGCCACCAAAGCCCTTGTCACCGCCGCCTTATCCCACCGTTGGCCCCCACCCTTCCCCGCAGGTCACCTGTTGTTTTGACAAACAGTTGGGTAAATTTCTCAATAAAACTAGTTTTAAGTGCATGTTAGAATTTCATAGTTAGTTCACGTTTCTGTTGAAATGTAGAATTTGTGTGAAATTTTGCTCTAGTTTGTTTTAAGAATTTGCCCAATGTGATTTAGCTTTAGGTTTGGTAATTTGAAATTGAAATTTGATTTGTTGGTGGAATGAAATGCTTTAATTCATATTTTTGTTGAAATGTGATATTTTTATGAAATTCTTGCTCTAATTTATTTCAAGATTTTGCTCAATACAATTTACGGTCTGGGTTTGGTAATTTCAAGATAAAATTTTATATTGGTGGAATGAAATGCTTTAGTTCATATTTTTGTTGAAGTTGTTGTTGTAGTTTGTTTCAAGATGTTGCCCAATGTAGATTTAGGTTTGGAAATTTAAAGTTAAAATTTGATTTGTTGGTGGAATGAAATGCTTTAGTTCATAACTTTGTTGAAATGTGATATTGGTTTCAAGTTATCGTTCAAATTTGTTTCAAGATTTTGCCTAGTGTAATTTAGGTTTAGGTTTGATAATTTTCAGTTAAAATTTTATATGTTGGTGGAATGAAATACTGAAATTTGGATGAATTATTAGTTTTTTGAAATTCATAAGAATATAAGTATATTTGTAGAAGTTTATAAGTACATATATGTAATAAATAATTGAGTAATTTATATAATAATTATTATTTAAATTAAAATTAATTCGCATCAAATAACTTATATGGTTATTGTTATTTGGCAGAATATGAATGGTCATTTACATCGTAGGTGGATGTATAATATATTATTGCCTTATCATAGTGGTTATACACAAGAATTTCTAAATGGAGAAAATCAATTTAAAGAATTTGCAAATAGGGAGACAGAATTTCTGAATGGGGGAAAGTATAGATGTCCTTGTACTAAATGTAGAAATAGGGTTTTGTGAAAGAGTATTGGTATTGGATAAGTCATGGAGAAGTAGAGCCACAGCAATATGATTTTGGGTATTCAAATAGTGAAATTTCCGAAAATTGGAGGTTCAAATTATATTAATAATGACTACAACGAATCATACGTAGATCGTATGGAGTACATGATTGGTGATACTATGATAGAAAATCAAAATGTAAGGAAGGAGGAGTCAAGCGCTTGCTAAGAACCATTTTATAATATGGTGCAAGCTACTCAACAACCCTTCTACGATGGTTGTTCCACCCACAGTGAGCTCTCAACTGTTGTGAGACTGTTGAGTATCAAATCTAATTATAACATGCCACAAAATTGTTTCAATGAAATTGTTCAACTAATGAAAGCGATGTATTTGCCTAACAACCTCATGCCAAACAATTATGGGCAAACGTAGAAGGTTGTTAAAAGATCTCGGCGACGATATGGTGCATATTGACTGTTGCTGTGAAGGTTGCATGCTAGTTTTTAAAGAGGACGCAAACCTGGATACAGGCAAGTTTTGTGGGCATTCAAGATGGAAGAGGCATAAAGGTCACAGTAAAGAAATCAAAATCCATTGCCATACTCAAGGATGCATTACTTACCATTAATACCTCAATTTTAGAGGTTGTATGCATCAAGAAGTACTGCAGAGCACATGAGATTGCATTATGACATCGGCGTGAGGACAGTATTTTATGTCATCCATCAGATGGGGGCATGATGGAAACATTTCGATAACAAGTACCCTGATTTCGCTGTAGAGCTTGGAAATGCGAGGCTTGGCTTATGTGCTGATGGATTTAATCCTCACACTTTGTCTTCAAGATCTTACTCCATTTGGCCGGTGGTAATTACACCTTATAACCTCCCCCCGTAAATGTGTATGACCACACCATTTATGTTTCTCACTTGTGTAATCCCCGACCGTAAAAATCCCAAGAACAAAATAGATGTATATTTGCAACCTCTTATTGATGAGTTAAAAGAGTTGTGGGATGTTGGAGTTGAAATATATGACATTTCTACGAGACAAACATTTCAAATGAAGGCTGTACTTATGTGGACCATCAATGATTTCCCTACGTATGGAATGTTATATGGGTGGAGTACTAATGGGCAATTGACATGTCCTATGCTTATGAAACAACAAAAGGCTTTGAGATTGAGAAATCGACGTAAGCTCTCATGGTTTGATTGTCATCGATGTTTTCTGTCAAGGAATCACGCATTTAGAAGAAATAGAACAACATTTAGAAAAGACAAAATTGTTACAGGGGATCCTCATCGCAGCATATTTGGGGAGGAATTTTATGTCGATGTGGAAGATTACCCAATGGTAACTACAAATGGTGACTTTGTCATACCGGGATTTAAAGAAAATGAGCATAATTGAACAAACAAGAGCATATTCTTGGAGTTGAATTATTAGCAACACCAATTACTCCCTCATAATTTGGATGTGATGCACATAGAGAAGAACTTCTTCGAAAACATCATTAATACTATTACGGATGTTCATGGAAAAATAAAGGACAATGCCAAATCAAGAATGGATGTTGCAGATATATGTGATAGACAAGAATAACATTTACATCCAGGCCCTAGTGGCAAAACGATTAAAATAAAGGAGAAGTTCGTTCTTCCTGTGGATAAATGAAGATAGTTGTGTGAATGGGTAAAGGAGCTTCAAATGCATGATGGATATTGCTCCAATTTGAGGAATATCGTGGATCCAAATGAGGTGAAGTTCAACAACATGAGAAGTCATGATTGTCATGTGTTCATGGAGACTCTTGCCCATTGTATTTGGTGCGCTCCTAGATGATGTGTTGAAACCTCTCATTAAGATAAGTTAGTTCTTCAAGAACTTGAGCTCAACAACACTATGAGATGATATGCCTGAGGAAATGCATTAAAACACTGCCATCACTCTCTGTAAGTTAGAGACGATTTTCCCTCCTGACCTCTTCAATGTAATAGAGTACCTGCTAGTGCATTTGGCAGAAGAGGTTCAACTTGGTGGTCCTGTACAACACTGATGGATGTATCCATTTGAGAGGTCAAGTAGATTACATTCGAATGAAACCTTATCTCATTTCTTATCTGTGCAATCACTTACAAGTGATGGGAATTGAAAATTTGTTAAGTACTTTGGCCGATTGAAGAAAAAGATAAAACAACAAGCGTATCCAAAAGGTTCAATCACAGAAGCTTACCTAGAAGCTGAGAGGACATTCTTCGCCTCCTATTACTTCAGCTCCATGTGCCCTCCATGCACACTATATGCCAGAGAAATTAGGATGGCAATGAACATAATAATCATTTCCCAATCTATCTGTGTTTAAACCGCAAGGGACCACTATTGGTAGGGAAATATCAAGGTATCTCACTGATGGTGAATATATTATTGCCCATCTTCACATGCTGTTAAATTGTGATGAAGTTAAACCTTATATTGGGTGAGTACTACCTTAAGTTCCTATTGAGTTTATCATTCAGAACACTAGTTAATTTACGACCTTCATAAAATGTGATAGAATTTTCACAGAACAAGTTAGAACTGCACATCCCAATGTCAATGACGCTGATGTTGACACCATCATCGAAACTCATTTTGAAGATTGGTTTAGTCAAAGTGTAAGTAATATAACTCATTCCTTCATAATTTTCACATAACAGTTTGGTGCATTGTATTAACTAAAACCACATCTTATGCCACTGTAGGTGCATTACATTCAACTATTCGACACCCACAAACATTGTTGCTTGACACAATTAGCTACGAAGCCAAATCGGTATGTGTTAAAGTGGATGGCATACAGAGTTAATGGATTCAAATTCTACACAGAAGCTCGCAACGTCGGGAAGAAAACATATAATTGTGGTGTTGGTGTATATAGTACGGGAGAAGACGATATTGAAAATTATTATTATGGCGTATTGAAGGACATTGTCCAAATTGAGTATGTAGGCGAACCACTTAAATGATGTGTGTTATTCAGTTTTGAGTAGTTTGATTCCACATTGAATTATGGGACACGATCTCATAAACTAAGTAAACTTATTGAGGTGCACCATATAAGAAGGTACCGAAAGTATGGCCCATTCATCTTTCCAAACACTGCATCACAAGTATACTTTATGCCACATCTAGATCGCTCAAGGAATAGGGTCAATTGGCTTGTTGTCATACCAACCAAACCAAGGGTGAGAGTGGATAAGCAATACACTCTACCTACTGCTTATCAACAAGTGGACATGACGACACTCGTTGAACCTGTGAATAATGTTATCCCTACATCTTTAGTGGATAAAAGTGCACAACCGGAAGAAGCTAATGATGAAATGGGTTTTTCATTTATTCAGGTTAATGAGGACATAGATGAGGAAAAGGATGATGAGGGTGATGAAGAGACAGTGGGATGACGGTACTGAAACAGATGAAGTAGAGGACAATCTACGTTTATATGATAATGATAACAATGATGTTGACAATGATGATGATGGTGCAGATGATTGAGTACTTATGAATTGTTATTTATTTCAGTACTTACTTGGAAAACTATTGGTTGTGACTTTACTTTTATTGTATGAATGAATTTTGAAAATATCTATTACCTACCTATTATGATGTCTTAGTAAACGGTTGCTATGAGCAATTGTTATATATTTGTAATTGCATTTGTTGTCAACTATTTCACGTATGGATTCCAATTCTCATTGAGGTAAGTCCTATACTCGAAGTAGAGGACGAGGGCGTAGACGCTTCGTCGTAGATCCCACTGCAATGGACGTTAATCAATCTTCCCCTTAGGTACCTTAGACCCCAGTTTAGCCAGAAGCAACAATGGCTGGTTACATACTAGATCTTTCAGGACCAATCCCTCCCCCATTTGGGTATTTTCATCATCAGGCCTCATACATTCCCAACCAGACAACCATGTATGGCCAATTTTCCTATAACATTCCTCGAACGCCTACTTTTGTCAACACTGTGCAGCGTATTCCCCGACCCATTGACCCTAACACAAACAAATCCCAAGAAAACATTGCAACTGGAGAAAGTGAAGTGCAACTAGTCATGGGAGCACCTAAACAAAGACTTGGATTGAGTCAAATGGTAATGGGTAAGTCTTCAATTGTTATATGTTATGTACTTCAAGTATTTTGCTTAACAACTAATCAAGTTGATGTGTTTTGTTCAATTAGGTTTCTCCCAAATAATGATGTTGTTAGTAGAATTTCTCTTACATTCAAAGCAACTATGACCGAGCTTGGCCTACTTGGGGTAAAGTGCCCAAACCTATATGAGATTTGTGATTTGGAGAGTTAAGGTAACCAAAGTCACTACATATTAACACTTTGTGTGACCATGATAAATTACTATTGTATTGTGTTATGTGTTTGTTGTCTTCACAATTGCAGAAGTTGTTTACTTGGAATCCAGTCAATGTGGACCGTATATGAAAAAAAAAATTGAAAAAAGAGGCAATGCACGCTTGAGAGACTTCCTTGGCAAAGCAAGGAAGCACAATAAGAAGCCTATTTGGCTCGGTGACGCTCAATGGGAGGGATCCAACAACACTGGGTGAACGAAGCTTACAAGAAATTGCGTGAAACAGACCAAAAGAATCAACTAGGTACTCCAAAAAGTGGTGGCCCATCTCTTCACACCTGTGGCTCGATCCCTATGCATGAGCATAAGAGGCATCTGGTAGCGAACTTTGCTATGTATTACTTAACTTCAATACTCCAGCCCACTTTGAATGTGGTTTGGCTTGTGCTTCATATAATTCTGTTTGGAACATGAGGGAAAAACTTGGGACAAAGCCCACAATTGTTGAATTATTCAGCCGCACTCACAAACTCCATGGCAAAAAAGACGGCCATTGGGTTGACAAGAAATCACAATAAACATATGTAAGCTATAAGCTATTCTCAATCTTTAATGGTAGTTCAAACTAGACTTGTATACTTTAATTTCATTAACTGTAACATATATGAATTTCTGCATATGTTATGATATTGTGGGAATCCTTTGAACGCGAATTTCAAAATGCAATCACCTCTCAAGGGACCGCGGACGACACTTCTTAAGATCAATCCTAGACACTTCCACACCCAAATGAGTTGTGGGCGAATATGTACAAGAACAAAAAAAGGTCCTATTTATGGCATTGGCGATAAGCTATCAACATTAGGGAATCCGGTTACTTCAGTCCCACTCAACGAGCCGGTACAGTTTTCATATTAAAATTTCAATGAACATGGTTATATAATAACTTTCTTTCATTGTACTACTAATGCATACTTCACATAAATAGCTGTCAGCATGTACAGGTTATATGCTATCACAATAAGAGGTGAATGATATAAGGGGTGTAGTAACCAACTTAGGGGGTGGGCTAACTTCATAAGTTGAAAGTTACCTATTGCTTATGGAGAAATGTAAGCAACTGGAGGAACCCAACAAAATGCTCACCCAAAGCAACCAGCAACTGAGCCAACAAATGATAAGCATCGATCAGCGCTTACAAACTTTTTTTCAAATACAAAAAGCTTTTGGCTCGGGATCTCAACTACCCATTGCTCATCATTCAAAACATAACGACGATGAGGATGAGGATGAGGATGAGAATCAAGAAGATGATGATCTTCACCTTGGTGATTGAGTAAGTTGCGGTTTTCCCTTAATCAGTGGTTCTCCTCCTTGGTTCTTTATGGAGTAGAAGTCTTGCTAGTTACTTGTCCTTCCTCTTGGTGCTTACTTCATTCCCCTCCTCTTGGTACTTGCTTCTCCCTCTTCTTCTAACTTAATTTCACTTTGATTACATAGCAACTTGTGGTTTGTTTGGGATTTGTGGTTTGTGATATTTACCTTTTGTTTGATACGTGTGGTTTGTGAATTGAAAACAAATGGTTTGAAGTATTGGATTTGTTGTTCAGTGTAATTGAAAACTATTTTGCTTTGTATGTGATATTCCACATGTTTGTGGATTGAAAATTGTTGAGAATACTTCAAATGAAGTCGTACTCAAAGTCATTGGATGTTCATGGAGTAAATACTCTTTGTAAATTTCTTGCAGGGATTTAAATGTACGTATTAAGGGATATGATCAAAAACAAACGTAGTTATTTTTAAAAAATTACAAACATAGCGATGAACTGGTGACGGAATAGGGAGGATTTCCTTTTTTTTTAACAGAAGGCAGCGACGGAATGTGATTCCTTCGCCATTTACGATGGAAATTCTGTTGCTATATCCGTCTCTAATGACGACATAATTCAAGTCCGTCACCGCCTTTCCCGCCTTTTCATCCCCTACCAAAAATTGTCTGCAACTGTGTCCGTTGCTGGTTCCGTCGCTACTGGTGATGGAATTCTAAAATTTCATCGCCAGGTACTCAGCAACGAGTCAAAATCCGACAACCCTTTTCTGTCACCAATTCTGTCGCTGAAGTCAAAATTCCGTCGTTATTCTACGCTTTTCCGTCGCTGATTCCGGACTTTTTTTTTGTAGTGAATAGGATTTTTAATTTCCTCAACAACAAGCACATTGTACATTTTTGCATTTATAGTATAAAAATTGGGATAAATAGTTAGAAAGAAATTGAAACAAAATAAACAAAAAAGTCAGCAACAAAAATAAAAAAACGAAACAATTAAACTGAAATTAGAGGTGCTGACAAAACTACACCAATTTTGCTTTTCAACTACTCTAACTTAAAATCGAAAAATTAAGAGGAAATAGAACTCAATTTGACTAATCTATGACCTGATTTGCAGCCTAACTTCATACTCCCCATCCACGACAATGGCGCTAAAACTAGTTATGATTTCCTAATTAACAACTAACATTATGGACAGGATATATTCACTCAAGCATAGAATTCAACATGAACCGAACAATTAACATAAACTAATAGGTAAATTTGATTAAGCAAATGATTATCAACATCAATATTTGACATTTAAAACACAAGAGGGCAAGTGAGATTACAAGAACAAATAAACAAAAACTAGAAATTTAACCTCAGTCCTCCAATATTTGTGAAAGACGATCAACATACCAAACCCAGAACCCAAATATGGAGCAAAACAAGGTCAATCGAAATAGGGGAACGACAGAATCAAAATGGCAAGAACTTGAAACCAAGCACTACCTCGAGAAATTTGAACCAAAACTTGAACAATCAAGCATAGATCATTATAGGTCAAAATATTGGACAAAAGGTGCTTATTCTATGTGTCGACCTCACACTGTAAACAGAGGACATGCCATTTGCGTTCAAGTGTAGAAAATTCCCGATTAAATTGGCTTTCTTAATGACCATCAACAAAAGCCAAGGGCAGACGTTAAACTATGTTGGAGTATATTTTCCCAAGCCAGTGTTCTACCATTGCTAACTTTATGTTGGAATATCACGTGTCACCTCACCATTAGGATTACGGTTCTTGATTATGAACAAGAAAATCATGTCTAATAATGTTACAAAAAATATTGTCTACAAGGAAGTCTTCAATGATATCCCCACTCCATCTAGTTGCAATATATTTATTTGCAATTGTATTGGTTTCAATCAAATATCGTGCCTAGACATTTGTAGTATATTTCTTTTCAGTACTTACTCCAATTCTTTTTAGTTGGATTTAAATCTTCATTATTTGTTTATATCAACGTATTGACATTGACATAACAATTATTCAACGGAAACTTCTGAAATATCAGTTGCTCGTTCAAAACCTTAATTTTGAGGCTACGTGCAGTTCCCAACTAGTTACGAATCAAACATAAAAGCGAAAGAGAATTTCGTTGGCTATAAATAAGCAGCAGAAGCCT
This sequence comes from Selenicereus undatus, assembly GCA_017589665.1. NCBI lineage: Eukaryota > Viridiplantae > Streptophyta > Magnoliopsida > Caryophyllales > Cactaceae > Selenicereus > Selenicereus undatus. The sequence goes on along the minus strand of JACYFF010031957.1, from coordinate 103,231,459 downwards.
TGCCATGAGGTTGGACATCCGCTGAGATTAATCATTTTTAGCGTAAAGGTTCTTTCTGTTCTCTTTTTCTTCGATATATTGTATTATTATATAGTGGTGGAATTAAATCATGCAGCAACTTCTTGACTCCTCAAAATCATCCCATCTTATGAATATAGTATCATGACGTACAGTGTGATGATGATTATCTCCTCAATCTAATAATTACCATTATTGGCATGAAAATTAAGCTTTGATTTGCACACTACGATTTTAGCCGGCAAAGTAAAAGATACTTTATTGTTATGCTTTTTTCATAGTATTCGTGACGTCAATTATGTTATAATAATTTTTTTTTGAAAAAATTAGAGTATTTTGATATCATCCTTCATGTTAAAGAGCCAATTAAGTAATGTTACATTGGATCAATTCATTTGTGTGGATCACTAAGTGTTATGATAATACTTTGTACTTAATTATAGTCTTCCATTCTTTTCGAAAATACCAACATCAGCCAAATATCTCTAGGATTTTCATTTATCTAGGTAGGACGATCAAGCATTTGAGCTTGCAATTTGTTTTGATATATATGCAAATCTCTATCAATTTATTAACTCATATTTTATATGAAATTCACGTTACCATATCAATCAATCTTTGTCAAACAATTAATAAGATATTGTACTATCATCTTAAGAAAAATTGGCATTTTCAAAAATATTTAAATTAAAATACATATGGATAACATGTAACTCATGGATTTAAAATTATTGCTATTATTATTATTATTATTATTATTATTATTATTATTATTATTATTA
>JACYFF010031957.1:103213826-103226320 GCA_017589665.1 Selenicereus undatus | reverse complement strand
ATAATAATAATAATAATAATAATAATAATAATAATAATAATAATAATGATAATAGTAATAATAATAATAATAATAATAATAATAATAATAATAATAAATGAAATGGTAAAAAAACATAATGACCAAATTTTAACATTAGAATTTTGAAATTTAAATTTTGAAATTTCGGGATCAAAAATATGCAAACAAATTAATTCAAATTTTTGGATTCAAAAATTCCAAAATTTAAATCTTCGAATTTAAAATTCAAAATTTTCAAATCCAAAATATGAAAAAAAAAATATAAGCTACAAATTTTTAGATCTAAAATTTTCAAACTTTAAATCTCAGAATTTAAAATTTGAAATTTTAGGATTCAAAATATGAAAAAAAAATATTCAAATTTTTGGATCCGAAGATTCCAAAATTTAAATCTTGGAATTTAAAATTTGAAATTTTGGGATCCAAAATATGAAAAAAATTTATACGAATTTTTAGATCTAGAAATTTCAAATATTAAATCTTGGAGTTTGAAATTTGAAATTTTGGGATCGAAAATATGAACGGATTATTGATAGTCCGTACTACGAAAAAAGCATACCACATTTGTCTCATTTCGACTCACTATTTGGTACTGTTTTGATGTACGGATTATTGATAGTAAAAATTTCAAAAATTCGGAGCACTAATGGTTATTCTTAAGTTCAGATTATTGGCATCGACTATCTCTAAAGTTCCGATTATTATTTTCCGAAAACCTTCTTATTTCTATGCCAATTCTTTTTTTTATATATTAGAAAAAAGGCACAAAAACCTTCCTAGAACTATGGGCCGAATCTATTGTGACTGTTATGAATCCAACCTCCAATTAAATCTTAGCTTGTTGATCTTTATGCATTTGACATCTCACATGCGTCTTCACGTGCTTTGTCCACCCCTCCTAAATTTCAGCTGCATTTTTTTTGCCTTCATTAAAAAGTTCATCTTTCGAGACAAAAAGTGTTTCTTCTGTTTACTACTCGGTATTTGATGTGAACAATGCCGTTACTAGTTAGATTACTTGAAACAAACTCAAAGCATTGTGCCTTGCTAACTTGGTCAAGTAAACCAATATACAGGTCATGTTGATATTTTACCACAGTAATAACCGATTAAGCCCACAAAAATTTGACGCCCGGAGAAAAAAAAAAGTCACAAAATTTGAGATGATACGGTAATACAACACAAATTTGTCCAAAATCAGCAAGAGAAGCATAACTCGCTCAAACACTATTCAAATTTATAGTGTTTTGCATAAAAATATGTTACTCGGTGTTTTTAAATGTATTTTAATTGTATACAATAGATACACAAAATGAACACAATAAAACAAATAAATTATCTTAACCAAATCCAATTGTCGGCTCTAGTAACAATACAATAATATACAGTTGCTTAATTGGTAACATAAATTGATTCAAATAATTCAACATATGTTTCCTTTAAATAAGATTTTAAATTTAAATGTTGTGGATAGATAAAATATGTGATGAAGTAACTATGCGCCTTTCATTATAGTAATAAATAATTGGGTAATAGAAGCTTAAAGAGCCAAGAAATGTACAATTGCCTTGCTATTGACACATTCACGTGTTACTTACTTCAAAGGCTTACGTACAGGGGCACTTACCTACTGGCAAAGGTAGATCCAATAGTTTGATCATAATGGTAGCCTCACCTAATTTGTTGATAGTTAATGAGTCAATTTTCACCATGTTTGCATTCTGTGTCGAATTAGTTATGTCTTACGTTGGACCATAAAAATCGGTAGACAGATTTCGTTAATTTTGACTAACAAGAAGTTTATTTGAAATCAATTTTGTGGACGAAATATTGCAATGCTTATATTATAGTTCAGGGTCTATAAATATGAAAAATGCTCAAGTGAGTCAAATAAAATGTGCAACTTGATACAATAGATTGCTTAAATACATAAAATACAATACTCAACCCTATAAATTGGACAAACAAGAAACAAATAAAATAAAGTCAGCAGGTTGTAGATTCAAGCTCATGACCTCGATAACGAAGGGTACGTAATAGCAAACACACAAATTGTTAGACGAGTAGGTGACCTACATCTGTATGCATTTTAGCATACCAAAAAAAAGTATCTGGATCTATAGACCCACGTATATAATATGATTTGTAGAAGTATTGTTAAATCAATCAAGTCCTAAAGATTTGCTATAGTTTTTGTAAACCAACTTTCTTCAAATAATTAATAGGGTAAAACAATAATTGATTGAAAATTGAACTCTTTTTTATCCCCACAAAAAAGAAAGACTATTTGATCAATTTGCTTGCTAAATTCTATGTGTTTTCAACATAGGGGGTGTTTGGTAACAACAGCTTTTTGAGAAAAAATAACTGTTTGAGAGGATTTTGGCTGTTTTGATCAAGTCAAACAGCTAAAGAGTGTTTGGTAAAGAGCTGTTTGCAATAGCTGTTTGACTCCAAAAAGCTCTTTTTGAAAAAGTTATTCTCATTAGCCTTTTGAGAAGAGTTTTTTGTAGAAATGAAATAATTATCCATAAGTTTGAAAAAATTACACACATCCCATTAAAAACTAATTCATAAATAAGGGCATAAATGAAATTTTACCAACATATTGTTTAGAAACAGCTAATTTTTACCAAACACTTTTTCTAAAAACAGCTAATTCAAACAACTAATATAAACAGCTAATTCAAACAGCTAACAGCTAACAGCTAATACAAACAGCTAACAGCTAACAACTGTTTACCAAACATGACCTATATAATTATCCAATTGAAATTCAGTTGAGCTTAAAATTTATACAAAGTTGGCATCTCCACCAATTTAGGGGTGTTCATCGATCCATGACCAGATTAGACCTAATTTGTTTGGACAAAGACCAAATAAGAAAGAGTTTGGGCTGAGACTAGATCGGAAAAATTGGACCCGACCAGCACTGGATCAAAATGAACCAACTGAGCATATTATACAAGATTTTGCTTTTTTTGGGCTATTTGATTAATGAACTTACTCCACTTAAAGATGAAATCCGATATTTGCAAATGCCAAGAAATTAAGCCTGAAAAAAAAGAAAAATTAATTCAAAAGTGAATGACAAGTAACAACAATCATATTGTGGCCACCGAGCAAAATCATTTAGCATGCCGAAGTTTTCCAAAATTTAATAGAAACCAAAACTAAAACCCCGAAGAGCCGACATTCCGCCTCAAAATTATCCAACCTAGTTGAAATTTCATGAACCCACCAAGGAGATCCTCAATAAAAATACAATCAACTGCTTGATCGACATCATCATCTTTGTTGCGGGATGAGTTATGATTTTTGCCCATTTGCTTACTAATTTTTGTGGGAGGATCTAGGGGAAAGGCTATGGTTTTGTGAGTCAAGGTTTTCTAGATGGAGAAGTGGCATGACGGCAAAAGCAAAGCCTGAGATGGCAGCCATAACCTGTAGAAAGTCAGACGGAGAGAGCAAGTATCAAGGCGGGAGTTGGGAGGCACAATGAAATGGACAATGGCCCAAAACCCTTACGATAATTTTTTTAAAAAAAAAATTAATATATTCTGATCCGATCTGCTGGCCCATCCGTTCTAGATGTGGAGCAAACTGAAGACTGAATAGGGCTAAACTTAGGAAGGAGAACAAGATCGAATTCAATCGGTCCAATCCAAACCGATCTTTGGTTCGTTTAGATCTTGGACCAACAATGAGCAGCCCTATGACAAGAGATTTGTAATGCGTATATGCACACCAGACAACTTGGACCACACATATCATCTCCATCCTAGTTCTACTCTGCAAATTTTATTCTCATCATTACATCTTATAGCACTAATAAATTCACAAGACATCTCACTTGTGCATATTAGAAAGATTAATCATTGATAAATTTGTCGTACCATTGCAAACTACTAATCCAATAAGTACATTCAATCCCACGTTCTTTTCTATGTATCAGCACAATATCTGACATTTGATTGTCAGTACATGTTACAGAACACAATAAATGAAATTAATAAATATGACCATACATTACCCTCATAAATTTATGTGTCTACGAATTTTCACACTAAAACCAAATTACAACCAATAAGAACAATTGAATGACAGCTCCTAGCCACTCAGACACAAGCACCACACCGTAAACCCCACCAGCACAAAGACACAACAAAACCCTAACACCCGGCGCCCCCCCCCCCCCCCCCACAAAAAAAAAGAAAAAAAAATCCCCACAAAAAAAGCCCAAATATATATGGCAAGTACAAATTACGGACAACAATGTGGCAAACCCAAATTACAAATATTTAGTCCCCAAAAAGAAAAAACAATTATTTTTTCCCACAAAGCTAACTGCAGCCGCCATCAATTCTATAGCACCATAATAGTTACCGCCAATGAGCCCAAGCCCACCGACACCACCCTCCAAAACCCTTCCTCTCTCCTTCCCCCGTCGTTGCTATTTCCCGTCAAATCCGCCGCCGGCCCATCAGCCGGGCCATCCGCCGGAGCATCAGCCGGCGAGTCACTAGGCGGAGCTGGCGGCGAGGCGTGGTGGTGCTTCTTCGATGCCTTGGGAGCCTTTGCCTTCTCCGTCTCCGGCGCCGGCGCCGGTGCGGGAGCAATGTCGGCCTTGAAGAGTTCCGTCGGGAGGAGAACCTTGTCAATGGTGTGAATGGCGAGCGGCTGCTCATCGATTAGGGTTCCGGTGATCCTGGCCGTGACGACCTTCGTCTTCAAGGTGACCTGCTCGCCGTCGTTCTGAACCGTGAAATCGAACTTCTTCGCACCATCAGTAGCCAAAGTGTTCATCAATCCATTGCTCGATTTGAGCATCGAAATGGATTCGTAGATCGGAATCGCATGGTACATAAGCAACGAATTCTTGCCATCCGAAGTGAGATTCTTGAATTTTGGCAAGAAATTCTTCATCGCATCATCCATCGGACAAAAAACCGTCAATCCTCCTTCAACATTGCTAGTGTAAGTGTTTTCAGCATCAGGATTCGCTAGCAGAGTATCGGCGAAGACCTTGCACCCATGCGCCGACATAATCTCCGTCAAATTCGCCACCTGCGGCGCCGGCGTCGGAGCCTCCGCGTCCGAGGAGTGCAGAATATGGCTGATCTGAATCACTGACAGATTGTACGGAATTTCTTTGACGGATTTGACAAACGCGGCGTCGAATTCGCCGTCGGAAGAGTCTTTGGCGGTGAATCCGACTTTGCCACCCTTGAGGTCAGTGATGTTGACAAAGCCGGCGGTTCCGGGAGCGGAGCCAGTCGCCTGGTACATGGTGGCGGCGAGGGCGGTGCCGTCGGTGATCTGGTGGAGCTTCTTGGCGCCGAAGTAGTCGAGGAGGACGTGGAGAGAGAGGACGTTCTTGATGGCGTAGATGGAGAGGTGCTTGGCCAGAAGGGCGTTCATGGCGGCGTTGTCGACTGCGCAGACGGTGATGGTCTGCCGCCGGTTGATTTCGGGGGCCAGGTGGGTCACGGTCAGGTAGTGGTTGAAGGTGGAGAACTGGGGGAACTGGGCTAGGATGCGGGTGATGTTGTGGGCGTTGGTGGTGGTGGAGGAGAGAGAAAGACAGAGGAGGAGGAGAACAGCTCCATTAATGAAGAAGGTCTTCTTCTCCATTGCTGAAGTACGATGCAGAGAGAGTCGGAGAGTGGAGGTGATAGAGTGAGAATTGAGAAATGAGGAGAATGCTGGGGAAGGTGGTAGTAAAGTAGTGGAGACTGGAGCGAGTGAGTGAAGGAGGTGGAACGAAAATCGACAGAGAGTTTAAGAGAATTACATGTTCAGCCACTCGGACTTGATTTTCCACGAAGGGAGATTTTGTTGGTGTTTTCTGGAGTGCCAGGGTGGGTAGGCCCTCTACACAGCCTATGGCTGCCTTTTGGCTAATTTCTCTCCATTAGGTGTATGTAGATTTGGAATATATGATTGTATGAAAGGTGAAATCGGAAAACAATTACAGAATTTTTTTGAAAAAATGATTTCTCCTTCTCTTCTTATTACAAAATAATTTACACTTTTTCTTATAGACCAGAAAAAAGATGTGTTTTTGCGTGGGTGAGATAGGAAAACATAATTTCTCCTCTTAATTCTTATCTTTATTCATTTGAAGATTTATTGGATTTATTTATTATGGACTTTTTTTCCTATAATTTCCTGAGATAAAACAAATAACATATTGTTTTAGGCTTAAGCCTCATTAGATCTTTGCATATCGATATTTTCATGAGAGATTAAGCATTGATGTAAATATACTCATCGTATTCATTATATTTTTTACAAGATTTCGATAAGTGATGAGAACTTACGATATCATAAAAGAATGAAACCAATGCAATTGAATGCACATTACCTTTTGGTTGAACGTACTATATATGAATTGTTCTGTATGGATCATTGAATGCTAAGATATTATACTTTTTTAAAAAAGTATGATAGTTTTAATTTTTGGGAGTTCTATTGTTATTAGAATTTCGATTAAATTATTATTGACATATTAGTCCATTTTAATATCAAGTGAAGATTTGTTTCATAAAATAAATTGATTGAGTTATGTGTTTATGCTGTGTAGTTGATTTGTATTTTTATGTCATGTTAAAGATTGTTGACTTTGATTTTTGTTTATTCAATTAGGTGCAAAGATTATTGACTTCGATGAGTAATGCCCTAATTGGATTGCACAATTGTTGCACATACAAGAGGCCAAATTGGATTGTGTGTTTACGAATTGGGTTGAGTTGGAAAAATAAAATAATGATTGCCGAAAAGAAATAATTTAAAATAAGGTACTCTTTGATGCCTGTGGCTTATGATGCTTGTCATCATTAGGTACCAATAATGTTGTCAACAGTTGAATGGATGGGAAATTTCATTCTATTTTTGGAATGTGTTTAGCCAAAAAGAACAAATAAATGTGGTAACTACCTTTATTATGGAGTAATGGGAAAAAGATATTACTGTTCTAATGTTTAAAGACTTTTTCGAATGCTGAAGGAAGATTTATTTTCTTTAGCAAATTATTAGCGATTATTAGGATAATAATATGTTAGATTCAGATTAGATGTTTACACTTTTAAATTCGACATAATTAATAATCGGATTTGAAAATTCAATCAAAATATAACTCCGTCGGATTGGATGCTAAATAGAATCTAGCTAGATCGGGGTTCGAATTGGATTAAACACGGATATAATTTGATTATACATTTTCATGCAATATTTCGTATTTTTGCTCACTTATACATTTAGTATTAAACACCCTTTCAATGTCAAACACCTTTTCAAATCAGACATTTGAATATGTTAAAGTAAGAAGATATTAGAAACAGATAACGAAGTCACTCAAGAGGAAAAGGGTAGACAGTAGTATCACAATTAGAAGAAAGGAGAAGAAAATACAACTTTGATTAAAAATTATGAGAAATTACAGATAGATTGGGAATGAAGAGGAAATGGTTATTAAAAAAAAAGTATTGCACACAGAGTGTAGATCTTTTGCACATTTTTTTTTCAAAGTTACGATCTTAGGATTACTCTAATTTCAAAAAAAGGTAAAATTGTTAAAATAAGTGATTAGATTGGATGTTAATTGGATTGGATCGACCGTCCTCCAAATACGGTTGGATCGAATTCGGATTCATATTAGTTTGCAATCGATTCAAATCAAATTATTCTTTTTTCAGATTTCAATCGAATAATTTTGTCTCGAGTAGAATCGAATTTGCATCAAACTCAGACTACACTACATTTCCTAATAAGTACACATATATTAGGGTGCAAGATTAACTTTTGTGATTGTGATTAGATACAAATGTTTCCAAAAGTACATACTCTTAGGAGCCATTTAGGCAGAATTATATTAAAAAATTAGCAAAAATTTTGTAATGTGCAATGTTTAAGTCAACTCATGCATATCCTTATTAAGGGCATGTTCTTTTCGTTGGAAAATAGGGTTTTGTAAATGGATTAAGTTGGTTGAGATTGGTAGAAGTTGATTGAAATAGACTGAAATTTGTATTTTTTTAAATTATTGTAGAAGTGCACAGAAGTTGATTGAAGTTGGTTGAAGTGGACTAATGTGGGAAGAAGTTGGGCTGTGTGTGTGTGTGTGTGTGTGTGTGTGTGTGTGTGTAAATACATATTGTATGATGGATAGAAGTTGGTTAACGTAAAAAAATTGAAATAACTTTTTTTGTTTAGTTTCTAGCATAACATTTTTCAGAATTTAAAAAGTAACTAGAGTTTGGTAAATTTGCAGATTTCATTTGTTTTAAGAATTTAATAAGTGTCATTGTAAATGCTAGTATGTTAACAACTTTTAAATTATTTATGACCTTTTGCATCAAAATTATTTATGACATTTGTAATGTATCTATTGAGAGAATTATTACACACATAATTATAAATTACTGCTTCAATACATCAGCACAAAAAAATTACTGCAAGGTATTTTTTTAGTAATTAATTTTCATATGATAATTTACAAATTGTAAAAATTTTGAAGGACATATGTTGCAGTTAGTTGAAGTTGAATTTTTTTGTAGAGTTGGTAAAAGTGAATTGAAGTTGGTAAAATAGGATTTACCATCGAAAAGAACAGACCCTAACTTATATTAGTAAAAAATTTGGTTGTGTGTTACCTAAAAAGTGTTCATGATGTTTGTTAAGGATAGATAATTTTATTCTAATATTTCAAGATTTGATTTTCAAGAAGAATCCCATATTGAGTACTTGATCATGCATTGATTTTCATGCATGGAAAAAGGTTGAAGAATTTGTAGGGGAATAGAATAGACGAAGATGAGTCCCCAAAGGAAGGAATACAATGAAAGAGGATGCTTTGCTTTGGGCACAAACAGGGCCACATAAGGTTAATTTAAAGCCGAAAAGTTGGAGAACAACTCACATGGGATGGCCATCATACCTATTCAGCTTGAGACCATCAAACAAAAATAGAAACAAAAAGTAGGGTCATAACGCCGGGAGAGGACGCCCTGCACCGCAGCCGTTGCTTTCCTGGGCCCTTCTTTAGCATCACCCAAGCCCCTCCCCCGAAACCCATAAAAATAACACACAAAAAAGCATACCAAAAAAAGCGTGGACTACTATTCCTAAAAGTGTCTAGGTTTTTATAAATTCCGTGACAATAGACGTTTAGCTGTTAACCTCGAAGCCTTGGTCTTTAATTTGTAGGAAAGGCTGGAAAGCCACCAAAATCAACTTAGACAAGGCAGATCAGAAGTTAAAATATTATTTTGAAAATACATTATGTGAAGCTTCCTGACTACACCTAAATATGATTAAGCACAACCAATAATTTCAATTTTGAGCCTCAAATGAAAAGTAATAAAATATATCAAATTGATATGATAAATTGATTGTAAATGTGAATGATAGTTAGGGCGAATTAACTATTGAAGTCCTAAAGTTCATTACCAATATTCCCAAACTGGATTGCAAGTCATGTCCATATGAATACTTTTTTTTTAATTCATAAATGATATTTTATTGTGAAATGTTGATCAATATACTAATCTTTTTGGGTATTAAAGTAAGATTTGAATCTAGATATTTCTAATACCAAAAAGATTTCTCTTTCCCGAAAATGTTTTTAAAAAATTGACAAAACTTTTACGAATTGAACAAGTTAACAATGATATTGTATAATGATAATATTTCTTGAGTGATAAAAAGATAAGAAAAATAGGGGATCTTTAATTGCACATTAAATTGTTGATAATAGCTTCTTTGTTTTCACTTCATTATCTCTAGAGAAATGAAGTACAATCTCTATTATTCAAATTTACATCTATCAAAGATTGAAGGGGACGGCTATAAAAAAAAAAGGCTGAAGGGAATGATTATCCATTATGATCTTGTCTGGCAAACAATTTTTAGTTGTTCGCAGCCACTGAAATGAGTTCCAGTGAGGCCCTCTCAAGTTCAACACTCGAGTTCTTTTGTTGTTGCAACCAACTTATTTCATGGAATGACACTCAAAGAGGAATGTGGTAGAGTTTCTCCATGCATTCTAATTCATCCTTTATTTTATTATTTCTTTTGCTTCAAAATCAGTTTTTTCTTTTTTTGTAGGACTCAAAATAAAAATATGTGGTATAAAATGGGTCCCTAATAAATATTTTATATGGTAATTCAAGTTGGAGTTCCACGGGTTGGGGAAATGAAGAAATGCGATTTTCAAAAAATGAAATTTTTGTTGATGTGGTAGAGTGGAGTTCTAAATTTTGAAATGTGCGTTAGGAATGTCCTATTAATTGTTAGTTATTGGTTGTTTGAATTAGCTATTTGTATTTGCTCTTTGAATTAATTGTTTGTAGAAAAAATTATTTTGTAAGATGATATGTTTCTAACAAAGTGTGACAAAAAGGTAATTCTGCGAAAAAAACTCTTCTAAAAAGCTAATAGAATTAATTTTTTCAAATTAGTTTTTTAAGACCCAAAAAGCAATTATAAAAAGTCATCTTACAAAATAGCCCAATCAACTTTTTGGCTAGGTCTACTATCTAATTTGGTCCAAAAAAACTATTTTTTGATCAAAAAACTATTTATCAAATACTTTGATATTACTCTTATCTGTGAAACATTATATATCTAAATATATGATTCAAATTGAAGAAAAAAAATTCCTGCGAGATAAAGAAACCAAACACGATCAAATCCTCAATTCATTTTTTAAATTTTCCTCTCACACAGGTCATACATTGTTTTTCGTATTTTTCATTTGGGGTTAGGAGGACCGACAAGAAGATTGTGTGTTTATAGTTTTTTAATTGCTTCAAGTTATTTATGAACGTTACGGTTTCACAAAATCAGGCCACAAAAACAGGCTTAATTTAAGTTGGTTTGGTACGACTGAAACCGTTTTTTCCATATTTATTTATCTAGAAAAACAGATTGGCAGCTTGAAAAAAGGGCGAAAAAATACACCAATGATAGGGCAACAAGTCAGAACACGGAAATTGAAAGCCTCATGGTGGCCATGTGCCACATAAGAGAGAGGCGACGTTGCTAATTAGTAATTACTACGTCCTACAGGTCTATTCTTAGGCTTCCCTCCCACCGACAATTTTCCGGGTTAGATAAATTTCCGAAAGCTATGTCCAACGACATTTATTTAAAATAGCATTTAACATTGTGATCAAATTAAAATATAAATTAATTAAATATTAGTATTGAGCAAATTATTATTTATACTTGCATTTGAAGTAGCATAATGTTTCAAGTAGGATTTTGAAAAACTAATAAAATTAATCTTTAGCTTTGAAAAGAAGTATTTTATACGGTTCAGTCAAAATATGCCTTTTATTCATGTTTATATTCAAAAATTATCATGCACTTTAATGTTAATTTATAATAATCCACTAACCTAAGATATTTTTTTTCAACTATTCAGCTAAATTGATAACAACTAAATTTGACTGGCTATCTGTTAAATAAGTATCTACTACCTAAACAATTATCCCCAACCTAAACAACTTATTTTGTCTAATATCATCGAAGTCAGTAAGGTATTTACTTAATGGTTAAGATTAGGACTCTATTAGGCCCTAGGAATGATAGTAAACAAGCAATACATTCGAATTAAATTTGACTAGTGTAAATTAAATAATATTTCAAAATTTTGTTTTATTTCTGGTTGATTAGCAGAACTACACTATATTGTTAAAATTGTATAAGCATGATACAAATAGAAACTGATTATCGAACTTTGACCGATCTTTTTTGGCAGATGTCACCGTATCACTTTTTTTAATCACTTAATTTAACCAGTAACTCTATGTGAATGTTACCGAAAATCTAAATATCAAAATCGCACTTATGTTATATGTCAATCTTTGAGCTGGTGTGCACTTGCGTCTTCTTTCACACCAAAAACAAAAAGGACGTTTGAATTTGAATATATCCAAATAATCATATTCTAGTTTTCCTTTTATATACACAATAAATTTGAATAATCATGTATCATAAATCCTAGCAATGCTTGGTTGGAAGCAGAAATGGTCCCCCATTCATCTACTGTTTTGCAGACTTGGTAAACGGGATAGTGGTTTGGTTATGGATCAGATTTGTTTATGGTCGACTGATGTTCAGATTGTTAGGATTTAGGTTCAAGTTTAGGTTAAGTCAGACCAGTTGTAATTCAAGTCGAATTTAGATCAATTGATGTTTACGAATAAAGTTATCTTATAAAAAAAAGAATCATTGAAAAAGAAAGCTTAGACAAAGCATGGTCCAAACTAGTTCAAAATCATGTCCAAATCAAATTAACCTACTGATACTGTTAGTTGGGCCCAATTTTTAGATTAGTTTCACCAGGTTTATTTTTCCCCGTTAAAGTGGGAGCCCTCAAAGCCATTTTTGCTTTCGTGTTGTTTTTTGTTTGTTTGTTTGTTATTATTATTATTATTATTATTATTATTATTATTATTATTATTATT
>JACYFF010031957.1:103167535-103210118 GCA_017589665.1 Selenicereus undatus | reverse complement strand
ATATATATATATATATATATATATATATATATATATATACATATCATTCCATGACCTTGAATACATCATGATCATAATCAGATCTATCTAGACTAGTTAGTACTGTAGAATATTTTGAATTCTCAAGAAATTATACCCTCGTCATTAATACGACTAAACCATCGTATTATAAGCCATGGGTAAAATCACACTATATAGCATGTAGACTTTTGAAATGGATCCATATAAATTTGAAATTTCATACGACATCCCTTTGTAAATCTTAATATTTGGGCCCACAAGATTTACAAAGTTGCTAATGTTCATAACCATAACATCTATCCAATTCTTATGGATTGTTCGTATGGTTTTAATTCACAAAAATAATGCTCATAAAACCAAAAAATTACCTCGGTTTTCATGGAAATTATTTTCCAACTTATGCATACGTACAAAACCAAATATTTTGGTTTTCATGGAAATTACATTCAATTTCCAACTTATATATGATAAAAATATCATACCTATAACCATAATTTAATCCAATAAATTTGGATTCTTTAGATGGTTACGCTTACAAATCAAAAATTTGGCTTTTCATGGAAATCATATTCCCACACATATGATTTTATAATCATGCACATATCCGCACTGTGCCTTTTAAATTGAGGATTTTCCTCCATAATCTATGCCTACCTAATAGATTATTTTACAAACTCACATATGATTAAATTATCATATTAACTTTGGCATACACCATATAATCATGGTATCTAAAACACATAAATATCCATGTACATTTCTTTATAACCAAAAATACCAAATCACACTTTTAAGTTTTAGCCATAACTTTGTGTGACTTAATTTACAAAGGCAAACTTTAAACCCAAGCTGAGAATAAAATAACATGCCTTAAATCAATTTGAAACATCACATAATAAGTGGCCACAAATACCCACATTGCCATCTTAAATAAACAGTTCCTGATAGGCATCAATCTTACATAACAAAATACTCACTTTGATACTTATATTTAATTTATAATCGACATGATCAAAATGACATTTCATCATACCATCACAAACTATGATTCAAACTAAAATTATTCGCCCAAGCATAAGTCTATTACACCTTATAATTCATCTCAGTAACTTATACATGATCAAACAACTAAATTGATACTCACAATTTTGGACATGATCAAATCCGTGTATTAGACATATAACCAAGAGATATTGCAAATTTTGACTGCCAACTTTCAACTTTCATTTGCCCTTTTAAGACCATGCATATGAATGCATGAGATCAACATTCTAAACATAATCAATCTTAACAACGGCAAGAGCATCAAAACTTTAGACACACTACATGACAAAATATTGATCAACATTCATGTAGAAGTCTGACTAAGCGAAAGTGGCATATACCGGCATGCATGCATGTGCTATCTACTTTGCAAAATGCATTACAAAACATATTTGATTCAAATTTCTCATAATATTCCATGATAATATCTTACAAACTTAAGTGCATGCCATTGTCAAAATTTTACAGAAACACGAATCAGACAATGAATACTGTTAAGCAACTGCATGCATATAAATGAATACTGCTACCCATAAATTAGAAGAAAAGTACTTATCTTAACTTCCACCATATGGACAACTTTAGATACGGCATGCCCTTTGCATTACTACCCATAAATATTCGATCATTCGAGATGGAAACTATGATCTTTTCAAAATTCAACACTTACAAACTTATCCCATTTCTGAAAATTTGGATGT
Organism: Selenicereus undatus; assembly: GCA_017589665.1. Classification (NCBI taxonomy): domain Eukaryota; kingdom Viridiplantae; phylum Streptophyta; class Magnoliopsida; order Caryophyllales; family Cactaceae; genus Selenicereus; species Selenicereus undatus. The sequence goes on along the minus strand of JACYFF010031957.1, from coordinate 103,208,352 downwards.
CATATCACGAATCGTTGCCACCAAAATAAGTCTTACGATTGTTGGGGAAAGGGATTCAGATCAACTTTGTGATACCGGATATACCAATGAGTCGTGAACGACATCACTTTCCATAAGACTTACTTGCTGTGTACCACAAATAGTCTTCGGGATAAAACGCTGATAGACAAGTGTATATGTTCATGTTTTCTCAAGTTTGAACCATGGGAATGTGACTCATAGGAATGTATTTTTTTTTTTGTACATCTTATTCTCATCTTGTTATCATATCTTATTGTTATATTTCTCTTCTCCTTATCCATGACTTTTATAACATGCCAAAAGGCACCACAAAGGATAGGAAAAGATGTCATGCCAAAAGGCACCATGTCAAGAGGCACCACAAAGGATAGGATAGGAGTTAACATGGCATATTTATTAAACAAACTGGATAAGAACCGTTAGAAAACCAACTCTTGAAATATCCAACACTTTCATGGAGCACGGGATTTTCTACAATGTGCACTGCTGCTTTTATTGTTATAGTTTAAGACAATAGGAAATTGAGGAGAAATATGAAAATCCTCTAAAATATTAGAGAGCTACTCCAACTCTGAAGTTGTAGCTGAAATACTCCTATATTCTACCTCAGCTGAGGATTTGGCAACTGTTTTCTATTTCTTAGTTTTCCATGACACTAGAGAAGAGTTTAGGAAAATACAAAAACCTGTAAGAGATCAGGCAGAGTCCTTACAAGTGCCCCAATCAGCATTACAATAAACAGTCAATCTCAAATCATTTGCGCTGGATAGAACAACCCTTTGCTAATGGAACCTTCAAATACCGTAGTATGTGTAATAATGTAGACCAGTAATAAGGTTTGAGGTATGTTTTCAGGGGTGTCGTTTTCATTCTTTCAAGTCAACTTCATGCGAGGTAAGCTTTTCTTTGGTTCCATTATTTGAATTTCATGCATGGCAAGGCTCTTCTTTGGTTCCATTATTTGAATTTCATGACAAAAGAAACTTTGTGGAGTTCTATTTGAACTTCAAAGTACCATTTTTAAAAGGAAGTTTCAAAGTGGCGATATGGATTCCAAAGGGGAGCCGAAACCAAGCTAGAGATCAATTAAAGCTAGTTTAGCTTCTGCCTATTTTTGTGCAGCCCTTGATCTGAATGAAAATGCATTTAGGAAGTTGCAAGTTAGCTTTTTTAGAAAGCTAATCTACATAACTATATATAAAATTGAGTGATAGCATATGGAATTGACATGTGGATGGCTTAGGTGGCGTTAAAATATGAGATGACGAGTTGTTACTGGTTTAATTTGTCTTTTATTTACTAATAAAATCTATTAGTGATTTTTTTCACATTTAAAGTGCTCATTATTGCACGCATTTATATGTATGAAAATATTAATTTTCTTGTTTTAAAAAATTACATTCATACCCAACTTTCTTCCATTATTCTATCTATTAGAAATTGCTGAAAATTGAAACTAAAGAGTAAGATAAGATTTTTCTTTTTGGTGTAATTTTATCATGTGGTTACAGTAAGAGTGAGATCCATGGATGATATTTTCAAGTGGAATTTTATGTTGAGCTGGTAAAGTGTTATTGGTTAATTTTTTTAATTAAATATTTATTCTTATTATTTATGATTTAAAATTTAAAATATTTAAATATTTTGATATTTTAATACTTTCTTTAGCATTTTATTCGGAGCATTTAGTTCTACTGGAGCTTTTAAAATTGGTTTAAACATAATAATTTCTAAAACATGTGAGTTGCAATTGTTGTCTTAATGCCTTGGTCATTGCTCTTTGATTTTGAAACAAATATTGATTGTTTGGCTTTTAAGTCTTGAAACTTATGCAAAAAGTTACTGTTTGTAATGACCCTTTAAAAGAACAACTATGCAATATTTATGTCTTATGGATTCAAAAAGATATATTTACATATTATAATATTAGTAAAATATAATTTCTTAGAGAGATATTTGGTTGACAATCTATACATTTATAACTGTATATCTTGATCATTGAGTAAAAGGTTGGTTGGTGGACCATTTTTACTTCATCCAAAGAGGACCCATAATATACAATCAAATATTGTGACAAATTAAAATTTTAAATATCAAATATCAATCTGTATTCTCTCCATCATTACTTTGTAACCTCTCATTTTTTTTAATTTTTATTGGGCTCACCCTTTTAAAATTTCATGCTATATTTTTTGAACAATTTGACTTATAATCTCTCATAATTTTTTTTTCATTTTTATTATTCCACCCTTTTGGATTTTCATGCCAAAAGTTTCTACTTTTGAAAATTTTAATTATCGATAAAATCTACTTGTTTTAAATATAGCATTAAAAAAACTTAAACATGTTTAACTATAATGTGGAAATTTTTTTAAAAATTTATTTATTTCATGATTAACATATTATACATCTGTAAGAGCTTATAATTTTTTTAGTAATCCAACATTTATAAAAGAAAATTTTTAAATGAGCGAGATAATGAAACACTAAACTCTTTGTTGTATTGTAGGATAGAGATCATGTTATGTGTATAAATTAGAAAGGTTGAATTACTGTCTTTTGTGCCAATTTTCTTACTACGATTCATCTTATTCCATTATTCTGATGGTACTTTTTTAATTTTTAAATATTATTCACTGCATTTTTGTTGATCACGGAATTATCTAACATATGTATATCAATTGATAAGAGAGAAAAAATAAAAAGTTGATAAATAGATAAATAATGAATCACACAAATACATTCACTAAAAAGGCAAATCAACAGCCCCTGCATTGCAGCGGTATAACACTAGTGAAGTCTACTTTTAGGTCATGTAATTTATTTCAAGCTAACTCAAGTTTTAGATGTCAAAAGAAGGCATAGATGTTCAAGTGTCAATGATGTCCATGTGCCCAATTTGCTGTATCAGTTTTGGTGTAGATATTTTCCTCAGCTACAATGCTTCATTTTGGGTATACGAGTTGTCATATGAAAGCCTGGGAAGTGTATTTTATACTCATGTAATTACATTCGGTACAAGTTAAGAGTTGGTAGGAGGAAAGGACCATTGTTCCCATGCTACCAGTTTCATCACCAGAAAAGACCACCTCAATTCAGGCTGATGGTTCACCCTCTTTATAAAGGATTTTGGTTTAATTCAAATTAGAGATAAAATAGGCAACCCAAACTTTAATGTGACTTTTGAATCATCCATTTTGCGCAAGCAAGAAGAAAGTTGCAGCTTTTAGAAGTTCAAGGTTCTATAGAGATCAACCATGCAGCACATCGTGATGAATTTTAATGGCTTACAGTAAGAAGAAGGGAATGTGTGGGTTGCTACAAATTAACCCTAAGACAAATTTTAGGATGTACTCTTTTCACAGAATCAAGAATCACTCAAATTAGACATCATTTGGTCATCCAAAACCACTTTTAAAATCAAACTATCCAGATTCAATTGGATGTGTTTAAGGTTCAGAGACATACATCATTTTGGTATCAGAGCTTGGCTACCCTCATTGGCCTTATTTTCTAGCCTTCTTTCTAGCCTAAATGCACCCTAAAGCCAAACACAAGCTTGCCCACAAAGAACCTGAATGTTATGTGTTTAGGAAGGGACATAAAGAAGGTAGTCAAGTTAAACATGAACTTGATAGCCTTGAGTTAAAGATCTAACAATGGGGTCTCAAACTTTACTCCCTCCTCCTTGACAAGGAAGGGGAACTAGGGCAACTCTTAGTTTTTAATGAAGGATGCCATGAAGATAATGAGGTGAACTACAACCTACCTCCAAGATATGATGAGTATGAAGTAGAAGAACTCCATGTGTCCGATTTAGAGCCATGTAGGGTTGTTAAAGGATTTGAGAAACTCTCGATTCAAGACGAATGCTCTCATTCAAAACAATAATTGAGGACAATTCTTTTCAATGAAAGAGGGTTTGATTTATATTTTTAGGGGTGTCGTTTTCATTCTTTCAACTCAACTTCATGGTAGGTAAGCTCCATACAAATTCATTCATCGCAAGGCTCTTCTTTGGTTTTATTATTTGAATTTCATGACAAAAGACAATTTATGGAGTTCTCTTTGAACTTCAAAGTGTAATTTTCAAAAGGAAGTTTCAAAGTGGGATTCATGGATTGCAAAGGGAAAATCGAAACCAAGCTAGGGATCAGCTGAAGCTAGTTTAGCTTCTGCCCGTTTTTGTGCAGCCCTTGATCTAAGTGAAAAAGAATTTATGAAGCTGCAAGTTAGCTTTGTTAGAAAGCTAATGAAGTCTACCTTTGGGTCATTTAATTTATTTCAAGCTAAGTCAAGTTTTAGTTGTCAAAATAAGGTATAGAAACTGAAGTGTCAGTGCTGCCCATGTGCCTAGTTTGTTGTATCCGTTTTGGTGTAGATATTTTCCTTAGTTAGGATGCTTCATTTTGGGTGTAGGAGTAGTCATATGAACGCTTAGGAAGTCTATTTTATGGTCATATAATTACATTCAGTACAAGTTAAGATTTGATAAGGGGAAAGAATCATTGTTCACATGCTGCCAGTTGTAACACTAGAAAAGAACACCTCAATTCAGGCTGATGGTTCACCCTCTTCACAAAGGATTTTGGATTGATTCAACTTGGACGATAAAACAGACATATCAAAGTTTAATGTGATTTTTGAATCATCCTTTTTGAGCAATCAAACAGAATGTTACAATGTTTAGAAGTGCAAGTTTCTGCAGATCAGCCCAGCAGCACGTCAGGATGAATTTTAATAGCTTGCAGCAAGGCGAAGGGAATGTGTGGGTTGCTTCAAATTGACCGCAAGACAAAGTTCAATATGTAATAATATCAAAGAATCAAGAATCACTCAAATTGTACATCATTTGGTCATCCAAATCCCTTTTAAAGTCAAACTGTCTAGATTACTGTTTGGTGGCAGTTTTAACCCGTTTTCGGGAACCCGTTTTCACTAACGTAAATGCCACCAAGTAACCTGAAATTTTGAATTTTGGATCCCTTTTTGAATTGAATTTAAGGTTAGGAAAATAAACTAGGGTTAAAAACCCAAATTGGAGGCCAAAAGGAGAGAAACTTCTAAAGGTGTTTTCCAAGTAGCAGTCTGGACCACCTCACTTATTCTACGTATATCTCCCAAACGGGTGAGCTAGAAAGGACCTAAAAGTAGGCATATGAAAGGGCACTTTCTAGGCTTTCTAACAAGGTACATTGGAGCCATTTTGGAAAAGTATAAAAGGAGATATGGTTGTTCAAAGTTGGTGTTGCAGTATGTCAGAGTTGATTAGAAACTATCATTGTCACCTTTTCTACTTTCATTGTTTTTTGTGTTTCCTTTTGTCTTTTGGCCATTGGTTTGGATTGGAGGCCTTGTAATATGATTTTTGAGGCTTTCCTTTATATGAGAGGGCTATAGGATTGTAATCACATATGCTTCATGATATGTGAAAACCGAATTGAGTTTTATAACTCTCTCTTGAATTCCTAGTTGCTTTAGCTTGGGTTGGCTAGCTCAAGTGGTGTTCTACTGGATTTCTTTTCTTAGTTTTGGTGGTGATTCAATTCTTTATCCTTAAGCATAAAACAAATAGTCCAACTCCCTCTCTAGGTGGCACCATTGGCTTTTCCTAGGCAAGTGAGTTTCCTTTCATCTTGTTGAACCCAGTTTAAGCTATTGTGTTCATTGTGATATTTGCTTGTTTTTGAATTCTCTACTCCTTCTTGCACTCCACTTGACTTTCCTAGCTTAGATAAATCACCCTTTGAACTTTTTATAAGTTCAAAATACAAAAAAATTATGTCCAAGTTTTCTTCTTCAAGAACAAAATAGATTAAGGCTCTTTCACCCTCATTTGGATGTCTTTGAGGTCTGGAGACATACATCATTTTGGTATCAGAGCTTGGATACCCTCCTTGGCCTTATTTGCTAGCCTTCTTTGCTAGCCTAAATGCATTCTACAGCCAAACACAAGCTTGCCCACAAAGAACCCGAATGTTATGTGTTTAGGAAGGGAGAGAAAGAAGCTAGTCAAGTTGAAATATGATATCCTTGAGCTAGAGATCCAACAATGGGGTCTCAAACTTTTCTCCCTTATCCTTGACAAGGAAGGGGAACTAGGAAAACCCTTGGTATTTGATGAAGGTTTCTATGAAGATAATGAGGTGAATTGGAACCTATCTCCAAGATATGATAAGCATGAAGTAGAAGAACTCCATGTGTACAATTTAGAGCCATGTGGGGTTGTTGAAGGATTTGAGCAGCTCTTGACTCAATAAGGATCCCCTCTTTCACAACAAGAATTGAGGATAATTCTTTTCGAAGAAAGAGGGTTTGATGTATATTTTTAGGGGTGTCGTTTCATTCTTTCAACTCAACTTCATAGGAGGTAAGTTCCATACAAATTCATGCATGGCAAGGCTCTTCTTGGGCTCCATTACATGAATTTCATGACAAAAGGTACTTTATGGAGTTCTATTTGAACTTCAAAGTGGGGATCATGGATTCAAAAGGGAAAACCAAAACCAAGTTAGAGATCAACTTAGGCTAGTTCAGCTTCCACCCGTTTTTATGCAGCCCTTGATCTAAATGAACATGCATTTAAGAAGTTGTAAGTTAGATTTTTTAGAAAGCTAAGGAAGTCTACATTTGGGTCACGTAATTTATTTCAAGCTAAGTTAAGTTTTAGTTGTCAAAGGCATAGAAGGTTAAGTGTCAGTGTTGTCTATGTGTCCAGTTTGCTGTATTAAATTTGGTGTAGATATTTTCCTTAGCTAGGATGCTTCTATGACTAGTCATATCAAAGCTTAAGAAGTATGTTTTATGCTCATGTAATTACATTTAGTACAAGTAATGAGTTGGTAGAAGGAAAGGACCACTGTTCCCACGCTGCTAGTTTCAACACTAGAAAAAACCACCTTAATTCAGGTCAATCGTTCACTCTCCTCACAAAGGACTTTGGTTTGATTCAAATTGTAGGATAAAATATACATACTAAAGTCTAATGTGACTTTTGAATCTTTCATGTTGAGCAAGTAATCATATAGTTACAGCTTTTTGAATTTCAAGGGTCTGCATATCACCCCAGTGGTATGTCAAGATAAATATTAATGGCTTGCAGCAAGAAGAACGGAATATGTGGGTTGCTAAAAATTGGCCCCAAGACAAATTTCAAGATGTACTCTTTTCAAGAAATCAAGAATCACTCAAATTGGACATCATTTGGTCAACCAAAACCCCTTGTAAAGTCAAACTGTCTAGATTAGTATTTGGGGATAATTTTAACCTGGTTTTTAGAACCCATTTTCCCTAACGTAAACCCCACCTAGCAACCTAAAATTTTTAATTTTGGATCCCTTTTTGAATTGAATTTAAGGGGGAGCGGAAAAAAACCAGGGTTAAAAACCCCAATAGGAGGCCAAAAGGATAGAAACTTCTAAAGGTGCTTTGCGAGTAGCGGTCTAGACCACCTCACTTATTCTACATATATCTCCCAAATGGGTGAGCTAGAAAGGACCTAAAAGTAGTCATATGAAAGGGCACTTTCTAGGCTTTCTAACAAGGTATATTGGAGCCATTTTGGAAAAGTAGAAAAGGAGATATGGTTGTTCAAAGTTGGTGCTGCAGTCTATCAGCTGATTAGAAATTGTCATTGTCACCCTTTGTACTTTAATTGCTTTTTATGTTTCCTTTTGTTATTTGGCCGTTGGTTTGGCTTGTAGGCCTTCTAATCTGATTTTTGACGCTTTCCTTTATGAGAGGCCTCTAGGATTGTAATCACATATGCTTGATGATATATGAAAACCGAATTGAGTTTTATAACTCTCTCTTGAATTCCTAGTTGCTTTAGCTCGAGTTGGCTAGCTCAAGTGGTGGTCTACTGGATTTTGTTTCTTACTTTTGGTGGTGATTCAATTCTTTATCCTTAAGCATAAAAGAAATAGTCCAACTCCCTCTCTAGGTGGCACCATTAGCTTATCCCAGACAAGTGCGTTACCTTTTATCTTGTTCAACTCGGTTTGAGGTATTGTGTTCATTGTGACTTTTGCTTGCTTGCTTTCGGATCCTCTACTCATTCTTGAACTCCACTTGACTTTCCTAGGTTAGATACATCACCCTTTGATTTTTTGATAGGTTCAAAATATAAAAAAAATCTATCCAAGTTTTCTCCTTCAAGACCAAAATAGATTGAGGCTCTTTCACCCTTATTTGGGTGTGTTTGAGGTTCGGATGCATACATCATTGTCTAAGTTGTTGCACGTATCAGCTATGATGTTGAGCAACATATGAAATATCTAGCTAGTTAATGTAAGATAAAGCAACCTTCCTATTAACCTTGTGTATTTTCTTGCACCAGATATCAGATCCCCAGATTTAGAGGATAGCTTGAGGCCATTTGGGAGTGGGAATCTGGATCGTTTGGCCCCTGTTATACTAGCATCAGAAAGAATATCGAGGATGTACTCTATTTGATTGAGAGATGCCCCATTTGAAGACCTAGCAATCTCAATTCCTAATAAGTAATAGGCAAAACCAAGATCCTTTATAGTGAAAGTTCAATGTAAATCCTGGTTTAGAATAGCAATGCCTCCCATATCATCACCAATCGCCAACAAATCATTAATATAAACCAGAACATAATTGATTTGTCCTGGATCTGTCTTGTAAACAAAGAATAATCACTCTTCAATTACTGATATTCTTTCCGAGTCAAGCACTTGGTTAACTTAATGTTCCATTTCTAGGAAGCCTGTTTTAGGCCATATAAAGACCTTTGCAACTTGCATACTTCCCTAGGTTTAGCCTTGGGATACCTCTGTGATGGAAACATGTAAACCTCCTCTTCTATATACCCATAAAGAAAAGAATTATTGATGTGCAATTGATGTAAGGACCAATACTTAGAAGTAGCTAAGCCTATGAATAGTCTCACAATAGTAAGCTTAGCAATTGGTGAAAATGTTTGTTTATAATCCTTGTCCTTAACTTACTTAAAGTCTTTAATGACAAGTCCAACCCTCATGTCTTTGAACTCTCCCATTAGGCCTAAATTTGATCTTGTATACCCGTTTAGATGTCAAAGCTTTCTTCCGTTTTGGCAAATGAGTTAATTCCCAAGTATGATTCTGTTCAAGGGCAGCACGTTCCTAATCCATGGCTTGTACCCATTCAGGAATTTGGTGTGCTCGTGCATAATTACTAGGCTTTGGATGTTGTAGAACATTAGCAAGAGATACCATATAATTGGGAGTTAAGTGTGCCATATTAGAGTAGGAAAACAAAAGGTAAGGGTGTGTGGAGGCAACAAAATTATGAGATAAGAAATAAGATTCAGAGGAGGTAAGAGAAATAGTATGCTCTGAACTAATAGCCAATAACTTACGCACATGTCGCGGATATAGAAAGTCTTTCAACCACACTGGGGGGGACCTTTAGGCCTTTGAGATTTCCTGAGAGGTGGATAAGATGTAATGGAAGAATGTGTAGGAATAGGACTTGTAGAATGTCTGTCACGTTGATTGAAGGAAAGAACAGGTGAGGATAATGTGCTTGTATTTGATACGGAGAAAAAAGAGATATGAGAATCAGATTGAAATATAAGAGGATTGTTAACATAAGTAGATGAAGAGATAGAACCACAAGTATGAATTGATGGAGTAGAAGATGATGAAGGAAGACATTTCCTTGAAAAAACAGAATCAAATGCAGCATATTAGGGTTCACAGGTAGGTGTGGTATGGATTGTTGGATTTTCCTTGTTCAAAATTGGATCAATCTCACTGCCTTTGAAAGGAAAAATATCCTTAGAAAATAATACATTTCTACTATGAAACACAGTTTTGGTATTCAAATTATACTGTTTACATCCTTTAAAACCCAAAGTACAGTGTAAGAGAACACATTTTTGTACTCTAGAGTCAAATTTATCATTGACTCCCACATTTACAGCAAAACACTGATACTCAATGACCATCAATTCTTGATAGCATGGTGACTTTGCAAGCAACTTCTCAGAAGGACTTTTCCATCCTAAATTTCCATGGGTAGAGTGTTTATAATGTGTGTGGCTGTAAGTATGCATTCACCCTAAAACTTCTAGCAAATCCTGCATGAAACCGAATGGCTCTGGCAGTATCTAGGAGGTGTTCGTCCTTCCTTTCAGCCACACCATTTTGCTAAGGTGTTTGGACAATAGATCTTTGTTGTAAAATGCCTTTTTCAATGAAAACATCTAGACATATGTTATTGATAAATTCTATACCATTATCACTTTCTGAGTTGTTTTGATCGTAGTGTTAAATTGAGTTTCTATCATGTTATAAAATTAAATAATGGCGGTTTTAAATTGTGCCTTGTTTTGCAACAATTTTGTTGTAGTTCTTGTAAGATCATATACAATTGTAAGAAAATAGTGAGCTCCAAAAACATTTGCTACCTTGTAAGGACCCCATAAATCCATGTGCAAAAGTTAGAATGAAGAAATGATATGAATTGTAATTTTATTGAAGGAAACTCTATGCATTTTGGACATTACTCAAAATTCACAAGAGAAAAATTGAAGGTACATGGCTTTTACAGCAAGAAATATGTTGCATCTTTGAAAGAGAAGTGTGACCAAGTCTTACATGTAAAATATCAAAACTTGGCACATTACAGGCAGAAGGATTTAAAGACATTGAAGTTAGACTACATGAAGCAACACTAGACTATATGATCTCTGCAGGATCCTCAGTCTCAGAAGTGTCATTAATCGTGACATGTAGAGTAGGAAAGAAATTGTATAATCCATCAATTCTATGTGCAATAGTTATCACTCTTTTAATTGAAAGCTCTTGTATCACGCACTAATTAAGGGAAAAAAAGGCAAGCAAGTTGAGGTCAGTCAATAGCTTGTTAACTAACAATAAGTTAAATCTGAAATGTGGCACATGAAGAGCACTATGCAAAGTGATGTTGGGGAGAATGTACCTTTGGCCAATTTATCGCAAGTTTTAAAGAACCATTAGGTAGGTTATTTTGATAGGTTGGCATAAAGTTTCAAGGTTCTTTCATTGATTCAAATCGGAGGTCATATGTCTGATTCACCTTTATCTACTATCCAAGAGCCACTAGAGCTATTTGACACATCATATCATATGTTAGAATGAGAATTAGTGGAGTATTTACCTACAAAGTATGCATATGAATGCAAGTCATTAGGCTTTTGCTCCACTTGTTTGCCTTTCAAGAGCTTCATCATCTCTTGTGCTAAAACTTGTAACAAATCATAATCAAACTATCTAGTTACAACTTTGGAAGATTCAAACTCCTCTAGGGGAGTGTTTTGTGTTGCCTTTGAATTTTGACTGTAGCCATGAGCTTCCATTCTAGCACCTTCATTCCCTTTGGTTTTGTCCTTGCAAACATCATACCTGTTAGGTTATCTAATCTCCTTGAAACATAGATCAAATGTGTCCTATTCTTTGACAGTGATCACACAACCTATTATTCTTATATCTCTTATCATTCTTTTTGAACATTTGAGCAGTCAAACCTTGACTGTAAAGGCAATAGAATTGGCGTTATTGGACTCAACATTCCCAGCACAATTGGCAGAATTTGTTCTATTTGCCACTGTAACAATTTTCTTGGCATTTGTTACACCTATAGTAATTCATTTTTATTGTTTGTGTCTTTCAATCATCAAGCAAGCCTTACTGTCTGAAGGCAATGGATCCATAAGTAAGATTTGACCCCGAATTTCTGCCTCTGATCTAACTCTAAGGTTTTCTTAATTGCTTTACAAGTATAAGGAAAATTGCAATATGGAATTTCACTGAGATCAATGAGCTCATCCCACATCCTCTTCAATCTTGTTTAATAAACTGCCACACTGTCACATCCTTGATACAACTCATTAGTTTCTTTTTGAACTTTCTAAAGCAATGGTCCATCGCTTTGTCCAAACTCTCTTTGAGTTTATTCTAAAGTTCCTTTGCTGAGTTTGCGTAAATGAATGCACCTGATAGACTTGTATCAATGAAGTTCAAAAGCTAGATAACAATTGTACTATCACATCTTATAAATTGATCATCGGAGGGAGAACCTAGACCTGGTTTTACATAGGTTCCATCAATGAAACCTAATTTCATTTTCTACGAAGAGTGATCTTCGCAGCTCTATTCCACAGCTGGAAATTAAATCCTTTTAACTTCACATTAGTTAATTGCATGCCAGGATGATCAGATCCTTGAAGGTAGAGAAGATCTGCATTATAACTCTCGGTATTAGATCGAGAATTTGAGTTTGATGAATCTTCCATGGCCAAAGTCATCAAAATCAAGAAAATCAAGAATCTCTGAAATTCAATATGTAAGCTGCATCATTTGGTGAAGCTAACCAAACAATCGAAAAGGAAGAAAATATTAAATAGTGATGAAAGCGAATAAGTTGATGAATCAAATCAAAATGATTGAAGAAGAAGAAGAATCAAGATTAGAATTGCATAGATGACCTAGCGCTCTGATACCATGTTATTTTTTTTACATCAATTGTGCCATAAACAAAGAGTCATGCTTATAAACTCAAATGAAGTTCCAACCCAAAAAACCGATTGGTAATAAGTGGAGTAACTCACAAGCTTTTATACACACACACACACACACACACACCCCCAAGCTTTTGAATTTTATCAATGTGCGACAAACCTCATTTTCACGCTCCAACCCTCAACAACTAAAACTATGATTAATATATTTATCTTGTACTACTTTTGCCAAATACTGTCATTATAGTCCAAATGATTGTGAAAATCACCTTTGATTAGTATTTGAATTTCTTCTTCTTGAACATATCCCTTACAAGTGACACCACAACCAATAATAGTCTTGTAATGGTTTTTTGACAAACAACAAATTTGTTTGTGGATGTTAGTTGTCTCAATTGTCCAGTCTTGAGGAGTTGCTGTCAAAGACTGTAACACCCCCAGCCCCTAGAGTCAGGAGCGTTATGTTTTCTTACTTCTTACTCAATTTTTGGGGCAAAATGGACAGAGTTTCCCCTAAAAACTGAGCATTTTCAGGCTAAAAGCCTTACAACAAATCCCTGCGTTAAAAGAAACATTTAAAACTTCTAAAACAAGCTCAACAGCTATACGCCGGAGTCCACAACTCTACAGGCCACACGCTCGGAGTATACAGAGCTTCCTATTTTCCATAAACCTTACAAGAAGATAAATAATTACATAACCTTACAATCACAATCGACATTACATAACAATATCATAAACACACAAATGCAGTCCATCCTTGTTGCACTCGACCCGCCAGTCTCATATATGTCGATCTGGAGAAAAGGGGGAAAAAGTAATGAGAATGAGCAACCACTGCTCAGTGAGTAAACCCTCTCTCCCTAAACATACTTAAAATACATATTAACTTACGAAAGCCTTTCGTAATTCATTTTAGTTGAAGAGCTTATACATAATACATCATATTTGAACCATAAACCAAGTGAAGGAATAGTCATACCAAAAAGCTTAACTTTAGTTAAAAAACGTAATACATTGATTTACCATAATAAAGTTACGTAAAACCAGAAACATAGCATAAAAGGGGTTTTACACATAATCTTCACTTACAGAAAAACATACATAGTAACTTATTCACGTAAATGAGGAGACTAGACTCTTAGAGGTACTTTGTTACTGCCATCCTAAGTCGGCCAAACTCGAGCGGTACCATATGCCTATCCGGACAAACATCATACTATGCTGAGACGTAATTTTCATACTTAGACTTCAGGCGGGAATCAAGCCACCATCCCTGAATCTATCATAACGTAACATACGTGATACCAGGCGGGAACTAAGCCACCATCCCTGGGTCTCTGACTTAAGCTTAAAGTTTCTAAAGTAACTCCTCCACGTATACATAGACATAAACATAATCATTCGTACACATACATACTTATACTTATTCATATACACATCTTAGGAACTTATAACAATCATACACATACATACTTAGTAGACAAACATGCTTATACTTATTCATATATAGGTTTTATGAACGTAAAACATGAAAACATAATTTTCTTACAACTTTAGCTTTAGGCAAACAACGAGAAAGGCTTCTTAAAAACATGGTGAGTATACTAACTCACGATTCAAAACTTGGGTAGTTACTAGCATGCACTTCAAAGCTAGGATTCACAATACACAACTCCAATTGCCCTTTTTCAGATCGTTTCAATCTTTTAAATGCAACAGAAGGAATTTGATACAAACCAAGTTTACTAACTTGTAAATCAACAGTTTAAAAGCTTTTCTTAATCAAAATAAATTTGCTAACGTGTAAACTAACTTTGTTAAATACGTTTACGAATTCGTAAAACCACTTCGTTTCTCATTTAAAAGTTTCGTATAAACGTAATTAGTTTGCTAAATCGTAAAACAATTTCGTTTTCAACTTAAAAGCTTCTTAATGACGTAATACATTTGTTAGTTTGTAAAACGTCTTCGTTTTAAACTTACAAGTTTCTTAGAAACAAAATAAGATTTGTTAGTACGTAAATCGGCTTCATAAATAACTTAAAGACTTCTAATAACATAAATTGTTTACTAAATCGTAAAACTACATAGTTTTTAAATTAAATGCTTGATGTAAATGTAAAACGACCGCTAATTCATAAAACGACTTCACTTTTTAACTAAAAGCTTCTTTTAAATGTAATATGTCTGCTAAATCGTAAATCAAAACTCGTTTGAAACATAGCGTGTTTAGTTAATGCTTAATTCAAACTAAGTTCGAAGCTTAAAAGCTTCTCATAAACGTTATAAGTTTATTAACACATAAATCGACTTCCTTTGAAACTTCAAACCTTCTTAAAAACGTAATAAGCTTGTTAAGTCGTAAAACGATTTCGTTTCTAACTTAAAAGCTTCATATGAACGTAATATGGCTACTAACTCGCAAAATGACTTCGCTTTCAACTTAAGAAACTTCTTATAGACATAAAACGTTTGCTAGTTTGTAAAACGACTTTATTTGTAGCTTAAAACTTCGTATAAACGTAATAGGTTTATTAACTTGTAAAACGACTTCCTTCTAGACTTAAAAGCTTCTTATAAAGCCAATAAGTTGCTTAATACTTAAAACGATTTCACTTTAAACTTAAAAGTTTCTTATAAACGTAACACGTTTACTAAATCGTAAAACGACTTAGTTTCTAACTTGAATGCTTCGCATAGATGTAATAAGTTTACTAAATCGTAAAACGACTTGGTTTTTAACTTAAGGGCTCTTTATAAACATAATAAGGTTGCCTAATCATAAAATGACTTTGATTCTAACTTGAAAGTTTCGTATAAGCGTAACAGGGTTGCTAAATCATAGAAATGACTTCGTTTCTAACTTAAATGTTATGTGCTAAATCATAACTTAGATACTTAGTTAACAATAAATGTAAGCTAGATTCGTTTGAAAACTCCATTTTAAACTCAAGACGGGTATGAGGATAATCCAAAAGCTTAAAATGTTCACAAATGATCTTCAATGCTAACTGGCTTGATATGAAAATCGAAAGCAACTTTAGAGCAAGCCACCATTTTAAAACATCTGGCAACCTTTCAAAAATACATTGGTTCTGCCATAGCATAGCAATGCTTAATTCATTTGTTTGCCCACACATACAAACGAATTCATACAACAAGCCAATCTACCGATTCAGTAAACTGATTCATATAATTATTATTCGAAATCCTTAAAATAGGAGGGATTAAAGGTTTACCCACCTCGAATCCAAGCTATATGCGTGCAAACTAGCTGGATTGAAGTTAAATTCGAACGCCAAAGCTCAGAATCCCCTCTGTTCTTCGCGTGACACACGACCACCACTAAACCCAAAACCCTAACTTGTGATTTTTGAAGAATTCAAGCACAATTAGCACGAATTGAAGGGAATTCAAGCAAGGATTCAATTTATAGAGGTAAGGTTGCTCGAATTCTCACCTGCATGCGCGAAATCCATCGGGGGTTGGCTTTGTTCCGGTTGAAATCAGCCCAATCGTGGCTGATTTCCAGCCAGTGACGCCGTGGTGTGACGGCTGGCAGCTGAGGTGGGTTGTCTAGGGGCTCAAGGTCGGCGTTTGCTTCGGCGTGCGTGGCGGAGAAGCGAAGAAGAAGAGGAGGGATAGGGGAGACGGGAAGAAGAAAAAGAAGAAAAAAGGAAGAGGAGATAGAGGGGTTGTCGGGTCATGCGTGAAGGCGGAAGAAGAAGCAGGCATGTGGGGGGGTCACGCGTGTGTGATAAATTTTAATCTCCTTATCCCCTTTTGACTCAATTCTACCTATTGTATTAATAATCGAATTCCCGGGCCTCTAATCTTAAACCGAATTCCTAAATATAATCGTTGGTCAGCTTACTGGCCCTTTGATTATATTAAGGATCGATTTAGTACTCGTTAATAATCTATATTAACGCTTACTAAAAATCATCGAAGGATTTTCAAAGCTAATAATAACATTAATAATAATAATAATGGTGACAAAACCATCCTTTTAATAAAATTATCGCTCACAAAGGCATATCACTAATAATTTAACTTGTATCATTAAATAAAATAGGTTTTTATAACGCAAAAATGTGTCACGAACAACTTAACAGAAAATAAGGTATGCGGGTCTTACAAAGACATAGGTTCAAATTGCACTTGTATCGACCGTTTGCGCCTTATTTGTCCAAAAAAAACCCCGACATATCTTACTTCTTTTGGTATTCTCAGCCTTTAGTTTTTCATTGATTTAGTGTATCTATTTATATTTTGATTAAGTCTATATGATGTATTTATTGCTATACACTTTTGATCTCTACTAGTTCATCCTGTTAATACAATTTTTACATACAATGTTTCAATAGTAATCAATAATGCCATTAACTTCACCAAAAATAAAAATTTACCATCTTGTATGAATTTTATAGCAGCAACAACAACAAAAATAATGTAAGAATAAATGTATAATAGTAACACCATATCGTTCTCCATCATTGAAATAGATGTACACCTCGTAGGCCGATCGAGAAATCTGAGCTAGGACTGGGCGGGTAAACCGAGGGCCATAAGCCCTGATGGTGGATAACTAATGGGGCCACTTAATTAGGTGACAGAATATTGTTCAAACTGATTCATTGCATGAATATATATATTTTGGGAAACGTGTGAATTTTCGAAAAATACAGGCAATAACCATACCTGGAATTTAAAAAAAAAAAAACTCTTTCACTCTTATAAAATGCTTGTTTATTGCTTGATGATGATAGAAATAGCCTCATTTATGCTCTAACTGTATAAAATTTATGATCAGTAAAGTTTCAAGTAATTTTTATTAATTACAACTTTAGAAAATAATTCACAGTTTCCTTTGATACTTTTCTTAATTATCAAAGCATTGCGATTATTAGTTTAAGCACACAAATCGATTATGGTTTTCTACTTATATCACACAGTCTTTTTAGTATTGTCATTATTATTTTCACCAATGGCATTGATGTTATTATAGCTATTATATGGCTTAATATAGTTACCTTTATTGTTACTGTTATTAATGTCATTACCATCATAATTATTATAGTTATCATCTTTACTGATATTAGTTGTTGTCCTTATTACCATTATCAATTTCATATTTATTGTTATTAATTTTAGTGATTTGTTTGTAAAGGGACTTAGGGTAGGCAAGACCCATTTGCGGCTCCAAGTTATTTGTTATGCCAAGTATATACTCCCGAGCCCAAATCGACAAGGTTCTCATTCATTAAAGCCTCAAGTAAGTCTTGCTTCATATTTATTTGTTTTGATCACATGAGTATAAGTCATTTATAACCCAAGTGAACATAATTTAACTTTTAATTATTTCCTTGCGCATCATTAACATTTGTATTCATCATTAACAATACCTAAAATCCATCAACATCTTTACGTTGATTAAACTGCAACATCAAGCTCACCTTTCCCTTTAGGCCACTAAATCCATTCAATCTCCATGCTGGATAATACCTCAACTAAACTTGGTTGTCCTCTACTTCGTTGAGTCGCAAAAAGAATAATCACTCCCAACCCACTTGAGCATGAGCCAATCTTTATTTCTCTTTTGGGTTACTCGAACACTGAATCATCCACCCCTATTCTAACCCATTAACCTCATTACTTTAGTTAGACCATATGAATCAATTTCCACCATTACCTTTAGTCGCTATTATTACTCAAGCTCCACCATAAAGCACCATTCGATTTATAAATAACTCCAAAATTCGTGTGAAGCCAATTGGCTTTAAAAATCCCAAAACCAGTTTCTTCCTCCCCCCTTATTTCATCTTCAACCTTACTTTGGTCCTGTTCTTTTCACGGTTTAATGAACTTAACCCACTCCTTCCCACACCTACCCACTCCTTCTCACACTTAAACAAAAATATCACTCATTTCCACTCTCACCCACTCCTTCCCCCCTTTTCCACACTCCTTCATTCAACTCTTCAACTTCATTCAACTCCTGCCCACTTTCACCACTCCTTCCCCTCCTTTCGCATACTTAAAAAAATACAACTCTTATCAACTCTCACAAACTCCTTCCCCCTTCCCTCCACTCACCCATCCCACACTCATCATTTCCCACAAAAAAAAAAAACGAGGAACTACGTTCTTCCATCGAAACATTCAACACCCTAACAAACCCAAACCAAACCAAACTTTATGGGCTCATATATAATACCTCAAAATTTTCATCCATAACACACATATATCACAACCTGAAAAACAAACCAAACCCTCAATTCCTCTGTAACCACCCACAACAACGACCCACTCAAAACCCCAAAATTATCATAACAAGTTTGACATTCACATGATTGTCACTTAACTAGAAATAACAAACATATTCATTAACTAAATTGAAGAACTAAATGATGACAATCAATAAAAGAGACTTAGGGTTCACGTTCCAATCCTCCAATGAAATAAGTGAGAGGAATGGGAAAGAGGTGATGGCAGTGGGTGACGGGCACACGGGCTGGCGATCGCGCAGGGTTGGCGATTGGCCGGCTAGGCTGGACGGTGGTGCTAGGCCGGATTAGGGGGGTTCACGAGATAGCAAGGGGGAAGAGGCGGGCTGGGAAAGAGGGGGTTCGATTTAGAAGAGTTAATCATCGATTGTTTGTGATCTAATCCCCTCTACGCCCAGATGATTTATCCCCTTTTTTTCCTTTTTTGTGTAACAAAAAGTTTCCCCTTCTATTTGGAAAATATATTGAATTATACTAAGTAACCTCATAAATTATTTAAGAAAAAATTATAAATTCCACTACTATGGACTAAAATATAAATTTATTTATATTTATTAGTATTTCGTTTATTTAGACATGTATTGTTATATATTTTTATATTTATCAATACTAGTTTAGGCCCGTGTTTTGCACGGAGTATATTCAAATAGATATTCTGTAGATATGTTATCGAATAATAAACAAATAATTATGGTAGACATGATTAATATTATAATTTAGAGGAGATAATGGAAAAATTCAATAAAAAAGTTAAATATACAGCAACTTCGTGCATAACTAATTGGATTAATAATTAAAAAGTATATGATTGTGACAAAAGTCTATATAAGTATGATGAAGATAGTAGATAGTGAATTTGTCACAAACCATGCTAACACCGTGTTCTTTTCGTTGGGAAATTAACTCAACCCACACTCACCTACTCTTTCCCACATCTTCCCACTCTTTCCCACACTTTAAAAAAAATATCACTCCTTCCCACACTCACCCGCTCTTTCCCACACCTACATAAAACAACCATTTCTCATATTTTGAAAATTTTTACAATTTACGTAATTGTGTGTATGAATAATCTGATAGCAATTATAAACAGTTTTAATTTTTCGGATATCATGAAACAGTTTTATTTTTTTTGTTTTTCATTATTTTTATAATTTTTCATTATTTTTTATTTTTTATTTCTATTTTTTATTTTTTATTTTTTATTTCTATTTTTATTTTTTATTTCTATTTTTTATTTTTTATTTTTTATTTTTGTTATTTTTTTACTTTTTTGTATTTATTTTTATTTTTGTTTTCATGTTTTATTATTTTATTATTTTATTTTTTTTATTTTTTATCTTTAAAATTTTAAAATTTTAAATATTTGGCATTTATTTTTATTTTTTATTTATTTATTTTTAAATTTTTAAATTTTTTGTATTTATTTTTTCATTTTTTATTTTGCTGTATCTATTTATTTTTTATTTTTTTATTCCAGAAAAACAACCAACAAAAAATTCCAAAAAAAAAACAAAAATAAATACAACAAAATAACAAATAAGAAAATAAGAAATAAATACAAAAAAATTACAAAAATTACAAATTACAAATTAGAAAATAAAAATAAAAAAATTTTAAAATTATAAAAAATTAAAATTTTAAAATTTAAAATATAAAATGAAATAATAAAAATAAAAAATAAAAATAAACAAAATAAAAAAGAATGAACAAAAATAAAAAAAATTTATCATCATTAATTACTATCACAATAAAATTATTACATTATAAAACAAAAAATTATTAATAACTAATATTTCAACTTCATTCAACTACATTCAGC
The DNA here is from genome assembly GCA_017589665.1 of Selenicereus undatus. NCBI lineage: Eukaryota > Viridiplantae > Streptophyta > Magnoliopsida > Caryophyllales > Cactaceae > Selenicereus > Selenicereus undatus. Next base: position 103,187,711 of record JACYFF010031957.1, on the reverse strand, counting down.
TGTCACCCACACTCAGTCACTCATCCACTCCTTCCCACACTTACAAAAAAATACCACACCCACCCACTCCTTCCCTCCTTTTCCCACACCCACTCATCCCACACCCCTCATTTCCCACTGAAAAGAACAGGGCCTAAATTGGGTGATGATAAGTCAATTTATGATGCCAATGATGAAAAATCTACCTTCTCCTCTTGTTGTTGAGTAAAAATTTATGAAGTGGCTAATTGTCTAGTGAATTTAGGTATAAACTATTTTGAAGTCAGTTTAGTTTCAGTTTTACATGTAACAGAAATAAAATTTGTCTTTCAACGAAAATAATTTGAACATTGTATTTATGCCAATACATAACTTTTTTGGCTATTTAAAATGGCCAATTAGGGGACGCTAATATAATTAAGTGTTCATACTTTGTATGGCTTTCATGTCAACTAAATAGTTTCATGGGTTTTGATATAAACTCCCCATGCCCTTATGTTGTCTTGCAAGAGATGGGTTGAGTTCAGATTTGTGGCTTGAGATATTTCTTAGTTTGAAGTGTTATGGCAATTTAGGCTATTTTGTTTTAAACGGTAAAACATTAATTATAGTTTTAGGTGTTTTATGAAGAGAATTTGATTATTGAATTTGTATGGTTTAAAAAAAAACGAAAGTGATTTCAATTTTTCTTGTGCGTTAAATAGATTAGATTTTGGTCAATTTATTTGAAATGTTAAAAAATTAATTATACATTTAAGATTTAAATGAATTAAATTTAATTGTAAGATATATATGCTTTGAAACAAAAAGAAAAATAGTTCGTTTATTTCCTTCTGTTAAATAGATCATATTAAATGTGAAAGAAATTCAGTTTCATGGGCCTAATATGATGATTGTGTTTTATTTTAAATTTTTTTTATATTTCGCATTCGACTCTTGCAATATGTTATATCATGCTTACAATATGTAATTTTTCAGCACAACCCTTACATCTATTGTGAGACCCGAAGTTTTGTCGTACTCGTTTAATGATCATCATGCCTGTTGGGTTGGAAAATTTTACTTGAATACCCGTCAGCCTTAGAAATAGTTCGATGTTATTAAATCGAACCTAGTTAGATTTGGGAACGAATAGTTGATGAATGATTATATTATGGATTTGGGTTTAGAAATCGGTTTACGAATTAGACTAGCAGTGTTAAGTATGGACTGTCGAATAAATGAAAGAGAGAAGGGAAGGGCAAAATGGTAATTTCGGACGCCCTTATTTCTCCCCCTCCCTTGCCGCGACACCCCCCTGACAGTCCCTCTCTCCTACTTCCTTCTGGTTCTGCTTCTGCTTCTTCACGTCTCCCCTGTTCTCCATCTCCTCCTTCGCTTCTCCTCCATCCACGCACCACGATCGGCGACAACCCAGCCAACCCAAGCGCCGGCCAGAATCGTACGCGTGGCTGAGCCAAAAGTCGGCCGCAGGTAGGTGGATTTCGGCGAAGAACCGGCCGAACGCCCGGCCACTTCGGTGCATGCAAGGTGATTTCGAACTCCTCCTCCATCTATAAATTGCATTCTTGACCTAGATACTTCCTAATTGTGGTTAATTTCATCAGAAATTGTGAGTTAGGGTTTCGGGTTTGGTGGTGTACGAACCCCACGCGAAGGCAACAGGATTCCTTGGGTGTGTGGAGTCTGAATTCAGCTTCAACCTAGCCAAATTGCACGCAAATAGCTTGGATTCGAGGTGGGTAATCCTTTAATCCCACTTATTTTAAGAATTTCAAATGATAATCATATGAATAAGTTTATGGATTTGCTAGTTATAAGTATGTATGCCTAAAGAGTATGAATTATGCTAGAGATATGTATTTGAAGTGAGTTATATATGTTTAGTTTCGATTTGAATCAATTTGGGTGAATTCGAAGTGAGTCACATATGTTCAGCTTCGATTCGAATCAATTTGGGTGAATTATGCTTAAGATGTTAATTCGGAGTGAATTATATATGTTTAGCTTCGATTCGAATCAATTTGGGTGAATTATGCTTAAGATGTTAATTCGAAGTGAGTTACATATGTTCAACTTCGATTCGAATCAATTTGGGTGAATTATGCTTAAGATGTTAATTCGAAGTGAGTTACATATGTTTAGCTTTGATTCGAATTAATTTGGGTGACTTATGCTAATGAGGTTAATTCGAACAGAGTTATATATGCTTAGCTTCAATCAAGTTGGATGAAGTAGGCTTGAGGTGTTAATTGGAAGTGAGTTACATATGTTTAGTACCGATTGAATCAATTTTGGTGATTTACCCCCGAGTTGCTAAATCGGAGTCGTTATATGGATTCGAATGTATGTGTGGACAAACAAGTGAGTTAAGCTTATTATGTTTATGAGGAAGCTTATTACGTTTGAAAACAAATGAAGTCGGCTCTATGATTTAGCAAAACTGTCAAGTTAGAAGCAAAGTCGTTTATGGTTAGGCAACCTTAGCATGTTTATAAAGAGCCTTTTAGTTGAAAATTGAGTCGTTTTACAATTAATAAATGCGTTACCTTTATAAGAAGTTTTTAAGTCAAAAGTAAGGTCGTTTCACAAATTAATAAACGTATTGCGTGTTTAAAAAAGCTTTTAAGTTAAAAATGAAGTCGTTTTACAAACTAGCAACGTTTTACTAACCATATTATGTTTATATGTAACTTTAAAGTTAGAAACAAAATCGTTTTCGACTTAGCAAGCTTATTACGTTTTTAAGAAGCTTTGAAGTTTCAAAGGAAGTCGATTTATGTATTAACAAACTTATAACATTTATAAGAAGCTTTTAAGCTTCGAACTTAGTTTGAATTAAGCATTAACTAATCACATTATGTTTCAAACGAGTATCGTTTGACGATTTAGCAAACGAATTACGTTTTTACGAAGCTTTTAAGTTAGACATGAAATCGTTTTACGATTTAACAAACTAATTACGATTTTACGAAACTTTTAAGTTAGAAATGATTTCGTAAACGTATTTCACCAAGTAGTTTAGCAAATTTATTTCGGATGTGAAAGGCTTTTAAACTATTCGCAAAATCGATTTATGAGTTAGTCAACTTGATTTGCATCAAATTCATTCTTTTGCGTTTAAAAGGGGTTGAAACGATCTTAAAAGAACAACTAGGTTTGTGTATTACAAATCCTAGCTTTGAAGTGCACGCTAGTAGCTACCAAGTTTTAAATCGTGAGTTAGGATACTCACCCTGTTTTAAGAGGCATTTCTTGTAGTTTGCCTAAAGCCAAAGTCGAAAGAAAATTATGTTTTCACGTTTTAAGTTCAGAAAACTTATATATGATTAAGTATAAGCATGTTTGTCTACGAAGTATCTAAGTGTATGAATGATTATGTTTAAACAAGTTAATCAATATAAGTATAAGTATGTATGTGTATGAATGACTATGAATAAGTACGTACGTATATGAATAATTATGTTTATGTGTATGTATAGTAACTACCCAAGTTTTGAATCGTGAGTTAGTATACTCACCGTGTTTGTAAAAAAAAACGTTTCTCACTGTTTGCCTAAAGTTAAAGTTGTAAAGAAATTATGTTTTCATGTTTTACGTTCACAAAACCTATATATGATTAAGTATAAGCATGTTTGTCTACGAAGTATCTATGTGTATGAATGATTATGTTTATACAAGTTGATAAATATAAGTATAAGTATGTATGTGTATGAATGACTATGTTTATGTCTTCCTAAGACATATATATGAAAAAGTACGTATGTATATGAATGGTTATGTTTATGTGTATGTATACGTGGAGGAGCTACTCTAGAAACTTTAAGCTTAAGTCTGAGACCCAGGGATGGTGGCTTAGTTCCCGCCTGGTATTATGTATGTTATGTTATGATAGATTCAGGGATGGTGGTTTGATTCCCGCCTGAATTCTATGTATGAAAATTATGTCTCAACATGGTATGATGTCTGTCCGGATAGGCGTATGTTGCCGCTCGAGTTTGGCCGACTCGGGATGGCAGTAACAAAGTACCTCTAAGAGTCTAGTCTCCTCATGTACGTGAATAAGATACTACGTATGTTTTCAGTAAGTTTATGTTTTGCTATGTTTATGGAGTTACTCAACGGTTTATGCTTTATGATTTCACGCAACGGTTTATGCTTTACGATTTCACTAAAGTTAAGCTTTTTGGTATGTCTATGATTCCGCTTGGTTTATGGTTCGAGTAGGATGTATGATGTGTAAGTCTTCAACTAAAATGAATTACGAAAGGCTTTTGGTAAGTTATATGTATTTTAAGTATGTTTTGGGAGAGAGGGTTTACTCACTGAGCGGTGGTTACTCACTGAGCGGTGGTTGCTCACTCCCATTACTTTCCCCTTTTCCCAGGTTCAGGTGACTGCTGCGTGGAACGCCTAGGGTAGATCTGCTTGGTCTATGTGGCCATATTTATGATTTTGATGTGTATTGTCGAATGTGGTTGCAAGGTTATGTAATTAGTCTGTTTCTTGTAAAGTTTATGAAAAATGGAAAACTCTGTGTACTCCGGGCGTGTGGCCCGTAGAGTTGGGGACTCCGGCGTGTAGCTGTTGAGCTGTTGTTGGTTGTTGACTACTTTATGTATTACAGGGTTATAATGTAAGGCTTTAAGCCTGGGAAACGGTAAGTTTTTAGGGGAAATTTTGCCCGTTTTGTCCCAAAAAATTAAGAAAAATCTTGACATTTCTAACCCGAGGGTCAAATTTGAGACTCAATTATGTTATAGTGGCTTAAGTGTTGAGTCCCTTTTATGTTATGTTTCAAAGAAGTTTTAGTATGTTGCCTTAACAGTCCTTCCCTTCCCGGGGAAGGACTGTGGCGTGTAACACGACCCGGCGAGGTCGGGGTGTTACATCTATATGATCATAATTAATATTGACTATGTTATCAAATTCAAAGAGAAAGATAACAGCGACGATAACTACAATGACAACAACAACAATAGTAAGAATGGAAATAATCATGAAAATCATATTTATATTTATATTATCTCTAATAATACATGCTCAAATGTACATTTGTAACGAAAAAGACAAAATAATAATAATTATTATGGAAATAATTTTTTTTTATTGTTTCTATATAAATTTGTACATTATATTATGTGATAATAATAAGGTGTCACCTAAGGTTTTACGGCTTGTTCAGTAATTACAATTCGGTTTCCTTAAGTTAAAACTTCTAAAACATGAACTTATTCCATAATAATGAAATAATAAAAACTTTTATATCCATTATACTCCCTTAATCTCTCTTTGATAATTAGATGATCATAATTAATATTGACCATGTTATCAAATTCAAGGAGAAAGGTAAAATTGCCGACAACGACAATGACGAAAATAACAACAATAATAATAATGGAAATAATAATGGAAATCATAGTTATTTTTCTATTATCTCTAATAATACATGCTCAAATTTATATTTGTATCGAAAAATACAAAATATTAATAATAATAATGGAAATAAAAAATATTTATTGTTTCTTTATAATTGTGTATATTATATTATGTGTTAATAATAAGGTGTCATATAAGGTTTTATGACTTGTTCAGTAATTATAATTTCGTTTCATTAAGTTAAAACTTCTAAATTATTAATGTATTTTATAATAATGAACTAATAAAATTTTTTACATCTATTATAATCTCTTAATATCTCTCTTTGATAATTTGATGATCATTATTAATATTGACTATGTTATCAAATCCAAACGGAAAGATAACAGCGACGACAGCGATAATGACGACAACAACAACAATAGTAATAATAGAAATAATCATGGAAATCGTATTTATTATTCTATTATCTCTAATAACACATGCTCAAATTTATATTTGTATTGAAAAATACAAAATATTAATAATAGTAATGACGAAAATTAAAAACGTTTTGGTCCGTAAGAGCCACAATGGGCAATGCAATATAATGGGGATGGAAGAATCGAACCTGAGACTTAATGTGCCTAGCAAATAGTACAATACAATGAGGGAGGGGGGAATCGAACCTGAGACCTAATGTGGCTAGTAAAGATAAATTCAAGGGCTAAGATTGTTTAAGATTTTGATCCAACGGTTGTGAAGCAACATATACCCTAAATTTACTCCCATGTTAGCATTTTTCATTTCCTCAACACTCAACCCCTTACCCATTCTAGCATTTATAATATAAAGATTTCGTTTATTTAGATATGTATGCGAGCAAATTGCATATATACATTCCCTGAAGATTATTTGTATTATTTATTTATTTTATTTTATTCACTTTTATAAGGAGGCTAATTTATTTATCTTATTTATGAGTTCTTAATGATTTAGTAGTAATGAGGAGCATGACTGCAACTTATATCAAGGCCATTTTGTCGTTTTAACTTATAGATACATAAGTATTTCAATTATTGACCTAAAATGCGACGCTCAATTTTGTTAAACTAAAATTAATTCACATAATTAACATGATTTAGGTTCGGATTATTCCAATATTCATGATTAGAGGAACAGATAAAGACATCAATCTAGTGACCTCTATATATTAATACAGTCAAAATGAGAATTGAAGTACTTGACAAAGTAGTGAGTGATCTATTTGTGCTAGACCCAATCAATAGGTTGGGAGCCCGTCCAACTAGATCCTAAAAATTAAAGGTTAAGGTCGGCCTCTTTTTTGCCTTCTAACTACCCTGATGCACAATTCAAGGTAACCTTACCATGATAAGGGTCGAGCTCGAGCAGACATTTTGAACCTTTGATCATCATTTAAAAAATAAAATAAAAACAAAACAAAAGACTTTGGGTTTGATTTGTTCAAACCCTTTTGGCTTTTTATTTTTTTGCCTCCATTTACGACCCTCTCACTTACCTTCTCTATATCCCACTGACTCTCAATCATCTCATACTTCCTCTCTAATGCTCGTGTGGTTGCTTAATAAGCTAATTGTTATAGTTATTAAATTACACATTAGAATATTTGTGATTACGATGTTTTTTATTGGAATATTTTATTAGCTATTGACCTTTCATTCAATAGGATGTTTAGTGTTAAAATTTATGATAAAAATGAAAGTTAGTGAAAAAATCTTATTTTTTATATATTGAAAGTTTGAGAATGGAATCTGTCCTAATAACTTGAGTCTACCTGTAGAGTCAAGGTCATGGTTAGGGTCAAGGTTAGGGTCGAGAGTATATGAGGGTTGGGATAGAATTAGGGTTGAGAAAACTCTACCTACTGACCTCATTTCTCAACCTTCAACTCGCTCTGACCTGCTCTTTGATCCGATCTAATTTGTTTGTACAAGTATTCTAGCATTCGTCAATGGGAATTTTGTTTTAAAAAATTCCATTAAAAAATGTTAATTTGAAATGCATCTTTGTTCATCAAATTTTACAAAATTTAAGCGTCAGATGCCTATGGATATAAATAAATTTTAGGGATATTGGATAATAATATACCGTACTTTGAAAGTATTGGACAATAATAATCCAACCATTGGACTTAGACGTCCGTACACTATACAATAGACATATTTATTGTTTTTATACCAAGACTTATTTTGAAAATATTTTTAGTTGGTGATGTAAACGCATATTCAACATATGTAATTATAGACACTTGAAAATTTTTAAATTTTAAACATATGCAATTGCAAATCATTGTAAAATTGTTATATCACAGAAGATAAAAACACATTCAAACTTTATCTTGATATATAAACAGTAAATAATTTAATAATATAATGCATGTATTTTCCAATTTAAAGTTAGAACCTTATCATTCAACACTCTAAAAATATAGTATATCATGATCCAAAACTCCTAAATTTCATAGGTCCAACTTTATAGTTACAGGAACAACCATGATTCATTAATTCCTCGCTGTACAACAGGAGCAAGGCAGCACGTATCACAAGATTTTTTTTTCTTTTTTCTTTTTTTTTGGCATAGCGATTCTTCTTTTGACAGATATACAACTTAAATTCATCAAAGCAAACAGCTGCCGACAATACTACTGCTTCACCATTGGCAATTTCTTATGTGCTTTTATGAGCACATGCTCATTACCTAAGAATAACGCGGCGTACACAATAGGACGGCCCAACAGGAAGCCCAATAGCATAACCAACCCACAAAAACCCTGTGAAACCCTAAATAAAACCCCACGGCTTAGCCTAATCAACGACGGTCGGCGGCGGCGGCGATGGGGAGACGGACTCATCATCCGAGGGCGGAGAATCGGCGGTGCTTGCTGCGGCATCGACAAAGTCGTCGGGATCGTGGGTTGGGTCAGACTTGTCCATGGCGGCTCGAGCCTTATCGAGCCAGGGCTTGAAGGCGAGTTCGATGGCTAGCCACCCCAACGCAAGGGCGCCCACCACTATTGCTCCCTGTTTCACTGGTCCACTCGGCGTCGGTCTCTTCATTTTTCCCAGGGAGAAACAAAGAAATAGATTTGTGGGTTCTCTGCAGCGAGCTTCTTGAATGTTCTAAGGGCATCCCCAACCCAAGTGCCATATTTTAGAACTCAAGCTTTCCATGTCAGCATGAGTTCTACTTGCATTCCACTCAATTTTCCAACCCATGGAACTCAAATCTAAATAACCCAATTACAAAATTTATCATGGACCCACCTTATTACACACAACCTATTTTTTAATAATATAAAAATTATATATTAACTCAAAAAAAAAAACAAAAAACAAAAAACAATGGTTGAAGCTTTGCACGCGGGATACCTCGGGGGACCGTTCTTCCCCGCGTGACATGCAAGGCATGTCACTGGCTGGCAAACTACCAGGTGACACGCGGGCAGGAAGCATGTCACGCATGCCTGGGGCTGTGAATGCCCTAATGTATTCTATGCCCTATTGCGCTTTTTTTATAATTTGAGGGAGATGGCCTATGGAGTTGGACTCCGATTAACCGTCATAAATGTGCATCTTGGGTGTTTTAATTGGGCTTCGGGACCTGCGAAATGTGCTTTGGCCCATGACAGCTGCATTGCTTTGTTTTCGCTGACATGATCCAAGCTCAGTATGTGTTTGTCTTTCTTTTTCTTTTTTTATTCTTTACTCGTTTAGTACGAATTAGACCTAATAAATAGGTCATTTGGTTCAGCTATGAGTCGGATTAAGTTTAGGCTAGTTCATGTTTCGGATCAAGTGATATTTCGGATGAACTTTAGTTTGACTCAATCGATTTTTGGTCCAATAAACTTGTCATATAAAAATAAGCAATTTTATCTAAAATTTCGGATGAGATATGATTCGATTCGGGTCAATTATAATTTTGGGTCCACTTTTAGATATTAAGTTGGATATGGGTCCAAATTATTTAGTTCGGATTTCGAATTACAAGTTAATTTTATCAAGTCTATTACGGATATAAAACTAAGCAAAAACAATGTTCTCTTTTTTGTTTTTGTCCCAAGTGGATAGAGAGGGTAGGTCAGTACGAAACATGTATTTACATTCTTCAAACAACCTGGGCACTGAAAGTGTATGGAAGTCACGTCAATTGGTTTTGAGAAGTTTTGGAAGTTATTGACACTTCCTAAGGTATGCCCGTTGAATAAAGTTACGCTGTTTAATGTTTCTACATGTCAATTTGTCCCAAGAATAAGGGTCACGTATATGACAAGTTTCACTGCAAGTCTGATTTCCCATCATTGTGGTGGACAATTCATAGGCATTTAATCAGTACTCTTTTTCAACCTATTATTGGTGTTTAGCTGATACTTTTTTTTATCCAGTGACTGAATAAGTAACCCTTACTTGCAAAAACATTACTCATCACTGAAAAAGTCTTACATTATTATAATTCCAAATTTAGTGTCCTTAAGATTTTTTGTACTATTTTTCAATTTGATGGCTTGCTTTAACTATTGGTATCTTCATGCCAAAAAAAAGGGAAACCATTTTTTCTCTAAACAAATGCACTATTGAATTTATAAGTTTTCATATTCCTGATAATTATCTCATTCTTCAATTATTTTTATTTTTATTTTCACCAGAGCTTTGCTATTACATAAAAAAAAAAGTACACATAATAAGGCAATTCAGCATGCATAAGAGACGTCAGCTTCATATATCGTTCACAGCTATGTGAAGAATTAGCTAGTTCAAAAACTAATTGGTTGGTGCTTTTCTTTCAAATATTTTACAAAAAAGAATAAGCACTTAGTGAGGGAAAGGACGTATCTTTCATAGTCAATATTGAAGAATACGAAGCACTTAGCGCTGAGCCTAAAAACCAAAATTGCACACGATGGATAGTTGGCCCCAATTTTAGGTATAATAATAATAATAATAATATTTTTTTACAAGGGTAAACGGGCCGGCATACAAGGCTCCTATCACAAGGTACCCAGCATGCCTTAACAAGTCAGGGGAGGGGATGCCAAACTCAAATCAGAAGCCTAGACCCACAAGCCTCCAACGCGCACAATTCCTTCACAATTTTAGATATAATTATTGTGTTGTATAGTAGCATGGCATTTCAAATAAGACCTAATTGAGTCATTGACTGATAGTCAATTACGTGACCTATACGAAACGAAAATGCACTTGACTTGAGACTCACCACAATAATTTGATTGGATGTAGTGTAAATTCGAATTAACTTGATGCAAAATTTATGCGATTAATAGTGATCAAATTTTCAAGGAAATCTTATTAAAATAGTTGATTGAACCCGAACTTTCATTCACTTGAACTTGACTAAATATGATCAGTTAAATTTTATACCACCGTTTGTAATTCTGCTTGTGTAGATACATATATTTTTTCATGGTTTAATTAGATATGAACCACGCTATTGTTCTAGATCTATAGATCAAAAACATGATATTTTCTCTTTTTTTTTTGGTTTTTTGGAATAATCATACTAAATACACCAATATAACTAAATTGACTTGACATTAACATGACAGTGTGCGATGAAATGGAAATTATCATCATGAAGATAGGGATGATCAATCCACATGAACATAAGAGTAAAACAACTAAGACCCTATTCTCTTCAACTTATATATATATTTTTCCCAAATCAGTTTAGCGAAAAAAAATTCAATTTAACAAAAATAAGTTCAGTTCAAAAGAAATAACATAGTTCAGACAAGTTCAACAAAATTTGTGTACTCGCTTCAACTTAAGTTCTCTGAAGTTCAATTTAGATAAGTTCAGCAAAATTTACATGTTTTTTCAACTGAGCCTTACTAAGCTTTTTTAAATTGAACTTTTTTGATGAAATGAGCTAACAACAACAGCAACAACAACAACTTTCAGTGTGGGTCCCGCTTTCGCGGGGTGTTGGGAGATCTAGATGTAGGCAACCTTATCTCTACCGGCAATCCTGCCCGTAGAGGCTTATTGCAAGACACACAGAAAAACAAGATTTTGTGAAAACATTTTATAGAAGAAGGATTTTGTGAAAACATTTTATGGAGAAAAACTAAGAATAAGTCACAGGGAATGAACTAAGAAAAGCGAAAAAATCAGGTGACAACAACTATGTAAACATAAATGCAACAAAGTAGAGGAAGATACTATACCTTAACAAATAGAGGTAGGCAAACAATGTCTCTTCCCAGACGCATGTACTACCTGCATGCAAACATGACATACGAAAAAAACCACAACCAAACCCACTCTATTATGACCGAGTGACAACTACGAGGCAAACTCTTTGCGTTATAAGATCTTAATCCTATCCCGCCATAGTCTCCTATCCTGAGCCATGTCCTCCATTAACCCTACAACTTTAAAGTCCTCTCTAATCACCTCGTCCAAATTCTTCTTTGGTCGTCCCTTCCCTCTTTTACATTTGGGGATGTTAATTCTCTCACATCTTCTCACTGGAGCGTCCACACTCCTTCTTTTCACATGGCCAAACCATCTAAGTTTTGTTTCTCTTAGCTTATCTTCGATAGAAGCCACTTTAACTAAGTATATGATTACTCCATTACTAATTCTATCCATTCTCGTATAACCACACATTCATCTAATCATCCTCAACTCTGCTACCACTAACCTTTGAACATAAGTTTTATTTATAGGTCAATACTCCGATCCATATAAAACAGCAGGTCTGACTTCCACACGATAAACTTTACCTTTTAATATTACATGCATTCTCTTATCACATAGCGCACCTGAAGCATACTTCCATTTTTGCCAGCCCACTTTTATGCGATGACTAATATCTTTGTCAATGTCCCCTTTATGATGAATGATCGAGTCTAAACATTTAAACTTCTCGACCTTTGATATCTGCATTCCCTCAATGGTGACTTCTACCCTTGCATCTTCCCTTCCACTAAAACAGCAATGAAGGTATTCAGTCTTCGATCTACTTATTCTAAAGTTTCTAGACTCCAGCGTATGTCTCCATCGCTCCAGTTTACCAGTAATTCTCTCCATGGTCTCATTAACAAGAACAATGTCATTTGCTAATAACATACACCAAGGTAACTCATCTTGAACCCCTTTTGTAAGTTCATCCATAACTAGAGTGAAAAGAAAATGGCTTAAAGCGGAACCCTGATGTAGGCCCATGCCAACGTAGAAGCCGTTGGTAACCCCTCATGGTGTCCTAACACTCGTCCTACCTCCCTCATACATATCCTTAATAAGTTGAATATACACCGGTGACACTCCCTTCTTATCCAAGCATCTCCATAGCACCTCACGAGGAATTCTATCATATGCTTTTTCCAGGTTAATGAACACCATATGAAGATCTACCTTTCTATCTTTGTATAATCCCATGAGCCTTCTAAGGAGGTAAATCGCCTCTGTGGTCGACCTGCCAAACATAAAACCAAATTGGTTCTCTGTTATCGAGATATCTTTCTACAAGCTTTTCTCAATCACCCTCTCCAACAACTTCATGGTGTGACTCAGCAAGTTTACACCCCTATAGTTATTACAATCTTGAATATCACCTTTGTTCTTATACAGTGCTGAAATGAGCTAAAATAGCCTTATTTTTGTTAAAATGAGCTGAATGAACATATTGTTGCTAAACTAAGTTGAATTGAACATATTCTGAAAAAACAAAGTTGAAGAGTATGTCTAAATTGCCATTAAATTATGAAGCCATATATGTTTATATTTAAGTTGTATTTGTAATTTTCCTATTTTATTCCCAATTCTATTTGTTAGATACCAAATGAGGGAATGAGAATTCCCCAAAAAAGAATTCCTATTCCCATTTATACATTCCCATTATCAATTCCCGTATTCCAAACATCGCATAAATACCTCGCAACTTTTGGCTTTGATCAATACTTAATCTCAGACACACATAGACACACACAGACACACACACACACACACAGACGTACGTACGTATGGGGTGTCTTTTTGAGGATTGGTATGATGCGACATCTATTGGGCACATAAGTTGCAGTACTAACATCCTCAGTCCATAATGACTTTGAAATATTATTTTTATAGATAAATGTTCTAGCCAAGTTTTCCAAAGTCTTAGTTTTCCTTTAAACCACTCCATTTTGTTGTGGTGTCCTTGGTGCTAAAAAAGTATGGGAAATACCATTCTTGTCATAATAGCCAATGAACTTGTCTTGGTTAAATTCTCTTCCATGGTTAGTTCGGATAACAACCATTGGCAAGTTCTTTGATATCTGTAATTTTCAGCCTTGCCAATGCCGGTGTTGTTACCTCAACTATTGTTTTCAAAGGTCACTTTACTTGATTTTTGTTTTCAGATCTCAGTGAAAATTGAGGCATCTTCAGCCATATGTCTTGAACACTCACTATCTAAGTACTAGAGATTGCTTTTAGCTTTGAGGCATACTCGCAAGAACAAAAATCAAACCTTTCTGCATTCTTTGGTGGTAGGGTTTGAATGCAGGTGAATAATGTCCAGATTTAAGGGCATTGTCCCTTTAGGCACCTATACTCACATGATTCTTGGGTAAGAGGTCTCTTTAGCACTGAATTTGCAGTAGTAATGTGACCTCTTCTATGGCCATAATGAATTGGATGCCGAAGACCAAAGCAATTTTGATTCCTTTGATAAACTATATAACTTTGGCAATTATGACCATGGTTAATTTTTTTGGAACCAGAATTGCTGTAGGATTCTTTATGGAATGTCTCTTTAATAAAGAAGTACTCGTGTGACTTTTTCTTATTATTTGGGTTAAATCCAAGACCTTCCTCATTAAAGGATATACATTGGGATCCAAGTAATTTGTCTAAATTCTCTTGACCCGTAGCAGGTTTCACGAGAGATCTGTGAGAACCGTCACACTTGTTTTTCAAAACATTTTTCTTATTATCAAGGTCATTGATTTTAGAGTGTAAACTTTCACAGGATCTCTGTAAATTCTAATTTTTTTTACGATTTTATTTCCTTTCTAAGGGCCTTGATTTCATATATATGTTCTTGTTTATATCTAACACACTTAAATAGGCCTTGTGCTAGATAGTCTTTTATAAAGGTAAGAAGGTATTCCAAAGTTACCTTTTCGAATTCTTCATTCTCTTCAATGCTTTCTCTAGCCATAAGACAAAGGTTTGCTATTTCTTTACCTTCACTTTTACTCTCAGAGCTATCACTATTACTCCATGTTTCACCCATAGCTCTCTTGTCTCCTTTTTTAACTGTGAATCTCATTTTCTCATTTTTCTTCTTGATGTTTGGGCAATCTTTGATTGTGTGCCTAGAAGTCCACAACTATAACAAGTATTCTGGTTAGTATCAACCTTCAATGCAAATTTACCTTTAGAGTTTCATTCATTCCTCTTAGAGGCTGACCCTTTCTAAATTCCTTTGCATTCTGGATGTCTTTGAAACATCTTTTTGGAACCTTTAGCTATCATAACCAATGATTCATCTTCATCATCTTCAAAGTCCTCAGGTTGTGTTTCAATATCGACATTTGTGGCTTCAATGCAATTGCCTATTATGGTCCTTATTCTACACTTTCTTTCTGCAAGTGAGTTTTACGAGTTAGAAGTTTTCCAACAAGATCATATAACTTGAGGGTTTTAGATCTTCGGCTTCTTCAATGGTCATGACTTTGGGTCCCCACTTGCTTTGTAGAAGATACTGCAACACTTTTCTCATCATCTCCTCGTTGGTGTATGTCTTCCCTAAGGACTTGGGATTGTCGATTATCTAAGTAAATCATATATACATGTCCTTGATGGATTCTTTAGGAAACATCTTGAAAAGCTAATATTAATGGACATAAAGACTGATTTTAGATTCACAAACTTGGCTTGTTCTTTCATAGGTAGTCACCAAGGTGTCCTAGACTTTTTTAGCTGTATCACAAGCAAACACATGGTTAAATTCAATGGAATCCAAACCACAAAATTAACTGTTCAAAGCTCTGTAATTTTTCGCAACATTCTCAATTTCTTCAGGAGTAAATTCTGATCTTGACTTTGGAATGCCCTTATCATCTGTCTTCACGGTGGGGATGAAGTCTCCTTTGGAGATGAACTCTTAAAGCTCATAATCATAGTCCTTGATGGAAATCTACATCAGTTTTTTCCAATTTGCAAAATTACAACCGTTAGACAAAAAAGGTCTAGTAAAAGATTGTCCTTGATCACTTTTAACTTTTCTAAAGGAAGCCATGATCTTGTCCATAGGATGGTTAAGTCAAAGTGAGTGGAAATGCTTTGATAATAATTGAAGGTCCCAAAAACCAATGTTATATTACCCTAGAGAAGGGTGGTTAGGGTGATAACTTGAAAAATTAAAGCTTAAATAAATTGTAATGCACTATGAGTCTGAGCTATCAACATCATAACAACAACTTTAAAAGTTAGTCACCAATGTTAGTGTTAAGACTTTGAACAAAAATAAAATGTAGAATTAAAATACAAACAAAACACACGATATGCTTACGATGTCCACCCTTCCAAACAGGCTAGTCACCGCCTAAAGCTCTTTTTCCATCAAGATTTAACCACCTACACTTTTTGTTTAGTTAAGAAGTACATACCAAGAAATTTGACGTTACGCACTTTTTTGAGTACAATCTTTGCTAAGCAACCCTAGCTAATGCACTCAGTAAGTATTGATTTCTTAATACCTAGCTGCCTAAGTGTCCCAACTTCTTACACATCTCCTTTACAAAAGTTCAATTCTTACTAGGGTGTACAAAATGGAGTAATAGAGAATGATTGCACTTGTACGCTTTACACTATGTATTGAGTTTTGTTTCTTGTTAGTTGCTTTAACTCCACCTTTTATAAAGTTCGAACCTTTTTGACCATTATAGCAATTGCTTGCCAAATCTTTAATGTACTCTACCCAAAATCCAATGTCTTTAATTCAAAGCGTGGTCCTTCCAAAAATGGTTCTTGATTGACGAAATTAATGGATCTGATTGAGACTAGATAGAGTTTGATTTGATCATTAAAGGTCTCACCGAAATCAAACAAAATAATTTACAAATAAATTCAACATTGATTTAATAGACCTTTTCTTAACTGGAACAACATAATCTTTAAAGAATATTAGTTTAAGGCAATAAATATATTGTATCAAAAATATGATCCACTCAATCTTTAATAAAAGGTTCTTTCCAAAGATATTAAATATCACTTAGAGCAATATGTTTTACTAAGATCTAAAGGATAAAACAAGATAGTAATAATGTAAGATATCGCTTAACTTTATGCAAAAAAAAAAAATTCCTCTAAGAACACCGAAGTTAGACAATTTGACTTTGACATTGGATTCCTGCAAAAGACAAGTTAGATTAGAACAATATAATCCAAGACACTCAAATTAAGCTTTTGTCTTTCACACACGACTTCCAATGCCTTTGTGTGTGACTTTGAACCTGTCAATGACATTGTGGAGGTCATCAATCTCTCCCTTTTTGATGAAAGACAAATCTTAAATTTGTGAGTCATTATAATAAGCAAGCACAAAAATAAAGCCAAGCATTATAGTAATAGTCAGGCAAAGGCCATTTCTAGTCACCTAGCTATGAGTACTAGAAGCCTTCAAAGCCTTTTAGATAGGCTTTGATAATTCAATGTCAATGTCCAAGTAAGTGTTCATCAATTATCGTTCTTTTTGCTTTCATCAAAAGGGGCGGGCTCACAAAAATGTTTGGAAAACCATTATTCAAAAACATCTAACTTGTTCAAAGACATTGAGAAAACAAAATTGTTTTTGAGAACTAAAAAAATGAAGGAAAGAGGCTTTAAGGATGATTAGCGAAGGATGCATCTGCAAGTTGGCCTGGTATTGGAGCATCTAATCGTAGTTCCTTTATTGACACATTGTCTATATGAACAATCCTTGCCTTAATTTTCTTCCTCTGAACCAGATCTACTTGCGTTGCAGTCAAAGCCATCTTCAACCTACCCACGTTGGCACTAAACTAATTATTGGTGATATTTAAGGACCCTTCCTTAACTTTTAGATATGAAATAACACTATTGAGCTTGGAGGCACATCGATTAGAATCCTCACAAACCCCTTTGATGTCAGCTAATGTCCTCTTAATTTCAGCTTAATTAGTCTTCAAACTATTAAGCTCCCCCTTAATCTCTTTAAGGTCCTCTTTAAACCAATCTGACCAGGTAGGAGGGATGATTTCAACATGGGTTGAGGCCTGGGGGTTTCAATGTCATTGGTGGTGATTTTATCCTCGTGTTTCCAAAGTCCAGAGAGAATAGTTTGAATTGTGGCCTTTGAGGGAGTTTTCATTAATGGTAGGGATCTAAATATCAAGGCCATCTTCTACCTCAAGAGAAACATTGAAGGCCTTGAAGATATGGGTGACGAGATTAGAGTAAAGTAAGGGAAGATTTGTTAATAGATTGCAAACTTTGGTCATCCATGATGTAGTAGGCGTCTCAACGAAGGTGTAGTTGGTGGTCTCTTTAGAGGATGCTCGAGGATGGATGGCCCTAACCAAAATATAGTAAAGCATCCATGGGTCAGAGTACAAGGCAGTGTAAGACTGGTTGTGTTTCTTGATTTTGGTAGGGTGAGCATATTTTTGGAAGCAAATTTTGCAAGCCTTATTGAAGATGTTGAGAGAGGAAAGTTTGAAGGGTATGGGTTCAGATTTTAAATCCTCTCAATGGAGGCAATTGTGAGGGTGATAGTGTTGCCCTTGACTTTGGTGGTGAAGTAGGTCCTCCTCCTCCCCTGAAGTTAAACCTTCCCAAAGTTAGCATAGAGGAAATAGACCAATTTTGGCAAAACTTGATCACTAGCATTAAGGAGATCTATGTAACCCAATTTCCCTAACTTTTCAACAAAAGTGGACTTTGCCTTTCTAAAAAAAATCAACGTTCACAAAGTCACAGCAAGCTAACTCCGGATCTACAACATGGTTCCAAATCAATGGACCGCTCAATAAAAGGGTCATGGAGTCCTGAGTCTTATAGGCAGTCAAGTTTAGACATTGGAGTTCTAGAATTAACGGATAATTCACCTTAAGAATAAGAGATGGTGTTTACCTCACTAGACTTTGGTAGGCAGTGTTTGGTGAATGGATTTGATGGTGCTGTTCCTTTTTGCTTATACGACATGGTGCTGGTTTGCTGCAAGGGGTTCGACAGTGAGTGAGTGAGTGAGTGAGAGAGAGAGAGAGAGAGAGAGAGAGAGAGAGAGAGAGAGAGAGAGAAAGAGAGAGAGAATTTGAGGGTTTAGAATATAGAGAGAAAAGGTTTAGAAGTACTGATTTTCAAGCCAAGGCACACTCTCTTCATGAGTGAAGGGGGAGAGGGAGAGGGGGAGGGGGGAGTAGGAGAAAGAGAGAGAGAGGGACGGTTTTGGAAGACACGTGAAATCTTTAAGAATGGATCGAGGATAGTTATTAGAAAAATAGTCATTGCCTTTTGTAAATGAAAGAAATAGAAAAGTAAGGTTTAGGAAAAAAATTTAAAAAACACATGGTTTTCAAAACAAGGTAGTTGGTGGGGGTATTTAATTGATTTAAATCCCTATCTTCTAGCTGATTGCCGTACTTAGTCTATGAGGTAGAATTTTAAAGTCCAAGTTCATGGATTCGATCTGGACTTTGAGATGACGCATGTCATTAACGGTACGCTTGGGTCTACAAAGCTTAATCAAACAGATTAGTACTTTTGTTGAGGGATCATCTCCCTGAATTGATACATCCATTTTCAAAGAGCTACGTTCATTTCAAATAGAATTGAACTGTTGTTCACCAAGAGGCTTGGTGAAAATTGTTAGCTAATTGTAAATGTGATAGAACAAATTTTAGAGTGATATTACCTTTCTCAACATGATCCCTTATGAAATGACGTCTGACTTCATTGTCTTTGGTTCATGAGTGCGTAACTAGATTTTTTGTAATGTTTATTGCACTCATATCATCACAATGAATGGGTACCTTTTGGAAATCAAACCCGAGCTCTCGTAGTTACTGAGTGATCTAGGGTACTTGGGTATAGTGTGCACCCACAACTACATATTCCGCTTCAGCATTTGATAGAGTAGTATCTCTTTGAGTGCAACGAGACTAGGGAGTGTCCAAGTAATTAATAGTACCTGAGATGCTTTGTTTGTCTTCCTTGTAGCTAGTATAATTTGTATCTAAGCATCCAATGAGATTAAAGTCTCTAGCTCTAGGGTACCACAAACCAATGTCTTTGGTTCGTGCAAGATATTTAATTTTTTTTTGACAACTATTAGATGAGATTCTTTAGAAGCCCCGAGGAACCACATAACCATACACTAAACATAATATCTGGTTTACTAACTATTAACCAGAGTAGTGAGCCAATCACACCTCCACAAACCTTTTCTGAGACTGACTTACCACTTATACCAATGTCTAGTTTTGAATTAAATGCCCTTGGTATGCTTGCATGATTGAAGTTTCCCACCACGCTCACTTCAAACTCCTTACTCATCAAATTGGAAAACTCCTAACATAGATGATTGTTAGTGGCAACAAATATAGTATCATCTATATAAACTTGAATAATGATGAAGTCTTCCTCCTTTGTTTTATTGGAAAGGCTTTTATCAATCTTTCCTTATGTAAAATAATTCTACAAATTTTTTTTTCTGCGGTGCTTATACCAAGCCCTAGGGGCTGGCTTTAAACCATAAACTTCTTTATGACGTTCAAAAATTTAGAATTTTCAAATCCAGGTGATTTCTCCACATAAACTTATTCATT
>JACYFF010031957.1:103152809-103167135 GCA_017589665.1 Selenicereus undatus | reverse complement strand
TTTTTGGCAATTTTACATCACTTTGGAGTCAAAAGTAAAGGGGTTATGCCTATAGTTGCAGATGTGGTAAATGGGTTTTACGAGTGATTCATCTAAGTCTCTGCAAAGCATGATGATCTCCCACATCAGCGAAGAGGTTTTTTGGGCTTGGGAATTCAAGGACAATAACCCTATAAAAAGATCAAAAGGTTAGACACCATCCTAGTTGGGGCTTAACTGGGGATGTTCCCTTAACAAAACAAACTACCTTTAAATGAATGGCTTAAGTTGGTTAAGGAAGTGGCTTATCTAGCTGAGGATATCATGGACGAGTACTCTTATGAACTCCTCAAGTTTAAGATTGCCCTGAAAAATCGATCTGAATGCCTCCACCATTGCAAGTCCAACAACCACTTCTTCTCCATGTCCTTTGTTGGCTCGATTTTGGCTAGTTAAATCACCATAGAGAGGAATGAATAGGGTGATGATCAAAGTCTCAAAAAAATCAAATGCGAAAAAGTAAATGTGGACAAGACACGTGCATTTTTTAACGAGGTTAGCTTCAACCAAGCTTAGTCCCCACCTAGAGTTTCCTAACTCTAGGATTAACCCAATTTTATTAGGTGAGATTATACAACTCTAAAGTACACCTACTCTAAGTTCCAAGCCACAAGTTGACCCTTCAACAAGTCCTTGGTATAGTTGACCCTTCAACTCTATAATCTCACCCAATTACAACTAGAGCAATACAACTCAATAACTTAAGTGAACAAGAGAATAATATTTGCAAGTGTGGCTTTTATTTCTTGTTCTTTGCTTGTGCTCTCTCTTGTATCTCATTCAGCTGCAAATTCCTCTCATTTTTATGGCCAAGAGATGTTAAGAGGTTGAAGGAACATTTGGTAAGTGACTATTGCATCAATAAAGGAAAGTCAATCTTCCATATCGTTTCAAAATCTTGAACCCAGTCTTTCACGCCCTTGAAATTCGCAACTTTGCTTAACATTCTTTTTGATCTTCAACAGCTAATTTTCTTATTTTTTTACAGAAGATCTTGGCAGAGAGAGTCATGTAGAAGCTGATTTATTTTGCAGCACATCTTTCAAAATATTATATCAAAAGATAATATCATATTTTGAGCGAATCTTGACACTTGATAAATATAGCATCACAATCTCATATTCAAATTTGAATCACACAATATAATATCATAAATATCACATATTAAAATTTGAATACTAAACTATCTCAAAGATGTTATGACACCTTATATTAAATCAATTAAACAATACTAGCATGCCAATATCTATTTTAAACATGTAGCACATTTAAACAATAGTAATTCTGAGGTAGACCCAATTATAATATGATAAACATACAAATGAACTAAACCTTTTTTTGTCTTTCATCAAAACATATTCATAAAATACGTTGCAAGCTTAAGGAAGCTAACAATCTCCCCCTTTTGATGAAAGACAAAACCCAATGAAAATAACACATAAATAGTTTTGAATGTTACACCATGAATGCTTTGCCAAATACTTCTGTCCCTTTTTGTATTTTATCAAAGAGGCAACGCAAGAAGGAGAAAAAAAAAATCAAAGCATATAAAAAATTATGGCAAACACATATAGCTTCCCCTTAACAAATCAATGACATATAACGATGCCCCCCCTCAATCGATGGCACTCATAAAAAATATAAGGGATTAAATAGTAATATTTTGATTAAATAATATATCCTAACATGTATGCATTGACTTGATATTCTCATAAGCATTACAGGGGATCAACATGTAAGAGCATTAATACAACAATTTTCCCCCTTCAAGAATAAATCAAGGTTATAGCAAAATAATTAAGTAATAGAATTCTTCCCTTGTAAAAATAAGCAATATTATATGTGTAAATGTTAGAGATCATAACAATTATGGACCCCAAAAAATAGATCACATACAAGATATCTTCTAAACATAAAAATAGTTACATGCCATAATAGCATAGAATATCGTGGAATATTAATCATGCTCATATTCCAAAGATAGTTAAGTTAATTAAACTTCAAAATTTTGAAATCAAAATGCCACAAATAGGAAATAGATCATGCAAGGATAACATCACCTTCCATTTGCTAAGAATTCAAAATTTTATTTCTATTCATGTTGTTGAGCTAGAAATTCAAGCCCTTGATTCAGTCACACCAAAAATTTTCAATTTCTGCCTACAGTTTAAGGCCTTGAACCGTATTTTAGGGCCTCGAAATCTGGGCAATGAACTAATTACGTATTATTTCAACTGCCATGAACCATAAAACAGTTTCCATGAGTAATTCAATATTTTTCAGACATCCAATTTTGCAATTTCATGTTTTATTCTCATGTGGATGCAGAATGTCCTGTAAAACAAACTTATACCTTTCTCAAAACACATTTAAAAAATCCAGATCTATAATCTTAATTATTCACCACAATGGATGGCCTTGTTACTTTTGGTACCTAAATTTGTGTGCTACTAGGACCATTCCTTTTAATAGGACAATGGCTTGAAATATATCCTATTTTGTAACAATAATTACAAGTAATAGAAGCCTTACTTTTGTAGTAAGTTGATTTAACAAAGAAGTTTTTATAACACTTCTTTTTATTGAGCGAATTAAAATCGATTCCTTCTTTGTTAAATGACGCTTTTTGTCTGCCAAGAATTTTATTTAAATTCTCTTCTCCTTTTGAAAATTTTAAGACAATTTTTTGAATGTCGGCACACGTTACTTGGAGATCATCTTTTTCTTTCTCAAGAAGGACAACTTTCTCTCGAAAACTTTTTAAATCATTAGATACTAAATCAATTGATTTTTGAAATTCAACATTTTCTTGACACAATTCAAAATTCTTTTTTCTTCAAATGTTTAATCTTAGAAATGCGCCCTTCTTGACGTCTAATATAATAAAGTAAGACTTTTATTGACTTACGTTTACAATAATTGTGAAGAGGGTTATACACCTCATTCGGAATGTCATATTCCATTTTCTCATCTTCTTCTTCATCATCACTTGTGCAAGCATCATCATTGTCATTGTCACTTGCATCCTAATCTTTAACTTCTTCATTTGTCATCAGACCAAAATGACTAATCTTTTTTTCGTCACTCAGGTTGCTAAACATATTGTCTCTTCTTAACGAATTGGGATTTTCTTGGCTTGTTTCTTCATATAGTAATGTGAGTCTTCCCTAATGATCTTTACCTGTCTCATAATAGCAAACATGGTTAAATATTTCATCATTTAGAGCACATGGCAAAATATATATAACTCTTCAATTTTTCTTAAGCATCACATAGTCATCTTGAGTATATTCACTCTTTGGCTTGATAACAGTACTTCCATCATCTCTTGTCCAATTTGGTGCAAAAGGACCATTCAAAATGATGTCCCAAAAATCAAAATCGATGGATCTAATAAATAATTTCATCTTGCATTGCGAAAGAGAAAAAACAGTTCCGTAAAATGTTGGAGGACAATTGATAGAAGCATTTAATAAACTAGCCATGGATCTAGGTACAGACGGTCAAGTCTTAAAACAATAACTCCTGTTCTGATACCAATTGTTTCCCTAGTTTTGGCTAGTTAAATCACCTTAGAGGGGAGTGAATAGGGTGATGATTAAAGTCTCAAAACAACCAAATGTGGAAAAGTAAATGTGGATAAGACACATGTATTTTTTAACAAGGTTAGCCTCAACCAGGCTTTGTCCCCACTTAGAGTTCCCTAACTATAGGATTAACCCAATTTTATTAGGAGAGATTATACAACTCTAGAGTAAACCTACTCTAAATTCTAAGCCACAAGTTGTTCCTTCAACAAGTCCTTGGTAGACTTGACCCTTCAAGTCTCTAATTACAACTAGAGCAATACAACTCAATAAATTAAGTGAACAAGAGAATAGTATTTGCAAGTGTGGCTCTTAGTTCTTGTTCTTTGCTTGTGCTATCTCTTGTATCTTATTCAATGAAAAATTCATCTCATTTTTCTAGCTAAGAGATGTTGGAGAGATTGAAGGAACATTTGGTAAGTGAGCATTGCATCAATCAAGAAAAGTCAATATTCCATGTCGTTTCAAGGTCTTGAACCCAATCCTTCAAGCCCTTGAAATTCATAGTTCTACTTAACATTCTTCTTTTTATCTTCAATGGTTAAGATCTTGGCTGAGAGAATCATCTAGAAGTTGATTTATTTTGCAGCACAATATTTCAAAATATTATGGCCCTGTTTGGCAAGCTGTTAGCTGTTTGTATTAGCTATTAGCTGTTAGCTGTTTGAGTTAGTTGTTTGTATTAGCTGTTTGAATTAGCTGTTTATTGAAAAACTGTTTGGTAAAATTAGCTGTTTCTGATAAAGTTGTGAGGCAAAAAGCTAATTCTCCAAAAAGCTCTTCCAAAAAGCTCATGGAATTAGCTTTTTCAATTAGCTTTTTGGACCCAAAAAGCTTTTTTAAAAAACCCTTTCACCAAACACCCAAATTAGCTTTTTGACTTTGGTCAAGAAAGCTCTTTTTGGCCAAAAAGCTTTTCAAAAAGTTGTTTGTCAAACAGGGCCTATATCGAAAGATAATATCATATTTTGAGCAAATATTGACATTTGATAAATATAGCATCACAATCTCAAATTCTAATTTGAATCACATAATATAATATCATAAATATCACATATCAAAATTTGAATACTAAACTATATCAAAGATATTATGACACCTTATATAAAATTAATTAAATAATAGTAACATGCCAACATCCACTTTAAATATATAACACATTTACAGAATAGTAATTCTAAGGTAGATCCAATTATAATATGATAAACATGCCAATGGACCAAACCTTTTTCGTCTTTCATCAAAATATATTCATAAAATACATTGTAAGCTTAAGGAAGCTAACATCATTTAATCCAGTTGTCTTCTAATTATGAACGACTCATAAAGTCAAGTCACTCAAGGAATGCATTGACGAGATATTTGATGAAGTTGTACGACTCAATATTAGACCCCATTGAGGTGGCCTATGATGGCGAAATTATGCCCGAAAGGGATCATTACGCTAGAGAAGATCCACTGAAGATCTAATGCGAATGACCAAGTGACACGGTTTTTGATCGGAAGAGACCATGACAAGCATATAATCCTCGAATTATTACAAGATGCCAAGCAGTCAACGTTGATAGGATTTCTGGGATGACAAGTGCTTTCTTTCTTTCTTTCTTTTTTTCTTTCTTTTTCTTTTTTTTTGCAATGCTAGATAGTGCTTACCTCAATGAGCCTCCTTACAGAGTTTGGTCCATTAGTGGGCCAGGGATGATATACACAATCACTAGACTAGGCCTAATAGAGGCCTAGACTTAACTAGACCCACAGGGGACTGTGGCATAGGGAAATTCCTCAACTATGGAAATTCCTACTCCATTGAGCTACAATTCTTTTGATGGGATGGCAGGTACTTAGTGGCTATATATAATCGATCATTTTATACCTTCTTCAATCTTCTTAGTCTTAAGGTGTGTTTGGTTAATCAAGGGAGTTGGCAATTATATCTTTATAAACATATTTTTACCCAACCACAAACTAAGTATAACAAACCACAAATTTCTTTTTGAAGGGAGATTCCAACTAGCATATATACATTTATCACATGTAGGTCTTGAAAATACAACACTATGCTGAGATATAATTAAGATTATGAAGAGAAAGGTGGGTATTATGAGAAACATATTTGGATTTGTGCCTCATATTATTATAATTTTGTATGGTTATTGAATGCTTTGATTGAACAATTTTAGAAATAGGATCGAGTTCAATATTTGGGAAATTATAATGGTTGAAAAAATGATCCAAGATTGCTTACAAGGGAAGAAGTACTTATACTAGACCATGTTCGGGGGACATTTGTACAAACATGGGTGTCAATGAGGAGTTCCCTAGAAAATATTGGTGAATTAAGGGGTGCAACGATTTTGGTAACCTCATATGATGAGGCAGCATTGTCAAAGTTGAAGAACTATAACAACGATCCTAGCAAGGGGTCTAAGTATAAAGCCTATATTACAAAATAGAGGCATTGAACGCAGAGGATAGTTGGTTCTTGTTTGAGCAAATCATGGGTGATGATTTGTCTGATTCTATGGCAAGCTTAGGAAGGAAAACGTTAGAAAAATGTGATGGCTTGCCCCTAGTGATCAAAACAATAGGAGGCTTCTTTGGATCACGAAAAGAAACTCAAATCTAGAGAGAGATTAAAGCAAGTGGTGTGTGGAAGAAAGACGATGCCATCATGGCTTCAATCAAGCTAAGCTTTAAGTAGTTGCCATCAATTTTATTAAAAGGATGCTTTGTATACTGTGTAATATTTGAAGAGGATGCCATTATTGAAAAGGCAAGGTTGATCCAGCTCTGGATAGCTCAAGGCCTTCTATATGATGAAGTGGAACAACTTCGCGATGAGCAACTTGTTGAAAAGTATTTTCGTATTTTACTTGATAATTGTCCTTTTTAAGATGAGTAATTCGAAGAGTTAATAAATACTAAAAGGGGAAAAATGCATGACATCATACATAAGTTGGTGTAGAATCTTTCAAATATGGTTATCCTGAGTGTCATTGTCCATATTTACGATCATAACAAAGTTGGTCATCAGAACTTGGCAGTAACTTACATACAATGATTGTGTCTTTTGACGTAACTATGAAGGAGGAGTTCATCATAAAGACCACGTGTTTGCATGCCTTAAGCTTAGTAACAGCTTTATTGAAAGAGTTGGCAAATTTAATAGGTGAATTGAAGTATTCAAGGTAAAAGGATATCATAGGGAATACGATCAAAATTACATAAACTTTACATTTCACAAAAATTAAGAATTAATTCTTTCTAGATAATCACGGCTTTCTTTTCTCCTTTGTTCTGTTGTTTCCCAGTGTATTCACTAGGCTATTAATCTTTGGCATATATGTAATGATGGCATATTCATTGACATCCTACTTGGCTTATGTATGCTAAGTTCTTTCCAAAGATTTCCACCTATAATTCTGCACCGGTAACTAGGAAGAGCCAGTGAGCTTGAGACATTAAGTAACCTAAAAGGAGAATTGAGGATGCATTTTCTTAGAACGGAAAAAATCATTAAAGAGATGTGGAAGGTGAAATAGGGGATAAAGGAAAACATAGAAGAATTATTCATAGACTTTTCTTTTTATTTCAATGAGAATGAGAAGTATATGAATCAAAAGATGATCCTTGAAAGTTTGGAGGCTCATCCTATTTTGGTTGCTCTTAAAATTGATAGTTATAGTGCACAAACATTTCCAAAATAGATGTAACAAATGATAGGATATGGAGGCTCTAGGCTTGACAATCTTGTAATTTGGAATTGTTATCGCTGTGAGCAACTACCATCAATGAAGAACTTGTGTGCTCTAAAGGCAACAGAGATTGCTTGTTGCAATAGAGCAACATCTTTCTAAAATCTTAAGTACCTCATATCTCTCCAAATGCTAGTCTTAAATTATTACCTTGATTTCCAGATTTAAGAATTTTAGTAAGTCTTAGGTGGTTATATATATTAACCAGTGCAAAAAGATGACCGATCTACTAGGTAGTTTTCTAATCTCCCCCACCTCGAGTTCTTGAACATTTCTGCATTGAGTCCAGATCTTAATGCCTTTCCCTAATTTGAAACATCTTAGCCCCATATCAGCATCCATTCAAGGACTATAGATATATAGAGTTGGTATAGATAAAGGAGTGAACTTGCAAAATCAAATCCAACACCTTTGTGAACTTAGACATTTAGAAATTGGTTATTTTCAAGAGTCTGAAAGAACTACCAGAGTGGCTCGGTAATTTTTTTAGCATATTTGCATTCATTAGGACTTGTATCTTTTCCCATTGTTAGGTGCCTTCCGTCCCAAGGTGTTGTGGAATGTCTCTCCTAATTAGAGGAAGTGTGTAGTCCTACTGGATTAGATTTGATTAAAATTAGAAACGTCCACCATGTTCACATTGTTTAAAGGTGATTTTACTGCTAAAGCCTTTTGTTCCTTTTTCTTTTAACTATGACAATATTAATGAGCTATTTTCATTTACTCCACTTGGAAAGGTAAAGTTTATCGGATGGTAGTTAAACCGGCTGTTCTCTATGGATCGGAGTGTTGGCCTCTAAAAAAGACGCAGGTCCAAAGGTTGATGGTAGCTGAGATGAGAATGGTCAGGTGGATGTGTGGTTTTACGAGATTCGACAGAATTAGGAATGGAGTTATCAAGGGCTTAGCTGAAGTGGCCCCCATAGAGGAGAAGATGAGGGAATCGAGGCTCAGATGGTTTGGCCACGTGAAGAGGAGAAGAGTGGCCGCCCCAGTGCGAAGGTGTGGAAGGATCAACCCCACCGGTGGTAAGAGAGGGAGGGGTAGACCGAAGAAGAGCCTAGAAGAAGTGGTTAGAGAGGACCTGAGAATTGTCGGTTTGATGGAGGACATGGCTCAGGGATAGGAGGCTGTGGCGGGATAGGATTAAGGTCTCTGATTGTAGGGGACCGGCTCCATAGGGGGCAGTAGCTTAGGCGGTGTGGGGCGGGTAGGGGTTTCGGTTTGCTTGCCTGCAGGTCGTGCTTTTCTGGGATGTGACAACACCAAGCGCCCCTGGTTTGTTGAGGTATGTCTCCGCTCCTTCTTTATTTGCTATCTGGAACCTTCTCTCTTCCTCTTTCTCTTGCTTGGTACATGCTTTTGCAATCGTTTTCTCTATAAACCTTTTTCACAAAACTGTTTTTGTGGGTCTTATGGAATCAACCTCTCTATGGGTAGCAATACCGGTAGAGTTAAGGTTGCCTACAGCTGGATCTCCCCAGACCCAGCAAAAGCGGGACCGACACTAGGAGTTTGTTGTTGTTGTTGTTGTTGTTGTTGTTGTCATTTACTCCACTTAAGGTTTTAGTAAATATTGTTTACACCCATAACCTTTTCGAATTATAATTTACCCTCCTTTACCTTTGCGTAAAAATATTATAAACCCCCAAAATTACAAAAATGTCCTTTATTCTCTTGAAATTGGTTTGATTAGTTAATGACACAATTGACGCTTTTAATAATAAAGACACTGGTTTTCTTCCCTGATTATGCCCAGATATTAGGCAATTGAAGAGAGGGACATGAGAAAGAAATTATTCATACAAGGTTCAGACCCCCCATGGATAGAATCTGGGATGCTTGCTGGACCATGGTGACTTTACTAGTGGTCTTGATGGTCATTATAGTGGCTAAAGCTAGCCACATCGATCGGATTAAAGGTTAAGAGAATTAGGATAGCTAAATTAAGCTTCGAACACATAGAGAGGAGAGGTTATGGGTCAAAAATTTATAAACATAAAGGGCATTTTTTAATTTTGAGGTTTGTAATACTTTTACGTAAAGTTGAAGAAAAGTAAATAATAATTGGAAAACATTTAGGGGTGTAAAGAATATTTACTAAAACCTCAAGTGAGGTAAATAAAAATGCGTTCAATATTAATTGTCTTGCAAATGGAATAGTTCATTCTTTTTCACCCTTCTGTATTAGTGACTTTGACATAACTTAGACAATAAAATTTTTTTACCATCTTCGAGTTTTGTATGATTATAACTAGTTTGTCAGGAGCCAAATATGTACACTACCTTCCAGCGTAGGTCCCACTTTTGTGGGATCTAGAGAGCTCTAGATGTAGGTAACCTTACTTCTATTGGCGTTCTTGCCCATAGAGAGGCTGATTCCAAGAGACCCACAGAGCAAGATTTTGCGAAAACATTTTATAGAAAGAGGATTTTGTGAAAATATTTTATGAAGAAAAACCAAGGAAAAGCAGTAGGTAATGAACTAAGAAGTACTAATAAATTAGGTGGTAGTAACTATGTAAACATAGCTGCAACATGGTAGAGGAAGGTACTATACCTTAACAAATAGAGGTAGGCAAATTATGTCTCTTCCTAGATGCATGTACTACCTGTATGCAAACATGACATATGAAAAAAACCACAATGAAACCTACCCTATTGCGGTCGAGTGACAATTACGAGGCTAACTCTTTGTGATTTAAGATCTCAATGCTATACCACCATAGTCTCCTACCCTAAGCCATGTCCTTCGTCAACCCTACAACTTTCAAGTCCTCTATAATTACCTCGTCCAAACTCTTCTTTGGTCGTCCCCTACCTCTTTTACGTTCAGGGATGTTAAATCTCTCACATATCTGCACTGGAGCGTCCACACCCCTTCTTTTCACATGGCCAAACCATCTAAGTCTTATTTATCTCATATTATCTTCGATGGGAGCCATTTTAACTAAGTCTTTGATTACGCCATCACTAATTCTATCCATTCTTGTATGACCACACATTTATCTAATTATCCTCATCTCTGCTACCATTAACCTTTGAACTTATGTCTTTGTTATAGGCCAACACTTTGATCCATACAACACAGTAGGTTTAACTACCATATGATAAACTTGGCCTTTTAATCCTACAAACATTATCTTGTCACACAGCACACCTAAAGCATACTTTCATTTTTACCAGCCCACTTTTATATGCTAGTTAATATCTTCGTCAATATCCCCTTTTTGTTGAATGATTGAGCCTAGATATTTAAACTTCTCAACCTTTGGTGTCTGCATCCCATGAATGGTGACTTCTCCCCTCGCATCTTCCCTTCCACTGAAATAGCAATAAAGGTATTAAGTTTTTGATCTACCTACTCTAAAGCCTCTAGACTCTAGTGTATGTCTCCATCACTCCAACTTACCATTAACTCCCTCTCTAGTCTTATCAATAAGAACGATGCCATCTACGAATAACGTACACCATGGTAACTCACATTGAATCCCTTTTGTAAGTTCATTCGTAACTAGAGTGAAAAGAAAAGGGTTAAAGCAGAACCCTGATGCAGGACCATGCCAATGTAGAGGTCATTGGTATCCCCTCCTATGCCTTAAAACTCATCCCACCTCTCTCGTACATATCCTTAATAACTTAAATATGCATAGGTGTCACTCCTTTGTTTTCCAAGCATCTCCATAACACCTCAGACGAAATTCTATCATATGCTTTTTTTAAGTCAATGAATACCATATGAAAATTTGCCTTTCTATCTTTGTGCAATTCCGTAAGCCTTACAAGGAGGTAATTCGCCTCTGTGGTCGACCTACCGAGCATAAAACCAAATTAGTTCCCTGTTATCGAAATATCCTTCCACAACCTTCTTTCAATGACCCTCTTCTATAACTTCATAGTGTAACTGAGTAACTTTATACCCCTACAATTATTACAATCCTAAATATCACCTTTGTTCTTGTACAATGGGATGACTATATTAAACCTCCATTCTTTGGGTATCTTAGAGCATATGCAATGATGATCCATAATTTTGGATCATAAGTGGGGGTCCACACCCTCTACATCATTCCACAAGTAAATTTTTTCTCTCTTCTCTACATCCTATGGATCACTAACTTGGATCATTAAATAAAATAATATTTTGTAGACCCCGCTACAAATATATTATTGGATTTTAGACTTTTAAGGCTTAGTTGGAGAAAAAAGAGAGAGAGAAAATGTGTGGGGGGCGGATCACGACCATGAGCTGGACCATGGGACGAGCGAAGTGGATCACTGATGCATGATGTTGTTTGGACTGCGAGCCAAATTTTTGGTTTGCGAGCCTTGCACTGCAGGTGCTCTTAGTAGTCCCAAAAATAACATTGAAAAGCTCTGCTAGCCATTTCAATCTTTCTTCACCCAAACACTTCCACACTTCGACCGGTATCTGATATGGTCCCTCTACTACCTTCCCATGAGTCATCTTCCTTAGGGACTCTTTATTCTCGTCCTTGTTGATAGGTTCACATAGTCAAGGATCAAGTTGGCTCCCACTGCTCTCTTTCCCTACTTCGAAAATCTTCCATTATTTCACCATTTAGGAGTTTTGAAAAGTACCTTTGCCATCTCTTCTTGACTTTTGCATCCTCAAGTAGCACCTTATCATTTTCATCTTTGATGCACTTCATGAAACCTAAATCCCTTGTTCTTCTTTCATTAGCCATCGCTAGTTTAAAGACTTTCTTCTCACCTTCCTTAGTCTCCAGTTTTTGATATAACCTATCATAAGCCATGGTCTTAGCCACAGCAACAGCTTTCTTAGCTACCTTTTTATTGCCTTATACCTAATTCTATTTATCTCTTTCTCTTCATCCATTCCATTATTCATGAAAGCAGTGCATGCATCTTTTTTCTCCTTGACTTTCTCCTTTACCTCCTCGTTTTACCACCAGGTTTCCTTTATTTTGTTGCCACCTCTTCTAGATCTACCAAGGATTTCCTTAGCCGGCCTTTGAATACATTCTGCTATTGCCTCCCACATTATATCTACATCCTCTACCTACCTCCAAGCTCCTTCTTCAATAATCCTCTTTGCTAACTTCATAGCGTTCTCCCTAGTAAGATTCCACCACTTAACTCTAGGCTCCCCAACCCTCCTCTTCTTCCACTTTGAACATTTGAACTCCACATTCAACATGGTGAGTTCCTAAATACTCACTTGGTATCACCTTACAATCCTTACGTAACCTCCTACTATCTACCGTAATAAGGAAGTAATCAATTTGAGTCTTTATGGAACCACTCCTAAAGGTTGCCAAGTGATCCTCTTTCTTCTTAAAAAAGGAGTTTGCCACTAACAATTCATAGGCAATAGCAAAGTCCAGAACAGAAACTCCTCCATTGTTTCTTTCCCCATAACTGAAACCTCTGTAAGCTGTATCATACCCGTCTGTTTCGACACCAATATGGTCATTAAAGTCTCCTATTATGAAAATTTTCTTGCTCTAAGGTACATCCTAAATGACCATATCTAAATCCTTCCAAAATTGCTTCTTAATATCGTCCGACAAACGTATTTGAGGTGCATGAACATTAACCACATTTAGAATTTCTGATCCCTTCACTACCTTAATGGCTATAATTCAAACACTCTTACGCCTCACTTCAACAAAGTCAACCAACTCCTTATCAACCAAAATACCAACTCTATTCCTCACCTTTCTTAAACTCGAATACCACAACTTCTACCCATCAACTTCTCTAGCATTAGCCCCCACCCACTTAGTCTGTTGCACACAGATTATGTTAATCATACGTCTATGCAAAGACTTAACTAATTCTATCGACTTACCAATAAGTGACCCAATATTTCAAGACACTAGGCGCACCTTCTAAAACCCAGCACCCCTCCTAACCCCATTTCCCCACGGAGGATAGGCTGAAGCTGCTATATTGCTCGCCACTAGCTTATGTTACCAACACCAACCTCCAACAACACAGTAATAATAGATACTATTACTAATAGTAAAATGAAAATAACAGAAGGAAAGTTATGATAACATAAAATTTTCAAAATTTTTCATAAATTTGAGCTTTTGGATCGTTGGATCAATCTAATTATTTAATGACCACGATCATAATTTAAATGAAAATAATTATCAGCACAATTAAAAAAAAATCCCTTTCACTTTTCTAACTCCCCTAAGATGCTTCACCTAATAAGTACAACTATACAATCTTACAATTAATATATTCTGACAAAAAATTCAAATATTTAAGTTAACGCCTTATTTTAAATTAGGACTAGCCTTAAAGCCCGTGCTATGCACGATTTGTTTTAAAATTTTAGCTAAAATATTTTTGAAAATATTATAATTAATCTTATAATTCAAATTTTTAGAAGTAATGATTCTCAGGTTGCTTACTCAAGATCTGAAGCCCGATCAAAGTGTAATAAGAATAGTTTTTAGCACTTAGCCCTCACAGTACAAGAGCTATGGGCCTTGAGCACATGTGCATTCACGATCCACATAATTGAGTGGTTCGATGGTCACTTATGATATTTGTAAATTCCCGACTTAGCTACTTCCTGACCTAACTACTTTGTTATAGGATTTCAGCTTGTAAAGAGAATCATTCATACTGTATCCCCAAAGGGAATTGTTGTTAACGGTGGAAGTACGAGCATAAGCGAGTTAACCTCCTTAATGCAAGCTAGGAATTTAGTACTCTTATGTTAACATACCTGTAATTTATTTCCTCATTTTCTTCATTAAAGTAGTTGAAAAGACAATATTTATTATGACGATTTTAAATTAAGTATTGTTTAAATTTTTATTTTTAAATAATATCTTAACAAATGCATCAGAGAACACATATCACGATCACAGTATTTGAACTCACTTATATAAAGATATAAATAAATATATATATATATAAATATATATATATATATATATA
>JACYFF010031957.1:103115782-103152409 GCA_017589665.1 Selenicereus undatus | reverse complement strand
ATATATATGATTATCATGTCTCTATTTGGATCCATTGTAACATTTAGTTTGAACTTTGTGCTAGTTTATTGGTAGATAGTTACTTTGTGAATCTAATTATTTTTTTAGGAGGGGGCTAATTTGTTGTTTTTGTTGTGATGTTACCATCCTTTCTTGTTTCCGTCTTCCTCTTCATTTTATCCCCCATGTCTTCCACTGTAATTTTCCTCGTATTTATTACCTAGCTTAATATTTGTGTCTAACACTATTCGTGTATGATTTGTTCCTACTTAATTGTAATTCCTTCTCAATTTTGTTGGTAGTTAATTCATTGTTAGGAAGTAATCAAATGGTTGCAATAGTATTGCAGTAGAAGCTCCTATGGTTTTGAGGATGGCTAATAAAAAGGAAGGGCAATTGGTGCTTGGGGCATATAATGAGGTTCTTTTGGATTATTCTAAGTTCAAATTTCCATAATCATTTTTCATTCTTCTATTTGTCTTTTATGTCTAATTTAGTCTCTAATGTGTATTTGTCGTCTATTTAATTAGTAATATGCAAGGTCGCCCCTCTTTTTAGTTTGGAGATTTAGCGATATTGATTGGGAATGACTTGACAACCTTTAACATGGAAATGGCCTTTTTTTCCCATGAAGTAAACTAGACAATGAACTTAAAACATATAATACCGCCTTTTTCTCTATTGTCTTTAATACATTCTTCTCTTGCCCCAAACCTCGAATTTTCATTCGTGCCAATGGTCATAATACTATAATGAAATTCATGTCAATCACCATAGTAGTTTTTAAGTAGGTTCATAGTCTTGATTTACTTTTTATCTGTTAGTGCAAAATCTGGTTTGATGGAGACAAATATCAATTTTCCATAGATAAACTTAGTGTCAGATTAGTTGAGGCTTTTAGGCAGGTTTAAGTTTGTTTTTCCTAAAAACGCTAATTGCCTCCAAGTGCAACAGGACTTAATGATAGGTATTTAGGATACAAAGAAGTTTCCCCTATCTCTGTGCTGCATTTATGAAAATAGAACCCTAAGTGACTAAGACATGATAGATATTCCAGAGATCATGGCGCTAGTGTAGTTCTGTTGATAATGCAAATCAAGGCATACCAATGTGCTAGCCTATCCTAAATAACTAGGGTTAAATGACCATTATGTCGCTTAAGTGATGACGGTTATAACAACCTAAGTGTCCAATTACATATCAGTTACAACAACAAAAAACTCTCAATGTGGGTCGCACCTGCGCAGGGTTTGGGGCAATCTAGATGTAAGCAACTTTATCTTTACAAATATCACTATCCATAGAAATGCCGATTCTTATAGACCCATAAAAAAAGGTTTGAGAAAACATTTTATTGTTGAAAATTTTCTGATAAAATGAAAAAAATAAAAAAATAGATAAATAACAAAAAATGACACATCATTGTACCACAAATAACAATAAGTCACATAATATCCAATACAAGCATGCACAAGAATTAGAAATGGATGATAAGTGACAGCTAGATATGAGGACCAACAATTTAAGTGGCCTTAGGATCCAAGGAAAGGGCAAATATCAAGCTGTCCAAAGTCTGGAACCTTAATCTTAGATTTCCATAGCTTCCCATACTGAGCCATGTCATCCGTTAATCCTAAAGTCTTCAAATTGTGTCTAATCACATTGCTCCCGCTCTTCCTCAGTCCATATCTCGAAAGATCGATCTTTTGACATTTCCTCACTGTTGCATCCATACTCCTTCTCCTAATATTACCAAACGATCTAAGCCTAGCTTATCTCATCTTATCCTCTATGAGTGTCACTCCTACTTTACCTCAATCACTACATTTCTAATCCTATCAAATCTTATGGTGTTGCACATCTGATGAATAATCCTCATCTCCGTGACCCCATCATTTAGACTTGAAACTTCTTGATAGGTTTACACTCTACACTATACAATAATGTTGGCATATGAGAAACCCCCCCTTCAATATTAGCGAGATCCTCTTATCGCACAACACCCCTGAAACGTTCTTCCATTTTTGCCATCCTACCTTTATTATTGGTTAACGTCATCATCAATATCCCCTTTTCTGGATTGATCGAGCCTAGATATCTAAGCTTTTCAACCCTTGGTATAGCCATACCTCCAATGATCACTTTTTCTTCAATACCACCTTTAGCCTCCAGGGTATTCTCTACCACTCCAACTAGTTGTTAACCCCTTCCTACTCTCACTAATAAGAACTATGTTGTTATCAAATAGTATGCATCATGGTACTTTTTCTTGAATCCTTCTAGTGAGCTCATCTATAACCATAGCAAAAGATAAGCGCTTAGCACTAACCCTTGATGAAGTCCAATATCTAGAAGGAAGTCATCTGTATCACTGCCCCTAAGGTCCTAACTCATGTCCTTATTCCCTTGTACATATCTTTAATAACTTGTATATTAGCAACCGATACACCTTTCTTCTCTAAGCACCTCCACAGGACTTCCTTAGGTATTCTATCATATGCTTCCTTTAAGTCAATGAGCATTATATGGATATCCTTTTTCCTATCTCTGTAGAACTTCATGAGTCTTCGTATAAGATGAATAACTTTTGTGGTCAAGCTACCTAGTATAAAACCAAACTGGTTCTCCATAGTTCATATATCCTCCCTCAATTTTCCTTAATCACCATTTCCCATAACTTCATCGTGTGGCTAAGCAATTTTATACCTTTATAGTTATTGCAGTTTTGAACAACACCCTTGTTCTTGTATAGTGGGATAATTGTATGGAATCTCCATTTTTGTTACATCTTTGTTGTCTTAGATTTAACATTAGAAAGGTCTATTAGCCACTTAAGCCCCTCTTCACCCGGACACTTCCAAATTTCTATAGTGATAATATAAGAGCCAACTACTTTTTCAACCTTCATCTTCCTTAATGCCTCTTTAATCTCCTCTTTGGAGATAAGATGAGAGGAACTTTGGTTGGAGCCCAGAAATCTAGACTTTTGTCCTCTTTAATCTCCCGATGCCTTTTTTCGTTATGTTTGGAGCTGTCAAACCTTTGCCCATTAAAGAACTTACAGAAATTACTTTGCCATCATTCCTATACTCTAGTGTCCTTGATTAAGACCTTACCGTCTTCATCTTTAATATGCCTTACACTACCTAGATTTCTTATTATTTTTTCCCTAACCGTTGCAAGCTTAAAGGTTGCCTTCTCATCTAGTGTACGATATAAATTTTCATAAGCATTGCTCTTTGTTATTGCAACTATGTTTTTAGCTTCCCTTTTCGTAATCTTGTATGTCACTTTATTAACCTCTTTTCCCTCCTATGCTCTACTACTTATTAAAGCCTTGTTTGCCTCTTGTCTCTTCTTGACTTTCTCCTTCACCTCTTCATACTACCACCAAGCTCCTTTTATTCTCCCACTTCCCCTTAGAGACTTCTAAGATTTCCTTAGCCGACATCCAAAAGCATTTCGCCATCTCTTGCCACATTTTGTCAGGATCCCTACTAGCTTGTGATTACCTTCTGTTTTGATCTTTTCGAATAGGTTGGATGAATTCTCCCCTGTTAAATTCCACCATTTATGTTTACATCCTGTAACACTTCTCTTTTTCCTATTTAAGGTTTTAATCCTACATCCATAACCAATGGCTTGTGTTACATCATTAAGCATTCACTTAATATCAGTTTACAATCTTTACACTCCCTTCTATACTTCCACACCCTAAAAGTGTGCCTTTTAATATACTAACAGTGGTATTGGAGCCATTTTCTGATTCAAATCTTGTTTTACCGAGCAGTTAATGCACTTAACGCTGCTTGTTTGTGATTATGCTGAATTAAGTCAATGCAAAGTGTGACTAATTAGTTTGGCCCCAAATGACTTGACCAATATTAATTTATAGACATTTTTGTTCGTTTAATGTTGCAGTTATGCTATTCATGTGATCCTAAGCATACTTCCATAATTGAATGTTTTCATCAAGCGTAACGGATAATACTTAGAACTATAATCCCTTACTCAGTGCTCTGACCTCGGACCATGACCTTGATTAGACTTGACACCTTCCTCCATCATCCACACCTTTATAGCTGTGGTGGCAGTAAATTAGGTAAGGCCTTGGTGCCCTGTGCTAAAGTACATTCATTCTAGATTTGAATTAAAAAAAAAGGTTGAAATAGAGTGAGATAGAAAGAAAACCTCGCTATGCCAGTCAGAACTGCCACAGAGGGTTGGTGTGTTAGTGTCATCCACAACTAACGATGGTCCTATTTGGGCTATCTTCTTCCTCTTTGAGCCTATTGGGGCATCGATTTATGCTATGCCACCAAGAAAACCACAAAAATAACAAATCATGAATACGCATAAAGGCATATGTCGCCACGTGAATGGAGCGCCGACCATGTGAGACATGTTCTGCGGCTTGGATTTGGTCGATCTATGTATTGGTTGTGGTGGTTCTAGTCGGGGTAGGACAAGGTCATGCCTGAAGGGCAACGTTATCATCCTTCGTGTGTTGAATGCGGACAACAGCTAAGGCTTAGGTGGTAATTGGCCATCTTGGCAGATGTGGCTGCCCAAAACATAACAAGCCGAAGTTGGGAAGATTAGGAGTATGTGACAAGCCGAGAACGCCAACCGCTTTGAAGATCCATTTTTCTTTGGTTTAGGTTGAAGGTAGATAGGTCAGAGGGCGTGAGACAGAAGGGATTAAAGTTAGAGGGAGAGAGATTAAGAGGGGTCAGTTATTCTTGCACTGGTTTGGTCTTTATGGATTAACCCCTATCACCGCATTATTTTGTGTGTTTCTTTTTTAATAAGTATTTGTCTTATATTGCAATGATTGCCATAAGAATTGGTACGCTTTAGTAATTTGTTAAGTTATTTGCCTTCGCTTCATGCTGTAAATGTGTCTCATATGAAACCATGTGATATGTAATAGAGGAGTGTTTTTCATAGAATTAAATTAATCTATTTTATGTCATGTTATGAGAACAATTATATAAATGAGTATTATAAGATTGAGGTCCTATAGCTTTTTATAATAAATTCATTTTATATTTATGAATATGCTTCATTTTATGGAAATATGAGATAATTCAATTATAAAATCTCTAATTCATATTTATATGTGATGACTATGAGATTAACAAAATTTCAAACATATGGTATCAATGATGAGGTTTATGATAATTTAATTATTTGAAGATATGCCTAACACTTTTTATATACTTTCAGATATGGTAACTAAAAACTTAATTGTTAGTATGCCACTATTGAAGAGTTGGATGGGAAAAACTATGACTTATGGCATTTGAAGGTTCAGTTCCTTTTGAATGAGGGTGATATGCTAGAACATCTGACGGTTTCGACGTTTGCTCCGACAGACAAGGAAGAGCATTACAAAGATGTTAATGCTAGTGAGCAGTAGAAAAAGAGCATAAAGGCATATCAAGCTTGGCTCAAAAGGGAGAAGCCAGCATGCTATGCTATATTTCCCTACATGTATGGCGATCTGCTAGGAGAATTTGAGTGCTATACTACTGTTAAGGACGTGTGGGATCAACTTGAGATCACATTCAGTCAGACATCCGCTATAAGGTTGTGTAACCTTGTAGTTAATGTGGATGTAATAATCTATCGACTCTAATAGAAGTATTCCCAAATATAAATGAGCCTTGATTGCCATGATTTCAGATCTTAAGGCTGCTGGGTGAGAAATCTTTAAATATAAATAAGTCTTAAAATGTGATTTAGACTCTTCTAGATGATATTGATCATTAGAGGGAGTTTAAACTCATTATGGTCTAAAATGAGGACATAAAGACCTTTGAGGCAATCTCAAAGCACCTTGAAACAGAGGAAGAGCGATTAAAATTGTTTACCCTCCCTAATGTCGCATTTGTTACCAGGGGAAGCAAACCCAAGGGCAACAAGTCTTATTGTGACAAGTAGCTGAAGAAGGGTCATTGACCCTTTCAGAGTTCTAGGCCAAGTGATGGTGTTCCCAAGAAGTAAAAAGCCAAGAGCATTGGAGAGAAGAATATAGCACATGTGAAGTGCTATAACTGTGGAAAGAAGGGACATAACACTTGAGATTGTTCTGAGTTGGTCAAGGTAGCTCTTTTCACTAAAATTCCTAAATTATGTGTGTGTTCTCATCCATTTTACTAACCCTATTCCTTAGACAGGAGCAACCAAGCACATAATTCAAGATAAAGCTAGATTCGTGGAATTCCATGGCTACTCGATTGGATCAAGGATGGTAGTACTGGGGAACGACATCGATGAACATGTCCTTGGTGTAAGAACATACCAGCTCAAACTCCGTGGAGGAAACAACCTTCTCTTTCATGATGCTCTCTATACACCTGGGTGCGATATTCCTTTATGTCTTTTGTTTCTTTAATAAGATTATGCTTTTCTTTTGGTTT
The DNA here is from genome assembly GCA_017589665.1 of Selenicereus undatus. Lineage (NCBI taxonomy): Eukaryota > Viridiplantae > Streptophyta > Magnoliopsida > Caryophyllales > Cactaceae > Selenicereus > Selenicereus undatus. Next base: position 103,145,984 of record JACYFF010031957.1, on the reverse strand, counting down.
CTGTCTTGATGGTTTAGTCATCTTTTATAACGACAATTTGTTTGGCCATTCAACTTTGGAAGGATATTTCATTATTTAGGATTTGGATGAAAATTATAGTAACACATCTTTTACTTTTGTCTCATTTTTTAACTTTGATTCTAAATTTGTTAACTAGCTTGCTTTACCTAGCCACGTGGGTCAAGATAGAATTAGTAGGCTGGCTAAGGAGAGTCTTTTAGATTGGCTCACTAGGGTTATTTTGCCCAGATGTGAGCTATGTCTTGCTAGCAAAGCAATCATAAAGCCTTTTGGTGAGGCTTCAATGGCATCGAGTCCCTTACAATTAATCCACTTCAACATCTATAGGCCCATGAATGTGAACGCATGTCATAGGACCATATGTTTCATTACTCTTATAGATGATTATCTATGATATGGGTATGTGTACCTATTATCCTACCCCAATGACACACTTAATGTGTTCAAATGCTTTATAGTAGAAGTGAAGACTTAATTAGAATAAAAAGTCAAGACTATTTGAACTTATCGACGTCATAAATGTCTCTCTAACATGTTCGTAGAGTTTTGTGGGGAAAAAGGTATACAAAGATAGCTGGCGATTTCATTCACTTTGTAGCAAAGAAATGGTGCAAAAGCATAGGAAGTGGACATTGCTTGATATGGTCAGGTCAATGATAGAACACGTTAACCTCCCAATTAGATTTTAGGGGAAACACTGCTCACAATACCTTATATCCTTAATCGTGTGCCAAGCAAGAGTTTATCTGCCAACACATATGAGTTATGACATGCTAAAAAGTCATCTTTTGGATCACTTACATGGTTTAGTTGGCCATGTGCATAACCCAACCTACAAATATGGGAAACTTGGTTTAAGAGCTACCAAGATGGTGTTCATATGATATTTTGAACATTTCAAAGGGTACGTGATGCACGTGGAACATCCAAATGATGGCATGATGGAAATTAATTCTCACAATGTCGATTTCCATGATGATGAGTTCCCCAGCATTAGTGAAATAAAAAACGAACATCGATATATTTTGTTTTTAGAAAAAAGAATGTAAAACCCAAGTGTGGCTTAAAAGAATTTGAAGTGACTACTTATATCACCAAAGGTGCATCTTTCTTTTCGGGGAGCCCACTCAATTTAGAACTTCATAATTTAGCATGCTTGATGTGGAAAAATCTTATGATGGGTGACTTACTGGGAAGTTTTTCAAGCAGCGTGTGAGCAAAGACGGAGCACACTGGGAAGGCTTGTAGAGATCTATGGTGTCAGTTGACAATCCTTGAAACTGGTCCTTGAAACTGTCCCGACTCAGGTGTGGGTCAGGGTATTACAGATGGTATCAGAGCTCACTTGTGACTATAAGTTATGCGAGAGCCCGACCAATCATCTAGCTGGGCAAAGATATTGGTATGGACACCTGTCAAGAGAACGTGTAAGTCACTCTATTAGTGAGGTGCAACGAGGAGGTTGTAGGTAAATGTAATACCCTGAGTATGGCTTAAAAGGATTGAAGTGCCTATTCGTTTCACTAGAGGTGCACTTTCCTTTTTGAAAAGCACACCCTTAGGAATTGCAAGTTAAGTGTGGTTGCTATGAGGAAATCTTATGATGGGTGACCTGAGAAGTCTCCCAAGCAATGTGTGACTAAGGACGAAGCATGTCGGAAAGTCTTGTGGTGATTAATGAGGCTCATCGATGATCCTTGAAGATGTTAGCGGACAGGAAATCCCTGAGCACTCACCTACCGGGCAAAGATACTAGGATGGACCACTGTTCAAAAGGACTTGTAAGTTGGTCGGTTAGTGAGGCACAATGAGGACATTATGTGCTTGAAGTGGGGGTGATTGTAATACCCTGATTGTGGTTGACAAGGATTTGAAGTAACTACTTATATCACCAAAGGTGCATCTTTCTTTTTGAGAACCTCTCCCTTAAAAGGTCCACAGTTAGGCATGCTTGTTGTAGAGTCGTGTTATGATGGATGACTTTCTGGGAAGTTTCCCAGGCAGCATACGAGCGAGGATAAAGCAGGCCAGAAAGTCTTGTGGTGATTTGTAGGGCCAGTAGACCATCAACTATTCAGGGAGAACAATGGTATGCCTCCCTTATTCGTGAAGAATGAGGGAGGTTTGTCTACTCAGTAGAATGAGGTCCATCCTCAGAATTAAGAGGAGAATGAGAATCATCCTCAATCTCTCAATCCCCAACATGTGGTCCACATATTTAGGATCCCACACCTCAAAGGAATGGTGGGAGTAATTCTCTACATACTAAGGGTCCCACACCTCTCATAAAAAAGGGAGAGAGATTCTTCATATAGGAAAAAAAATGATGAAGGTCCTAAGATCTGAAGAATTGAGCATAGAAGAATTCCTCAACGATATTTCCAAATCGAAGAGAAATATTCATATCCACTTTCTCGAAAGTAAATTAGCCTACTCTTTTCAAGAGACAATTGATTCACTAAATCAAAAAGAGTGGATGGATGCCATGAGGGGTGAGGTGGACTCAATGGCAAGAAAGTAGGTTTGAAAACTCGTTGATCTTCCACCTCGATGTAAGTTTGTTGGAAACAAGTGGTTAGGAAGATGGATTGATTGACAAGTTTAAGGCTCGTGTAGTGGCAAAAGGGTTTACCCAAATTGAGGATGTGGACTATGAAGATACTTTTTCTCATGTTATGAGATTTGCCTCTGTTTGCTTACTCCTAGCCCTAGTTGCCTGGTTTCAAATGGATTTAAAGACCGCTTTCCTCAATGGTAACCTTAAGGAAGAGTTCTATTCTAACCAACCCATTGGTTTTGTATCAAAGGGTTAACGTGACAAGGTGGGTCATCTTAAAAGGTCCATATATGGTCTTCAACAATCTTCTCAATCATGGAATTGTAGAATCCATGAAGCCATTACTTCATTTAGCAAGTCCATGTTTTAAGAGGAACATTATGTGTATGTCAAGAAAACAATCGGGGAGATTGTGTTTCTTACCCTGTATGTTGATGACATACTTTTGGTTGAGAACAACTTGGATATGATCAAAGCTACTAACAAGTGACTATCCTTTATGTTTGAGATGAAGAGCATGGGTAAAGCTAGGTATGTCTTAGGCATGGAAATAGTCAGAAACCATCTAAGAAGCTCTTGGTTATATGCCATGAAGCATGTATTAAAAATTTTCTGGTACATTTCGAATGCATAATTCAAAGCCCATAAACACTCTAGTTGAGAAAGTTCTAACCTTATGTCTTGACCAATGCCCTAAAACAGATTATGAAAAAGAGAAAATGAGCAATGTTGCTTACGCTAGTGTTAAAGGAAGCTTAATCTATGTGTTATGTGCTTGGCTAGACATCTACTTTACGGTTGGTTTGATAAGTCATTACAAAAGTAAACCAGGTCCCGCTCACGAGAAGGCTGTTAAGAGAATGATGTGCTACCTTTATGATACTGCCAACTTGGTCCTGTGCTATCAGAGTGGGGACCTGAAGTTACAGGGATACTCATATGTGGGTAGCCGAAGGCGACCTAGATGAGTCTAGGTTCACTTTAATATGTTTCCACCCTTAGTGAGGGAGCCATATCGTGTTGCAGTAAGAAGCAAGATTACATAGCTTTATTGGCTGTGAAGGCAGAGTATGTCGCCTGTTGCCTTGCCACTTAGGAGACAGCATGGCTTAGGCATTTTCTTCATGATCCTAGTCTCACTCTTGGAGTTGATGGTCATATTAGAATGTTATGCAAGAATACTATTACCATTCAATTTTCGAAGCATCAAAGTTTGCATTATAAGAACAAACACATCAAAAGGTGTTATCACTTTGTGCGAGATGCCATAATGACAAAGGAGATTTCCGTTGAGTATGTTGCTACTAACAAGATGATTGCTGATTCGTTAACTAAATCGATTCCTATAGATGCTTTCAAAACCTATATGATGAGTCTAGGACTTTATGGCGTTTAGTTCTTGGGGCAATGGACATGTTTCTTCTGTAATGAGCATTTATGCAATAAAGATTGATGTTTCTTTTCCTAAATGTTCATTATTTATTGCCGCATGTTAGACCCTGATACCAAAGAAATGCTGGGTACCTTTTTATTTTTTGTTTGTTGTAAGGATTTTATTCTCCTAACTAAGCTAGTCCCTTTTTTATTTATCATGTGTCATTTAATCCCTTTTTAATTGTATCAAGGTACCAATTTGTCTTTTATTTTGACTATTTTATTTTTGTTGTAAGACCTTCGACACTGATAAGTTTATATTACATAACCTAAAAACATTTGACGTTGAGGTCTTGATTTTTCATAAAAGGCAGGAGTTTTGATCTACTTGTATTTGAGATAAAATTTGATCAACAGGGGTTAACAAAATGTCAAAGGTTATCAAGTACTTTAGTTAAGTTTTTTCTTCAATTTGTACACAACTTTATGAGGGAAATGAGCTATGATAATCATGCCTTGAAGTACTCAATTGTGCTTGTTAATTCTGGTACATTTAAGCTTTCCCATCCAACCTTCTCCCTGTTTTCTTGTTTAGCATTCATGAAGTGGGGCAAATTACAATTACCACTCAAAATATTGCATAAATAGATATTTTATTGTTAATTTATGTTCCTTTTAAAATTTTTGGAACTAGTTTTTATCTCATGCTAATGCATAGATGTTATATGCATAAAGTTTACCAAAAGAACTCTAAATAAGCTATTAGCTGTTGCCATGGTTATTAAAAGGTTACCCTAAAAATTTTGTCTTGCAATGTCCTAGCTACAAAACTAGTTGAGAAGAAACATATACAAAGTAATAACTTGATCCAACCATTGGGAACTTTCAACGTCCATTAAATTATTGGATGCTTACAATGCTAAGTTACCTGTTCTTGAATCTGCACTTCCTTACTTGAATTGATCCTAGCATGCATTCTTCTTCGTAGAAGCAATTGACCTAGTTTAGTCGCTACTTGGAAAGTTGCTCTAGCCCTTGCTCTGTTATCTGTGCGTTTGCTCTTAAGCCATCATAATTCAAATATATGTACCATCTAAACTGTCTAAACATGTAACTTTCTATTTGTTTGGGCTCATACAAGGTTATTCTTACTATTGTTATTGAAGCCAAGAAGACCTCTACGTGGTATCAATGTTCACATCCTTCTTCTTCTTCTTCTTCTTCTTAGTATGTAAATCTAAATCAAAACTTGGAGAGAACTATCCCATTCTTGACTTTGATGAAGCTCTAATGGTAAGGGTTTGTTGCTTGAAAACATCATTTATTGTAGAGGATTTGAGGTTGTTGATTCCATCTCATAACTATGTATTTGGACCAAACTCTCCCATAAATGACTTTATTTTTTTTTGCTAATTTTCTTTTTTAAAGATAGCTGGATCGAGCAAAGCAGAATTGGATTCTCAGGTATAGGAAGCTGTTCCATGTCCTGGCTGAAATTGCCCCACATACTAGCCCAAATAGTGATGCCATTTGGATTAGAAAATCAGGTTTCTAGAATGAAACCAATGAGTCATTGATGTTTTTGATAAAAAAAAAAAAAAAGTAGAGTTGCAAGTGAGATTTATATGGGGATAAAAAGCTTGCTATAATTACTTCTCTTACTAGCCTTAAATTGAAGGGGTAGTTGAAGGAACATAGGTCTGACCACAAAGGAGTTTTCAAAAGGTCTTCGGAAAACTCCTATTGTGGGACTATATGATTCTTATTGGTCTAAAAGAAGGTAAGTTAGATTCTGGCTCATAGGTACAACACTAGAATGGTGTGAATTTTGATGTTGCCTATCATTACTTACTAATAAAATTGTAAAAACAAGAAAGTCACACTAACCAAATTAAGAACAAAAATAAGTTTACTAATTTTTTCTGCTTCTGTCTAATTTCCTAATTTCCTACGTTCCAACAGACCGTGAAATGTTTGAGAATTATAAATGCACGAGAACATGACAAAGAATCTCTCAAGAAATCCTATTATAAACTTTTCTTAAATCAATCTTCAAAGTATGCTCGATAAAGTAAATTTCCTCTTAAATAATCGCCCAAGGTAATCACAAATCATCATATTATGATATGAACTTTCTTTAATGAGCTCATATTGATTTTCATTTTGTGTTAATTACATCAAATTTGAAAATATTCTCCAAAACTGTACTTTTTGTTGTTCCTCAAATTATCTACCCATAGCCTATTGAGTTCAAATCTTGTATTTCAATTTTGACAAATTTTTTTTGAAAGTCCATAGCTTCATTTACGTGAATTAGATTGCCCCAAATTTTATCATTAGGTTTCAGATACGCTTAATGACTTAATTCTCCCATAAGAAGATAAGGAGGTTAAATAAAATTAACCATATCTACAATCAACTCTGCACAAAATCCTTTCTGATCTCCATTTCATTAAGTCCATAAATGATGGCACCTTGAAAACTTTCTTTTATTTTATTTTTTTGTTGGTGAGAACTATGACGGTTTTTGAGAAAATAAGTATATATTCAACTTCATGATGAATATCACATATGGGGCTAAGGACGATGAAGACTATGAAATCATGCAACATCTACTTCAACAAGATCTTTCAACACAGTCCGGGATTCTAGTTAATACCATGTAGGGACTCACCTGTATTATCGACAATTTTATAAACATTGTAGCACCTCAGTTTGGTTTGTTTCAAAAACACTAAGGCAACAAATTTTACGTAGTTTGTTTTTGGAAGAGTTCCTGAAATCCTTGACTTATTCTAGACAATCATATCCCTTATATTCCAAAATGGTATGTTATTCAATACCTTGAGAAGGCATAAATTGCCTCCATTTACGGCAACGTTTAAAGTCTCATAGTTAGATTGATCAATCCTAGAATACAATTATTTTATAGATTATTTTTGTATGTCCTAAAAGGATTTCAGGTGCAAGATAGTGTCCCTTAAGTAGATAAACTCACATTGGTGCGTTCCTTAATAGTTGTCTAACCACATCTTCTACGTTGGTTGTTCCTCATCTTTTACTGCAATTGATAGGCAAAAGATTTTGTATTACTTTTGTCCATTACCTCCAAAAGTTCGTATAATTGGCATCTAACATTCCAAAAAAAAATAAAAATGAATACATTGAATCGAGAAATTGAATAAATACATAATATGAATATATACAACACTACAATCTTAAATTGTGCCAATTTTCTTAATATTAAATGCACTGTTTTATGCAAATGAATGTCACCTAGAACGCCCTTGCGCACTTGTATTCAATGTTTGGAACCTTACCTTTCACTAATTGCTTCAATAATGTTATTGCCCCCTCTCTCTTCCCTGTTTCTTTACCATACTTAGATGTTAGCCATTCATATTCGTCATAATTTAATTCTTCTCAATGGTAAGCATGAGGATGAAGAGGAAGACAAAATCTCAAGAGCTCTTGTCTTTGTCCTCCCGGTCAAATGCAATAAAGTTGGAGTGAGAATTTGTTCCTGAGAAGATGAGCTCCATTTAAACGACAAAATAATGACATAAATATTTCCATATGAACATGATATTTGATGAATAAATACAACTTAGCAAAAAAAAAAAGAATATAATGTATGAGAAAACTATTATATTTTTACAAAAACTAAATGGAGTAACTAGAAAAAATGAGTCCTTTTTTGGTGGGGGGGGGGGGGGGAAGGACTGGTTTTCATGCTAATGTAATTCTTCCTTGATACACTAATTATATATTGCAGTATACGCATGTTAACCTACACAAATAAATGGAGCACATGACAAAAATGAATACGTTTTACAGATAAAGGGGGGAAAACCCCAACTTAGGTAATGTACTAATTCTTTGTAACTCTCCTCATGATCAAGTGATCAAAGGCCCTCTAATGTTTGAAACTAAAATGATATCATGAGAATAGAACAATTTGGTAGCATAATTTACATTTTTTGGACTATGTGGCGAACTAACACTATAATCTATATTATTATTTGATTTATAAAGCAATTGTAAGCTTTGAAACTTAAACATTTCTATTATGAATTCATGTAATTGTACCCCTAAATGAGGATTAGTTACCCCTAATTTAATTTAGTGAACATGAACAATCCAACATTCCAACTAAATATATTGCATATAGAAAAATGAACATAAGCTTATAAAACGATAAGTGCGGGATATGGCAACAATGAATAAAATTCAAAGTTACCTACATGTTCATTGAGAATTCCTTGTCCTTAAATGACCGTGTTTGCCTTTTGCAACATCATATTCTCTTCTTTTAAATTCCTTTTGTTACAATTTTTTCATCACATAATTCAATTTAAAGTAAGCATAATGCAACTTACACAATAGGTGCAACTTCTTGTGATATCAAGAGTAATCTAATACAGATAGGGAGAGCAATTTAAACATACCATGCTCACAATTTGGCTCTAACAGAAATTGCAAGTCATGATCTGCATCATTAACATGGAACTATCCTGAAGAAATATAGAGCAAAATAGAAAAGTTTGAGTTAACAAAAAAGCATTTCACAGAACACCTAGTAAGCGACATAATGTTAGATATATTCCAATACTTACGTTTTCATAATATGATTACGATGAGCGTCAGCACCTTCCGCTCGAGCATTTGAAGTACACGATTAACCTTCTCTCCATCTTTACAGCAGAATAGTTCACCAAACATGGGAGCCGACATTAAATGTGTATAGGAGATTTGTGTATGTTGGATGTTTCCCAAAATTTCTTACCAACCCTAGCTTCTTTCTTTTTTCTTTTTTTTAAATGAGGTGTATGATTTGAGCCCAAGGAAAGATCAATGACTGAAATCATTTCTAAGGATTTTTGAATGATATTGACCCAACTTATTCGAAATGGGTGTTTTATGGGGTTTTGAGAGGCATGTGAGAGTTTGAATTTGCAACAAATATTCTGCCATCTACTTTCCTATTCTAGCCTATGTTAAGAGATATTTGGTGTGAGAATTTTAAATTCAGGTTGATCTCTTTTCACTCTTTGTGTTGAGATCGTTTATACTCACTCCTTATTATAATGGATTTCCTTTAGCTCATTGCTGCTTGGATTTTTTGCAATTTGGGTTCTTTCACGCAATTTGTGTATCTTTGATTTATTCTTTTCTTGTTTTAATTTTTTTGATTATCAAAGTGACATCCTTTCCACTAAATTGCTCAATTAATCCTAACCAATGGTATAAGAACTTTAGGTTGAATGATGTCTACAACCACCAAGTTTGATATTTAGGAGTTCAATAGAAAGATTAATTTCCCCATCTGCAAGGTTCAAATGACTATTGTTCCTACATAGCACGGGTTCAAGAAGGCCCTTATAGGGAAGACTAAGAAGCCTATATCAATGACCCACCAGAAATAGGAGGAAAATGATGAGAAGGTGGTTTCAACAATTTAGTTATGTATGATGCCTCAAGGTCCTCATGAGGCGATTGACAAGGATACCATTGCAGATTTATGGTGGGTTGGACCAACTATACATGACGAAGATGCTCACCAACAAATTTTATCTCAAGGAGCAGCTATGTATAATCCGAATTATCAAGGGTAGTGCTATACAACGTCATCTTAATGAGTTTGATTTTATTCTATTTGATCTGGAAAATGTTGATGTTAAAATTAAAGATGCAAATAAGGCCATTTTGTTGGTTGTGTCTTTACCTGCAACCTATAAGCACTTTAATGAGATTACGCTATATAGTAACAATGAGACTTTGTCTTCTGAGGATGTCAAACCTAACTTGCTGCATGAAGGAAAATTTTATCTTGAAGTGCTTTTGGATGATGAAGTTAGTGGCTTATCTGTAAGGTTAGATCCTCTAAAGAAGGGGAACAATAGTAAGAAAAATTTCATACGAATATCTAGGGGATGTAAGACCAACAAAACCTATCATTTATATAAGAAGTTTGGGCATCTAATCGCTCCTTGCTTTAGGTACAAAAATAAAAAGGACAGAGAAGAAAAAAAAAAAACAACCTCAACAAATCACTAAAGCTGATTCTGTTGAGTATGAGTCTAGTGGTGATGTGTTACTTGCTACTAACTCTGAGAAACGGAGCTCTACTGAATGGGTTTTCGATTTTGGTGTTATGCATCATATCCGCCCTCATAAGACTAGTTTTTAACATATGAGTTTCTTGATTCTGTTGTTGCCTTTATGGGCAACCATATCAAATGTAATTTGATTTGGATTGGTGCAGTGTAGGTCAATACCCATGATAGTGTTGTCAGAACTTTAATTGAAGTTCGCCACATTACTAACATGACTCATAATGTTTTCTCTTGGGAAACCTTGAATCCATTGGGTAAGGTAGAGTTTTGGAGGTATCTAAGGGTGGTCTAGTTTTGATGAATGGATTGAGGCAGACCAGCCTCTATATTTTTGAAGGTTCAATCGTTATAGGTTCTGCAATAACTTCCACATCCTTATCTGATCATGATCTCACTCATCTATGTCATATACAACTGGGTTATTTGAGTGAAAAAGGAATGACTATTTTGAGCAAGAAAGGACTTTTCGGTAGCGAATGTATACGTAAGCTTTTTTTTTTGTTATCAAAGGGCATTCAGGAAATAGAAGGGAGTCCGTTCCTATACAGGTAAGTGCCGTGGTCAAAGGATTCTAGATTATATACATTTTAACTTGTGGGGTCCTCTCAAGGGGTCTTTTGTTGGAGGTAAGTGTTACATGTTGACCTTTGTTGATGATTTTTCTCACAAAGTATTGGTTTACTTCGTTAGACAGAAAATGAGGTGTTTACCACATTCCACAAGTTCAACGCCTTTATTGAGAACCAAACTAGTAAGAAGATCAAAAGCTCAGGACCGATAAAGGTCTTGAACTTGGGTAGAAAATTTATCGAGGGTAGTGCTTTACAATTTCATCTTAATGAGTTTGATTTTCTTCTAACTGATCTAGAAAATGTTGATGTTAAAATTGAAGATGCAAATAAGGCCATTTTGTTGGTTGTCAACTTTACTAGCATCCTATAAGCACTTTAACGAGACTACGTCATACAGTAACATTCAGACTTTATCTTTTGAGGATGTCAAGTCTAACTTGCCGTGCAAAGGAAAATTTTATCTTGAAGTACTCTTCGATGATAAAGTTAGAGGTTTATCCGTGAGGTTAGATCCTCTAAAAAAGGGGAACGATAGTAAGAAAAATTCCATATCAATATCTGGGGGGCATAAAACCAATGAAACCAATCATTTCTGTAAGAAGCTAGGGCATGTAATTGCTCCTTATTTTAAGTACAAAAATAAAAAGGACAGAGAAGAAAAAAAAACCCTCAACAAATCGCTAAAGTTGATTTTTTTGAGTATGAGTCTAATGGTGATTGGTTACTTGCTACTAACTCTGAGAAGAGGAGCTCTACTGAATGGGTTTTGGATTTTGGTTGTATGTGTCATATGAGTCCTCATAGGACTAGTTTTTAACATACGAGTCTCTTGATTCTAATGTTGTCCTTATGGGCAACCATATCCAATGCAATTTGGTTTGGATTGGTACAGTATCCGTTAATACCCATGACAGTGCTGTCAGAACTTTAACTGAAGTTCGCCACATTACTAACATGACTCATAATCTTTTCTCTAGGGAACCCGTGAATCCAATGGGTATAGATATTCAGTTTAAGGTAGAATTTTGAAGGTATATAAGGGTGCTCTAGTTTCGATGTATGGATTGAGGCAAACCAACCTCTCTATTTTTCAAGGTTCAACCGTTATAGGTTCTGCAATGCCTTCCACATCCTTATATTATCATGACCTCCCTCATCTATGGCATATACAATTGGGTTATTTTAGTGAAAAAGGCATGACTTTTTTTGGGCAAGAAAGGACTTTTTTTTGTAGCGAATGTATACGTAGGCTTGTATTTTTGTTATCAAAGTGCATTCAGGAAATAGAAGAGAGTCAGTTCCTATACAGGTAACCATGATGCTGAAAGGATTCTTAATCAAATACATTTTAATTTGTGTGGTACTTTTAAGGGGTCTTTTGTTGGAGGTAAGTATTACATGTTGACCTTTGTTGATGATTTTTCTTGAAAAGTATGGGTTTACTTCGTTAGACAGAAAATGAGGTGTTTACCACATTTCACAAGTACAAGGCCTTTATTCAGAACCAAACTGGTAAGAACAAAAGCTCAGGACCGATAAAGGTCTTGAACTTGGGACTAGCTATACATGATGAAGATGCTTACCAATAAAATTTATCCGAAGGAGCAGCTACGCATAATCTGAATTATTGAGGGTAGTGCTATACAACATCATCTTAATGAGTTTGATTTTGTGGTAATTGAACTGGAGAATGTTGATGTTAAAATTGAAGATGCAACTAAGGCCATTTTATTGGTTCTCTCTTTGCCCACATCCTATAAGCACTTTTACGAGACTATGTCATACAGTAATAATGAGACTTTGTCTTTTGAGGATGTCAAGTCTGACTTACCGTGCAAAGGAAAATTCTATCTTGAAGTGATTTTGGATCATAAAGTTAGAGGCTTATAGGTGAGGTTAGATCCTCTAAAGAAGGGGAACAATAGTAATGAAAATTCCATATCAATATCTAGGGGATGTAAAACCAATAAAACCTATCATTTTTGTAAGAAGCTAGGGTATCTAATTGCTCCTTGCTTTAAGTACAAAAATAAAAAGGATAGAGAAGAAAAAAAAAATAACCTCAACAAACCACTAAAGCTGATTCTGTTGAGTATAAGTCCAATGGTGATGTGTTACTTACTACTAACTATAAGAAGAGGAGCTTTACTAAATGGGTTTTGGATTTTGGTTGTACGTATCATAAGTGTCCTCATAGGGCTAGTTTTCAACATATGAGTCTCTTGATTCTAATGTTGTCCTTATGGGCAACCACATCTAATGCAATTTGGTTTAGATTGGTACAGTGTAGGTCAATACCCATGACAGTATTATCAGGACTTTAACTAAAGTTCGCCACGTTACTAACATGACTCATAATCTTTTCTCTTGGGAACCCTGGAATCCAATGGGTATAGACATTCGGTTTAAGATAGAGTTTTAAAGGTATCTAAGGGTGCTCTAGTTTTGATGAAAGGATTGGGGCAAACTAGCCTCTATATTTTTTAGGGTTGAACCGTTAAAGGTTTTGCAATAGCTTCCACATCCTCATCCGATCATGATCTCACTCATTTATGGCATATATTTGAGTGAAAAAGGCATGAAAATTTTTAGCAAGAAAGGACTTTTTTGTAGCTAATATATACGTAAGCTTTTATTTTTGTTATCAAAGTGCATTTAGGAAATAGAAGAGAGTTAGTCTCTATACAGGTGAGCACCGTGCTAAAAGGATTCTTGATTTTATACATGTTAATTTGTCGAGTCCTTTTAAGGGGCCTTCTGTTGGAGGTATGTGTTACATGTTGACCTTTGTTGATGATTTTTCTCCCAAAGTATGGGTTTACTTTGTTGAACTTGGGACTAGCTATACATGGTGAAGATGCTCACCAATACAATTTATCTCAAGGAGCAGCTACGCATAATCCGAATTATCGAGGGTAGTGCTATACAACATCATCTTAATGGGTTTGATTTTGTTCTATTTGATCTGGAAAATTTTGATGTTAAAATTGAAGATGCAAATAAGGCCATTTTGTTGTTTGTCTCTTTACTTGCATCCTATAAGCACTTTAACAAAACTACATCATACAGTAACAATGAGACTTTGTCTTTTGAGGATGTCAAGTCTAACCTGTCGTGTAAAGGAAAATTTTATCTTGATGTGCTTTGGATGATAAAGTTAGAGGCTTATCTGTGAGCTTATATCCTCTGAAGAAGGGAAACAATAGTAAGAAAAATTCCATATCAATATCTACGGGATGTAAAACCAATAAAACCTATCACTTCTGTGAGAAGCTAGTGCATCTAATTGCTCGTTGCTTTAAGTACAAAAATAAAAAGGACATAGAAGAAAAAAAAAACCACAACCTTAACAAACCACTAAAGTTGATTTTGTTGAGTATGAGTCTAATGGTGATGTGTTAGTTGCTACTAAGTCTGAGAAGAGGAGGTCCACTGAATGGGTTTTGGCTTTTGGTTGTATGTACCATATGTGTCTATAGCCACTAAAACAATTACTCTTGCCGTACCAAAAGAAATTTAAATTAATTAACTGGGCCAACCTTGTTAATTAGTTTAATCATACCCAAAAGACTTACAAGTTAACCTCAAGATGAAGCCCAAATGACTTCTAAGTCGAGGCTCAGTCGAAATTCAAGTGAAAACCCAAATCGAGATTCAAGATGACTACCAAGTCAAGTTACGACCTAAAGCCCGAACGACGTCCAAGTCAAGGCACGGTCAAAGTCAAAGTCAATGGTCAATGTCAAAGGTCAAGATCTACATTAATTCACAAGTCAAACGTCAAACAACTCTCAAGTCAACGTCCGGTCAAAGCTCGAGGCCACTTCCAAGTCAATGTTTGGCCCAAGCCCGAGAGACTCCCAAGTCAAAGTCAAAGTCAAAATAAATAAAAGTCAAAGAAATCTTGGGCGAGGCCTAATTGAAAGGCCCAGGCCCAAAACCGAAGTCAAGGCCCATCTTGACTTTCAAGGATTGGAAAAATCCATCCTAAAAGGAGAAAGAATAAGAGGATTATTGTATTCACAGAGATTGTACCCATTCATTCAATTAAATCTATAAAACTTCAATCTTTATAGTTTTGTGAATACATATTTGGCACGCTCAGTGGGACATCTCTGCCACTTATCTCTTTCTCCTAAAAGATCAAGACTTTCAAGTCACAAGAACATCTTCTTCAACGAAGACATTGCTACAAGGAACGTTGCCGCACAAGCTTCGAAGAAGAAGAGCATGGGATCTCTTTCGCGCATATAATGTGGAGCAAACATCACTTCTAGTAAGTTCGCACGAACAATAAAGACCAGAAGTATGGCAAAAGCTACTATGCCAACCGCTCTCGGGCAAACTACGCTGCCCCCATCCAAACTCCAAGACTTGAAGACGCAGCAAAAGGCGTCATCTTGGATGGGTGAAATTCAAATCCTCCAGCTTCAATCTCCAGTCTACGAGGTAGAAGACCACTACAGCAGTGACTCTTCTTCACCCTTACCCAAGAGGGTGCGCATGATAAAGACTGAAGTTGAGTCCTCCAAAACTATTGTCATGCCAGCCATGACGACAGGCACAACCACTTTGGAAGAAGAGATGGCTAACATGAAGGCCATCCTAGAAAAACTCATGAAGGAGAACGAAGAAAAGGAAGCGCGCATCAAGCTTTAAGAAAAAAAGATTGCTAAGCTGATAAGGAAGATAGAGAAAAGGCCAGCTCAATCATCCATGAAGGGCTCAAAAACTGAGGACTAAGAAAAAACGTCCATGCACACCAAGCCTTATGACAGCGAGAAGCAGTCAAAGAAAGGTGTTGCACTTAAAAATGTCCAGTCCTCTTGATCAATGACTATTGAGCAAATCCAAAACTTTATAGCAAATGCTGTTAAGCCGCAGCTAAGTGAAGGCTCTAGCAAAACTCACCTATACACCAACCCTTACACTAAGAGGGTTGATGCTCTTCGCATGCCCCACGGTTACCAACTCCCCAAGTTCCAACAATTCGATGGGAAAGGCAATCCAAAACTGCATGTGCCGTACTTCTTTGAGACATGCAACAATGCTGGGACAGACGGTGACCTTATGGTGAAACAGTTCGTTAGGACATTGAAAAGTATTGCCTTTAACTGGTATACCGACTTAGAACTTGAGTCCATTGATAGTTGGAAACAAATGTATCAAGAGTTCCTCAATAGGTTCTACAACACTCAGTGCGTTGTCAGCATGATTGAGTTGACAAACACAAAACAGTGAAAAGATGAGCCAGTTCTTGACTACATCAACCGCTGGCAAGCACTTAGCCTCGAGTGTAAGGATCAGCTGTTTGAAGCATCCGCCGTCGAAATGTGCACCCAAGGCATGCACTGGGACTTGCTGTACGTCCTACAAATGATCAAACCTAGGACTTTTTAAGAATTGGCAACCAAGGCGCATGACATGGAGGTGACAATAGCTAGCCACCGTGGTAACTCCTTATCTTATACTGAATCAAGAAAGGACAAAGTTGAATTTGATAAGAATGTTAACTTTTCTAAGAGCACGACCAAAGAAGCGATGTCTACCTCTATAAGTCAGCTAATTCGTATTACGAAAAAGCCAAAACTAGGGGGCAAGAAGAGCTCGTCCTTCAAGGTTGCGACAAAGAAGCGTCCCACAGTAAAAGAGCTTCAGGACGAGAAGTATCCATTTCCCGACTCAGATTTGTCAGGCATGCTAGATGACTTGCTTAAGAAGGGTGTCATCGAATTGCCCGAGCTAAAGTGTCTAGAGGAAGTTGGGAGGACAGCCGACCCCAAATACTGTCAGTACTATAGAATCATTAGTCACTCTCTTGAAAAGTGTGTTACACTCAAGGAGCGTATTACATGACTAGCTAAGGAAGGAACAATCTTTCTAGATTTGGATGAAATGGCAGAAACTAGCCACATCACAATGCAAGAGGTTGATGAGTCAGATTTTGAAATAGGTTTCGCTAAAGCAACAGAGGCCTCAATAGAATACTTTATGAGGAGCTTCTTTGATAGTGCGACTGTCTACACAACCTCATGTTTCGAATTTGACGACAACGAAACAAATGAAGAGTTGAATGTTCCTCCTGAAGAAAGTGGTGATGGTAGCATTCAGTCACAATAACAACGGAAAGAAAAGAATGAGAGGACAATTTCAGTCTCGCCCGTCAAGCAAGCAAATGTCGTGGCAAATCCAGCAGCGCCAGTCTTCGTGCACATTCCTAAGTCCCAGTGCAAGGATGAAGAATCACCATTTTATGAATGTAGAAATCCTAAAAGTGCAACCAAGGTTGAATGCAAGTTAGATGAAGCAAGCTTGTGGGTTCTGAAAGAAAAGGATGTGCTGACAGTTCATAGGGCGAACCCAATCAAATTGATCAAGGCCTCTCCCTCTGGTTTTGTTGCCTCTTCTAAAGGCTTGCTCTAAGAAGAAAGTGAGCTGTCAAAGATGTGCATCAGCAATGGGTTTGATCCCAATGCGCACAAGTTCATGAAGAGGTCCAGCTATGACTTCAGCCAGCCAACACATTTGGGGCATGTAATTGAGGTTAAGCCACATTGACTTAACAGCACACAAAGGGTCTTATAGAGTCGACGAGGTAGTGTTATAATGCCTAAAGTTGGCCTTGGCTACATAACGCCCCAGCCTGTGAGGATTTCGGGACGATTTAAGGACAAGCAAGCCCTCATGCAATATATCAAAGCCGAGGAGGTTAATAATGAGGAGGGTGGCAATGCTAAGACCAATCCAAAAACGTCGGTGTTCGACAGGTTGCAGTAGTCAACGTTGCGCCAATGCCTTCCCGGCCCTTCTGTGTTTAGCAAGTTAGGAAAGGGCAAAATCCCGAAGCCTTCTGTCTTCTACAGGTTGAAGAAGGGTGAGCAGTCTAAACCCTCGGTCTTTGCCAGAATCAAGATAGGTGAGACGACATCAAACTCAGTGCCTTCCAAAAAGAAGGATTTAGTGTTCAACCGCCTTGGTGAGCTAAATGAAATCCAAAGTTCAATTCCTTCATGAATGAAGCGTGTTTCCACTTTGGATGTGAAGATGGATAACTCGTTGAAAATAAAGAGATGCGTCCTAGTTCTCACTGGCCTTGGGGCTAGGGCCAGCTCAAAAGAAAGAACTAAGGAGCAAGCTTCTTGCAGCTGCGACGCAAGCCAGGATGTCCGCGACTTCCCTTGAGGAAATGATGGATTAGCTCCCGAACAAGAGACTAAACTGTCCACACATTCATAAAAGAACACTCCCGAACAAGAGACTAAATTGTTCACACATTCAAAAAGAAGACTCCCGAATAAAAGACTAAATGATTTGCACATTCAAAAAGAATACTCTCGAACAAGATACTAAACTGTTCGCACTTTCAAAAAAAGAAGGCTTCTGAACAAGAGTCTAAATTATTCACACACATCAAGAAAATAGTAGCTCCTGAGCAAGAGTATAAACTGTTCACTCAAGCTAAGTCTTTGTACTACTCCCGGCCCGCAATAGTATAAACTGTGAATGGCAAAACAAGTGAAAAAAAAGGATGCTTAGTTAAACTACGTAACAACTTGATCTTATTGGGAATTGCAAGCATCCATAAGTGCGTAGGCAGCTTCAGCAAATCGCCAAGTGTAGTTAAACACATCACACACAGAAAAAACGGGGGCATGAAAGAGAAGAGATCAAAGACATCACCTTTCTGCCGCCTAGCTGCTCCTCGCTGCTCGTACCATTTTTATACTTGTAGGAATCCGTTCTGGGCCCAATGCCTAGTGGCAAACCGTGTTGCAAGTGGTTCTTCAAGTCTTCATACCACTTTCATGAGTATCCGTATCTGTTCTAGGCCCAAGGCCTAGCGGCGAACTGTGTCGCAAGTGGTTCTTCAAGTCTTTGTACCACTTTCATGCGTATCGGTATCCATGCTAGGCCTAAGACTGAGAGGCAAACCGTTTTGTAAGTGGTTCTTCAAATGGATCTTCAACCTGCACAAGCAATAATACAAGCGCAATGAGGCTCCTCAACCTACACAACTACCAATACAAGCGCAACGAAAAAAAGGGTCTCATCATTCAAAAAAAATAATAAGCATAAGTGACAAAAAAAATGCGATCTTTCCGCAAGTGAGCATGACGTCGCGGTACACGAAAAGTGCGGCAATAAATGAATGCGACATTACAACAGTGCAAGTAGGCATGAGAAGACTCTTTAGTATAATAAAAGTGGCTTCCTTTGAATTCGTTTTAGCCAAAGCCACCAACTTTGTTGCTCACGATCATAAAAAAAAATGTTGATCAATCAAAAAAAAAAGAGCACCAACAATGTTTATTAGAAAAAAAAGGGGGCAATAATCTATGCTTGCTTCAAACCAAATAAAATGGTTGGTTAAAAAAAAAAGAAGTGAAGTTAGAAAAAAACAAGGGCCAACAATAATCTCAATCCCTTTTTCTCTCTCCTCAATCACCCAACCTCACAAAAAAAAAAAGAAGAAAAGAGCATGAAGCGTAGTAGAACCATGAAGGCCAAAATGTGAAAAGCACTAAACTGTAGCAGCAACACCTATAAGCAAAATAGTAGGGAGGTGCCCGAATTGGAGTAATTTGCCAAGATTCTACCCAAAACAACGTGACGCCATTGTCATCCAATCTTGAATCTTTCACCCCCTCTCTCCTCCTCACATGCATATGCCCAAAATCTGATCATCACTCTCCCTCTCTATTGTTAGCCAAGCTTTGTTCTTCAAGCCTCAATCCTCAGTCTTTTCATGCAGAGAACTCAAATAGAGAACTCAAACAAAGAGAACTCATCAAACAGAAAAGGGGCCATATTCAAGCTTTTTTCATTAATTGCCCATTGTCATACAGAGAACTCAAAAAAAAAAAAGAGCCAAGCTTTCTTCTTTCCACTCTCTCACTCTCTTCCACACACACATGAATTGCCCACGCAAAGGTTCAAGATTTATACCCAAGTTCTTCCATTAACCCAACAAACCCCCCCCCAAAAAGAAAGAAGAGAAAAAAAAACACGAAGCATTCATTTCTGAAACAGAGACAGAATGGAAAGAAAAGGGGAGGGCCAAGTTATCACCTTTTGGGGGTAGTTATGCAAAGGATGCTGGAAGGTCTTTGTGCAAATAGGGCTATGGCAAATGAGTGCTCTAGTTCTGTTGCAGATCAAAGCATTGCACTTTAGTCAAATGAAGGATGAAAGCAAATGGAAAATGATCGGGAAAGGTTATACCGCTAAAAGGGTTGAAAATGGGGGCACAAGATCAAGCTTTTGAGAGCTTCCATTGCCAACAACCAGCAGCAATAGAGGAAGGGTTTTCAGTGTTTGGCCGGCAACAACACCGTCATCTGGGTTCTAGGCATCCTCAGTTAAATGAAACAACAAGGGGTTGAGCTCGGGGGTGTCTTCACCATGAAGACCAGCAGTAGCAGTGAGAGAGATTAGCGGCTGTAGCAATAACGAAGAGGGCTGGGCAGTAGGGTCTGTGGAGGACCAAGGAAATTAGGAAGAAGAAGGGTGAAAAGTGCCTAGGTAACGTGACTAGGGTGTGACCCTTAAATGAAGTAACAAGCAACAACAACTGGATTTTGAAAAAAAAAAGGACCAAAAAAAAGAAAGGCAAAAAACATTTGGCAGAGCCTAAGCAAAAAGAAAAAGCAAGGCATGTGCCCCACGCATGACTCTTAATGCATGTGTAGATAGGCTTTGGGTTGGGGAAGAAAGGTGGGCTCGGTCTAGATGAAAAAAAAAGGTTCGGTCCACATGAAAAGAAAAAAGGGAAGAAAGAAATAAAAGGAAAGACAAGATGGCCCAACCCAGCAGAAATGAAAAGAAAAGCTGGGCTTAGCCCACGAAATTAAAAGAAGAAGAAAGGAGAAGCAGGCCAGACCCGGAAAGAAATAGAAAGAAACAGGGCTTAGTCCACGCATGTTGAAGGCATGTTAAAGGTCTGAAGAAAAAAAAAGGAATGAAAATGAGAGTTTATCATTTGCTCAAATTTTCCAAAAAAAGGAGAGAGCAAATCAAAGCATGTTCAGGGCATTTGTCATGAACAAATGATAGGTAAAAAAAAAGTCAAGACTTTGGTTACGCTTGTACAATAACAGCGTCATACGTAACCTAGTCTCGAGGGGGCAATTTGTAGGCACTAAAAAGATTATTCATGCCGTACCAAAAGAAAGTTAAATTAATTAACTGACTAACCCTATTAATTAGTTTAATCAGGCCCAAAGACTCACAACTCATGCCTAAAAGACTTACAAGTCAAGCCCAAGATGAAACCCAAATGACTTCCAAATTCAGGCTCAGTTAAAATTCAAGTCAAAGCCCAAACCGAGGCTCAAGACGACTACCAAGTCAAGTCACAACCTAAAGCCCAAACGACATCCAAGTCAAAGCGTGGTCAAAGTCAAAATCAAAGGTCATGACCTACATCGACTCACAAGTCAAATGTCAAACAACTCTCAAGTTAACATCCGGTCAAAGCTCGAGGTAACTTCCAAGTCAATGCTCGGCCCAAACCAAGGAGACTCCAAAGTCAAAGTCAAAGTCAAAGTCAAAATAAACAAAAGTCAAAGCAATCTAGGGCAATGCCTAATTGAAAGACACAGGCCCAAAACCAAAGTCAAGGCCCATATTGACTTTCAATGGGGAGGCTCTCCTATAAATAGGTCCCTAACCCCCTTGATTCAAGGGTTGAAAAAATCCATCCTAAAAGGAGAAACAATAAGAGGATCATTGTATTTATAGAGATTGTACCCATTCATTCAATTGAATCAATAAGACTTGAATCTTTGTAATTTTGTTATTACAATGTCCTCATTGGACTAGTTTTCAACATATGAGTCTCTTGATTATTATGTTGTCTTATGGGCAACCATATCCAATGCAATTTGGTTTGGATTGGCATAGTGGAGGTCAGCACCCATGACGGTGTTGTCAAGACTTTAACTGAAGTTCTTCACGTTACTAACATGACTCATAATCTTTTCTCCTAGGAACCCTTAAATCCAATAGGTGTAGATAGTCAGTTTAAGGTAGAGTTTTGAAGGTATCTAAGGGTGCTCTAGTTTTGATGAATGGCTTTAGATAAAGAAGCCTCTGGATTTTTCAAGGTTCAACTATTTTAGGTTCTACAATAGCTTCTACATCCTCATCTGATCATGATCTCATTCATCTACGGCATATACGATTGGGTTATTTGAGTGAAAAATACATGACGTTTTTGAGCAAGAGAAGTCTTTTTGTAGTGAATGTATAGGTAAGCTTGTATTTTTGTTATCAAAGTGCATTCATGAACTAGAAGAGACTTAGTTCCTATACAGGTAAGCACCATACTCAAAGGATTCTTGATTATATATATTTTAATTTGTGGGGTTCTTTTAGGGGTTCTTCTCTTGGAGGTGAGTGTTACATGTTGACCTTTGTTGATGATTTTTCTCGCAAAGTATGAGTTTACTTCTTCAGACTGAAATTGTGGTGTTTACCACATTCCACAAGTTCAAGGCCTTTGTTGAGAATCAAGTTGGTAAGAACATCAAAAGCTCAGGACTGATGAAGGTCTTGAATTTTTTGAGTTTGATTTCAATAGGTCATGCACTGTGAATAGCATTAGTAGGGACAAAATACTGTCATCTTAATGAGTTTGATTTTGTGCTAATTGATCTGGAAAATGTTGGTGTCAAATTGAAGATTACGTTAATGAGATTACGTTGTACAATAACAATAAGACTTTGTCTTTTGAGCACGTCAAGCCTAACTTGCTGTGCAAAGGAAAACTTGGTCTTGAAGTGCTTTTGGATGATAAAGTTAGAGGCTTATCTGTGAGGTTAGATCCTCTAAAGAAGGGGAACAATAATAAGAAACATTCCATATCAACACCCAGGGCACGTAAAACCAACAAAACCTATCATTTCTATAAGAAGCTAGGGTATATAATTTTTCATTGCTTTAAGTACAAAAATAAAAAGGATAGAGAAGGGAAAAAGAAAAAACCTCAACAAACCACTAAAGCTGATTCTATTGAGTATAAGTCTAATGGTGATGTGTTACTTGCTACTAACTTTGAGAAGAGGAGCTCTACTGAATGGGTTTTGGATTTTGGTTGCATGTACCATATGTGTCCTCATAGGGATAGTTTTCAACATGTGAGTCCCTTGATTCAGATGTTGTCGTTATGTCAGGACTTTAACTAAAGTTCGCCCTGTTCCTAACATAACTCATAATCTTTTCTCGTGGGCACCTTTGAATCCAACGGGTATTGATATTCAGTTCAAGGTAGAGTTTTGAAGGTATCTAAGGGTGCTCTAGTATTGATGAATGGCTTGAGGCAAAGCAGTCTCGGTATTTTTCAAGGTTCATCCATTATAGGTTCTGCAATAGCTTCTACATCCTCATCCGATCGTGATCTCAGTAATCTATGACATATATGATTGGGTTATTTGAGTGAAAAAGGAGTGAGTATTTTAAGTAAGAGAGGCCTTTTTGGTAGCAAATGTATAGGTAAGCTTGTATTTTTGTTATCAAAGTGCATTTAGGAAATAGAAGAGAGTCAGTTCCTATATAAGTAAGCACTGTACTCAAAGAATTCTAGATTATATACATTTTAATTTGTGGGGTCCTTTTAGGGGTTCTTCTCTTGGAGGTAAGTGTTACATGTTAACTTTTGTTGATGATTTTTCTCACAAAGTATGGTTTTACTTTGTCAGAGAAAAAATATGGTGTTTAGCACATTCCATAAGTTTGAGGCCTTTGTTGAGAACCGAGCTGGTAAGAACATCAAAAGCTTAGGATTGATAAGGGTCTTGAATTTTTGAGTTTGATTTCAACAAGTCATGCACTGTTAACGGCATTGGTAGGCACAAGACACTTGGGACCAGCTATACGTAATGAAGATTCTTAACGCTAAAATTTATCTAAAGGAGCAATTATGCATAATCCGAATTATCAATTGTAGGGCTATACAATGTCATCTTAATGTGTCTGATATTATGCTAATTTATCTAGAAAATGTGGATGTTAAAATTGAAGATGCAAATAAGGCCATTTTGTGGGTTGTCTCTTTACCCGCATCCTATAAGCTCTCTAACGAGATTACGTTGTACAGTAACAATAAGACTTTGTCTTTTGAGGATGTCAAGCCTAACTTGCCGTGCAAGGGATAATTTGGTCTTGAAGTGCATTTTGATGACAAAGTTAGAGGCTTATCTATGAGGTTAGATCCTCCAAAGAAGGGGAACAATAGTAAAACATTCCATATTAATATATAGGGCACGTAAAACGAACAAAACCTATCATTTCTGTAAGAAGCTGGGGCATCTAATTCCTCCTTTCTTTAAGTACAAAAAAAGGGCAGAGATGGAAAAAACAAACAACCTCAACAAACCATTAAAGATAATTTTGTTGAGTCTGAGTCTAATGGTGATGTGTTACTTGCTACTAACTTTGAGAACAGGAGCTCTACTGAAGGGGTTTTGGATTTTGGTTTTATGTATCATATGCTTCCTCATAGGACTAGCTTTCAACATATGAGTCTATTGATTCTGATGTTGTCCTTATGGGCGACAATACCCAATGTAATTTGGCTTGGATTGGTACAGTGTAGGTCAAGACCCATGATGTTGTTATTAGGACATTAACTAAAGTTCGCCTCATTCCTAACATAACTCATAATCTTTTCTCTTGGGCACCCTTGAATCCAATGGGTATAGATATTCAGTTTAAGTTAGAGTTTTGAAGGTATCTAAGGGTGCTCTGGTTTTGATAAATGGCTTGAGGCAAAGCAACCCCTATATTTTTCAAGGTTCAATTATTATAGATTCTGCAATGGCTTCTACATCCTCATCTGATCATGATCTCACTCATCTATGGCATATATGATTGGGGTATTTGAGTAAAAAAGGCATGACTATTTTGAGCAAGAGAGGTATTTTTCTTAGCGAATGTATGGGTAAGCTTGTATTTTTATTATCAAAGTGCATTAAGGAAGTAAAAGAGAGTGAGTTCCTATACATGTAAGCATTGTACTCAAGGGATTCTTAATTATATACATTTTAATTTACGAGGTCCTTCTAAGGATTCTTCTCTTGGGGGTAAGTGTTATATGTTGACCTTTGTTTATGATTTTTCTTTTAAACTATGAGTGTACTTGATCAGACAGAAAATGAGGAGTTAATCATATTCCACAAGTTCAAGGCCTTTGTTGAGAACCAAACTGGTAAGAATATCAAAAGCCAGGACTGATAAAGGTCATGAATTTTTTGAGTTTGATTTCAACAAATTATGCACTGTTAATGGCATTAGTAGGCATAAAACACTTGTCGGGAAGTCCCAATAGGATGGACTCGCAAAACCGGACTCTTCTTGAGAGAGCTCATTATATGCTATGAAATGTTGGGCTATGGGGCTGTCATGATTTTTGGGCTTAGGCTACTTTAATGACATGTTATGTTGTTAACAATTCTTTACAAGTGTCCATTGATTTTGAGATCCTAGAAGAAGTTGAGTTAAGTGATCTAGTTGAATACTCTATTTTGAGAATTTTTAGATGTCCTATTTATGCCTAAGTAATAGTGGTGTAGTAACTGTAAAACATTGCCCTACTAGCTCAGGGTTATAATTAGTATATGCCGACAACCCACCTAGCACCCAAATAGGTAATCCATCTCCCTCTTTTTAGTGAGCTCAAAATGGGAAAAAAAGAAATTCGAAATACAAGCAGGAACCCTAGTTACTATAGAGTAGACCCGAATAAAGCTGGAACTATAGTTTTATGGAGTGGACCTGGATAAAGTGAGAAACCTATTCGAAACTACCCTCATGAGGTTAGAAGTCTATTGACGTAAGAGGCACTGGATACCAAATGTCATGAGTTGTAAGACTCACTTAAAGAGAGAGCTACATTGTGAATCCAATGCCCTTAAATTGAATTTTTTTACCTATTCTGAATTGGAAACTTCCTGTTTCTGAATTACTTCAGAGCTAATGTTTGAAAATGTGCATTCAGTCTTAAAAAAAAACTTTAATCAAATCAAACGTGGGCCTCCTTATGTGAAATAAGCTTTACATTGGCTTAGCTTAATTCTCGTTGAAGTCTTTAACCCCTTTGTTTGCTTCTTCTGCTTTTATGCTAGAAAGAGCTAAGATCAGTGACTCAAGTGAACCCCTTTGGGGTTTGTGTGTTAAACTAGGCGCCGAATGGAGTACCTTATTAACATTGAGTGCTATGGAGGATCAACTACGTGTCATTCGCCCTTATTTTCTTAATACGCTATTATTAACTAAATATCCTATTTGGTTGCTACTTATTGTTTTAAGTGCAACTGTTTTGATTTTTTGGGAGCTCACCTCCTCAATTCTTCCCTTTTCCCTAGGTCTACCTATTCTTGAAAGACATGTAGAAGTCCTAGGTTCATGTAAATCAAGTCGAGACCTCCCATGTGCTTTGTAAAAGGGTTATATGTACGAATATGCTAGTTCATGAGTTTATAATGTGATTAATTCATAAGTCCTTGAGCATACGTAAGTTAAATACTTTGGTTCATGTATAGCCCATTATCTTCTGGTCGTTCTAAATAGTTGTGTGAGACAACTAGTTAGAGATTAATCTTCTAGCTATTAGAGTTGAATTATTTCAGGATGTAAATCCCTATGCTCCGGGTGTGTGATCCATCGAGCTGTATTTTTCATTCTTTCTTTCATTTAATTTCACAGCTTGTGTACTCAAGGCAGGTGGTGTGTAGAGTTAGTTTCTTTGACGTGTAGCTGTCGAGTTTATGTTGAGTTGTTCTTGTACTTTTATTCATTTAATTATTTATTTCAAGTATAAGTGAGACGTTTAAGCATAGGAACTTGGTCAATGTTTAGGTGAAACTCTATCCGTTATGTTTTAAAATTTTAAGAAATCACTAAAAACTCTATCCCTAGGGATATGGGTGCTACAGAAGCTATTAGTGCTGGGTCCTATGGACACAATTCTCGACCTTAATCTTAGATTTTTATATAGCCATCTTTGTACTTCTTGAGCAACAGTATGACAAATGGTGTATGTTTGAATATAAATGTTTTAGCTTGATTTAACAAATTAATTGTTATATCTTCGGAGAAAATGATAAAAAAATCGAGCTGTTTTGGTGTATTCGTTAAATGACTTGTGTATTCATGAGTTGACCAAGTGTTTGCTCCATTAGTAATTGTTTTTCTACATGCACCTTTGATGACCTAGTTGAAGGCACACTTGGTTTTGAACTGAAAAGGTTGAGAAATGGTTAACTTCAAGCCGATTCTTTGCCTTTACATATGATTTGCTCCAAGAACACTATAGTTGAGTGAGTGGATGTTCTCAAAAGCTAGTAGAGAGATGGCTCAAAATCTTTAAACCATTTCTCATGTTTGAAACCCATAAAATTTTGGAATATTGATGTCTTTTCTGGTTATTGTATTGGGTTTGCTGTTACATTCCAAGACTTTCAACCATTCTGATGATACACAGGTTTAGATTTATGAGTGTATGCTCCTATGCATTGCTGGAGATTGCTTGTGAATGCATACATTTCGAGATGTGCACATCACTGGATTTTTTTAATGCTAAACTATTAGGGAACTGATTAGAGCATATTTTCTATGTTTGAAAACCTTACTAGAGGGTACCTTCACTTTGGAAATTTTGAATTGCTTAAGAAAAGTAAGATTTTCATAAGCATGCATGCAAAATTTAAGTGATAGTGGTGTAATCTAGCTAACTATTGCATGAGCGTTGCCGCGCCATTCTCTACGATTGCCATTACTGCCTTGCGATGATATTTCCATTTTATGTGCGGTCGGCGCTGTTTAAATGATCAAATTCGTGCTTTCCCTAATGCATTTTTTGCTTCTATCGAGTTCCCTATATGCTAAGCTTTTTGTTGTACAGGTTGCTATTTTAATTGTGAAGCTGGCAATATTCTAGTTAGATTAAGCCCCAATATACCTAGAAAGAATAAGGGAGAGAGAACTTGGTAACTTTGGAATTATCATACCCCGTATCTCTACTACTAAGGTGAATGATCCATACATTACCAATGTATTCTTAATATTAACCAAAAGAACGGAAGCCAACACTCTCTATAAATGATTGAATCTCCCATTCAGTACTGCGAGTCCTTATGGCTCCCATAATCATTTATGTAGTAAATATGTCCCATAAACCAAATAGGGATATCCACTAGGCCACTAATGTTTTTATTGTTAGCTCTAAACAATTGTCAGCTTGTTGGAAGCTCACGTTTTGCATAAATTAAATGTCAACGAAACTATCAACCAAGCAAACTTTCAGTTTGGTGCCCCTTTTTCATTACTTAATACACACTCTCTTAGTGCTACGATGGTTTCATATAGTGAAACATGTTGTGAGCTAAACCCTGAGAATACAGAGTTACAATTGGCGACCAGCTTCTAATAATTTTCAGAAACAGTCTAAAGGCTTACCTTTTGACAATTGGTTGTAAACTAGGGACCGCACTCTCATATACTCATCTTGATGCCTCCATATATGCAAATACCATGAGTCTATGTCTTTGAAGCATATTTATGGCATTATATGAAATGCAAAACCCTTAAAAGCTTATATAGTTAATTAGATTCATTATTAAATAGTTGTTAATGTGTTTCATTAATGAATTGCTAAGTAAATGAACTCCCTGGTGGTTGTTTAGCTTTAGTTGGGTCAGGTAGATGGCAGAATTAGTCAAATTTTTTAATTTATGTGATTTGATGCATGAAATGACCATCGGATTGTTATTTACTCTACATGACTTTTAATATATCGTGTAATAATTTGAGTAGCTACATAACATATATTTAATGCATTATCTAGTGATTGTAGGAGTTTGCATTCACTTGTGTTAAACTTTGCTTATTACAAGTTTGGTAAGGGTGATATGCTAGTACACTAAAGATCATAGTTGAATTCTTCACTCTAAACTTGATGGATGAGTTACGACATATAATCATTGGCATAACTGAAATGAATGCCCTGGCATGATGTGATTGAGCTATCTAGTACCATGTGTTATGTGATAAGCTTAATAGGGAAACCTTAGAGTTGTGCTTTTTATTAGATGATACGATTATTGGCATTGGTGCCATGGGGTTGTTCCATTCTTTGTATCGTCCTGCTACCATTCGGCGTACTAGTACTTTGTGATCCTAAAGTCTTGCATCTGTGGGAATATGTGATTTCCTATGTACTTCATATAACACGATGATGTGCTAGGTGTTCTTGTAGTCGTATGGGAATCTTTACTATGTTACTTGGTCATCAAATTATGGAACATGGCGTTAACATGATCGATTAAAGTGCGTAATCTGGGGTGGCCTAGTTGTGTTGTGTTATGTACTTGTGATATTCTAATAGGGGTGCAAAAGTCCTAGAACCATGTATATAAGGATGTCATTTTACTCACATGTTTCTATGATTAAAAGATTATCAGTTTTACATAGAGACCCTAAGATAGAACTTTCTATCAACTAAGCTATTGTGAGTACCTTGTCTGCTTATTATCCTTTTTTAAGAGTGCATCTTATTAGAGATCTTCTATTTTGTTCATTTTAGTAGTAAGTATGATGTGAGACACTAGCCTTAAAGCTTTAACTAATCACCCGACTACCCCCCATGCGGCTTACCCTATTATACCCCGAGTATCACAGTGTAGAAACAGCTGCCGTGAAATACCACCGCTGAAAAATAGAAGCTCAGAAGCATCCCTTGGCCCACGAAAACTCTAGGCCTAAGCCTTTCAATAACAACCCTCACCTAAGAGAACCTGTCCATCATAGCTAATTTGCACTAATAGCATCAGCTAGCCTATAATGCATTGCTTGATATATGAACCTTGTACTAAAGCAATCCCCCATTAAGAAACCACTTCCCTATATGCGCTAATTAAGTGACAGATATCTACGGAAGCTCTCTCTATCCTCACTGCCCATTAGCTTGTACTTCGATTGTACCATTTTGCCCTAAGTTGTTTCTCTGCTTTTCAATTGATAGTTACATTTACCATCCACTTGTAAGTCGCATTATATGTACCCATCATACTGGTTCATGCTGCCTAAGATTCTTGGTCTTCGGGGTGCTGAATTGTTGATTCTATATGATGTCATTATGGCCTCGTGTGCCATTAGAAGTGTTGTGGTCACTGATGTGATGCTATACGATGGCTTTACTACCTGTTATGATATGGAAGCTCCCTGGTTCACCTACTTGATTCTAAAATTATTCGATTTCTTCATGATTTACAATTAAATTTACTTTGTTTATCTTTTGGACAAGACTTTATCCGTGCCATTAAATGTCATCAATGAAAAGCCATTAAATGTCAGCTAGCAATGATACATAAACATAGAGTACTGGCTGCAAGGCTGGTCTTAGATATAAATTTGAAAGTTAAAGTTCGTTTAAAATAAGTTTACATAGGTTATCAAACCCAACTCTTTTGCCCTTTAATATGCAATTTCCCTTGGCACCATCAACAGAATACGTAAACGGTGGCAGAGATTTCGCGATGAGGAGGCTGGATACCATAAACCTTTTT
>JACYFF010031957.1:103097372-103110782 GCA_017589665.1 Selenicereus undatus | reverse complement strand
TGAGCATCTCTTTTCTCTTCTCTTCTCATTAGATTTATCGTTTTAGATGTTTAATTTAATCATGTTTGAGTAGTTTTATTTCGTCTAGCGATTTAGTAGCTTGTGGAATTGTTATTGGATCATGTTATGATTTAAAGTATTGTGCATATTTTCATGATTGGTTTGATTTCGCTCTATCTAGTGTTATTTATGTTGTGAGAGGATTTGTGGCCAAAGTTTGCTTGCACACTTGAAACAATCTAGTGAACATTTGAAAAACGACATTTGGTTGTTGGACTGCTTGTTAGAACCTATCGCTGTATCGCCTCAAAAGGGAGATTGTCAAGTTGGGAGGACTCGAATTAAGTAATTGAAAATATTAAACTTGGATTAAGTCAAATTAGTTTAAAAGAGCGACATTTGCTTAGTTTAGACAAATTTAGTTGATTTCGAAAGAATAGACTAAATTTCTCTATATATTATAATTATTTGAAATTAATCAATTAGAGAAAGACACATGTTTATTATTTTGATTCAATTCTTTTCCATAACTACTAAAATTCCTAGACATTTTTCCCATATTTGATTTAGAAAAGTTTATTTGCAGTTGTTAATCAAAATCAGTTGAATTACAATTTTGTTTAGCATATCTTGAGGGGATCTAGGCCAGTAGTTTTACCTAATCTCTGTGGGATCGACCTTGAATAGCTACAACGCCACCACGCACTTGCGGCCGTATCAAGTTTTTGGCGCCATTGTTGGGGACTATCATCGAATATTGGATTTTTCCTAATAGGTTTGACTAGGCATTTTGTTTTTCTTTGAAAATAAATAAATTTGAAAAAAATAAAAAAATAAAAACAATGGAAGTTTTCCATTTTTCCCAATTTGAGCATGAATTATTTTGGAGGTATTTTAAGCGATTAAGTGCATTTCTTGCTTGATGTGGTTATTGTTTGGGTAGATGAAAAATATTGGACATCGTTGATAAAACCCGTATTCTTTTAGACTACTGGAATTTTCATGGTAAAAATGTTGATGATGCATGTTATTTGCTTGTGTGGAATGCTTGTGATTCATTTGAATTTGAGAAGGCTTGTCTTGTTTCTAGATATTCTTGTTTTGATCCTTGTGCATTTTATTCTAGATCTTACTATGCTCCTTTTTGGTGTGATTTCTGTAGTTCTTCTGACCATGCTACTAATTCATGTCCTTATTATGCATGTTATACTCAACCTTATTTTGCATCACCCATAGACAATACTGAACTTGTCTTGACCTTAAATAATTTATCCTTTCCTTTAGCCGAGTGCACGGGGCTTGGGGAGAGTGAGCCTTTTGGGGTAGTTGCTAGGCTTGATATTGCTGACGCATGTTTTGAGTCAGAAGATACATTTGATAAGCTGCATAATCTAGTTAACACTCCTTTAGAGGGGTGTCGTTATGAGTGTGTGCATGAGGAGTCTCCTAGCGTTGGTTTTCATGATATTGTTTTCCCCAATCCCCTTGATCATTCCCATGTTTTCCCTATGTGTTCGAAACCTCCTATTTCTCCCGGGTATTCTTTAGATGTGCACAATGATAATCCTATGATTTTTAATGCTAATAATGATTTGGGCTATGAGAATAACATGTTTGATGTGCTTGGTGGGAGCGCTCAAGATTGTCTGTCCCTATGTTACTTAAGAGGGTATGATTCCTCCATTGATCCTTATTGTGTATGCCTAGAGGATCTATCTAGGAAAATCATGTGGTCTACATTCTTTAATTCTTTCTATGATTTTTCTAAGGCTATTGATAACGTTAAGAGGATATTAGTTGTCTTTGGTGTGATTTTTGTTATTTCCTCTTGCCTTTTATTTTCTGAATTGTGGTCCCAGGAGTTTGATAAGCTCCTACGTATGTTGACAGCATCTACTTTCATGAGCCGAGTTTTGACATCGTGATGGAGTGGCTGATGCTCCATGTGCCACGGTTATTACGAGGCCGCATAGCTTAGGTGCACTTTGCATCTAACCTGGTGAGCTTGTCTTCTTTTGTTCCCCTTCTCTAAGTTTTCTTTCCTTTGAATAATAATGCTTTATCTAAGCATGGGGGAAGGGTAGTTTCCATGTTTTCTATTTTTGTTATTACCTTACATATGCCAGAGCATGTACTTTTAGGTTTCTTTTTCTTTGCATTAGTGTTTTGCATTTAGTTTATTTTTAAGTTTTGCATAGGATTGCATGTAGAGATGGTGAGGATTGGTTTGAGATAACCCCCAATGATGCTTTTGTTCTAGAAAGATAGCTTTCGTGAGTTTGAGTAACTTTTGATGTGTAATCCCTTTAGGTGCGAAAATTTTTGAAGGTTTTGTAAATATTTCTTACTTTGACCCCTGTCTTGATTGAGAATTATGTTACCTCCTAGAGTCTTTAGCACCCATGTTTATACATTGGAATTACTTTACGAGCTTAATGCGACTTTGGTAGATATCCCGTGAGATACTGAGCATTATTTGGATTAATCATTATATTTAGTCTCATGCTTCTTTCATGTGTGTGACTCTTCCATGTTGCATCTCTAGAACTTGCCTAAACTCTTGCTCAAAACCACATTAGCATGTGCATAGTTGACGATACGATAGAGACATTTCTTTCTTTGGTCATTTTATCCACACAGCCAAATAGTCTACCCTTGTGTTACATGTTTATTCACTTTGCTAGCCTTTTTGAGCTTATATTTGTTTTTGTTGTGATCCCTTCACATTAGCCCTTGGCTAAACACATATTCTAACCTTTAAGCCAAATATATAGAGCATCACTTTATCTTTGTAATAGGTGGTTTTGGGGATAATTGAGTTTAACTTGACTTTAGCATGTCGGTTTATTGAGGGATTGATGATATTTAGCATTTGCTTTGGTTCCCTCTTTTTTGGATTGTATACATAAAAATTCGGTTGTGAGTTGATAGTTACTGATCCTATGCCTTTCAGTAATGCAATTTTCCTTTCATTTTCCGAACAACAACAAAGAAAAAAAAAGAGAAAAAAAGAAAAAAAAAACTAAGTGTTTGGCATGGGATACGTATATAGCTTGAGTTTCTTTCTTTGTCAACTCGTTTCCTCCTTGATTCGAGGGATTTGTTCATTGTATTTTGAGGTTTGGAGTGTTAGTGAACTTATTGGTTAATTGGTGCCTTGTGGGTTGCTCCATAGTCATTTGGCTAAATAGCTCCACATTGTCCAAATTCATTTGCCCACTCCTTTCCCTTAACGCTTCTAGCCCACATTACTACCCATGTAAAGTCCTCTTGTTCTTCTTATGCACATCGCATTTTAGCGGTTGAGAATTTGAGGCTCTTGTCAAGCTTATGTTAGATTGCATCTTTGGAATGAGTCTTGAGTGAACCTATGTTATATCTTAAACACAAGAGCAGAAGTACTCCACATTTCCCAAAAGTGAGGTTCTACCAGTCCATTTGACTCTATTCAATTCCATGTGCTTGCATGACGTACTTTGTGGTTCTTTGGGGGTGATCAAATTTGATGTTGAGCTTGTGATCATGCACTTGTTTGAAAACCTTCTTTTCCTCCTAATTTTAAAATGTTTAGCACACCATTTGGGGTTGCCGTTGATTGATATTCTCGCTTGTGATATGCTACAACTTGCCTACTCTAAGGAGGTTATTACCGTTTTAAGTCCTAAGAAGCATTTCCCTTAGTCATTTTCTATAGTGCTTGCTTGCAGACAAGCAACAATTTAAGCATGGGGGAGTTTGATAAGTGCTAAAAGTCACTACTAAAAAATCTGATTTTTCCGACCGAAAAAGACACTTTTTTGTCGGAAAAATGATTTTTAGATGGAATAGCCGACCCAATTAAGCCGTCCAAATAAGGGGGGTTGGGACCATGTTCCGACGGAATGTTGTATTCTGTTGGTAGGGTTCCGACATAACATTCTTGTCGTCGGAGCAAGGTTTCGACATACCACCAACGGAAATGCTTGCATCCGACGGTAAAAAAATCCGTCACCTCCCATCTGTTAGAGTTTTTCAAAAAAAAAAGAAGGGAAAATGGCATTTTTCCGACGAAATTCCGTCGAAATGTGTCGGAAATCCACCGCCTTCCGTCAGAAATCCGTCGGCCTCTGTCGGAGTTTCGGTCGCAATTTTTGAAAAATTTTTACAAAAAAATGGGCGCCTTCAGCCAGCCCAAAATACAATTTTTACCAAAATCTGCAAATTGAAACCTTACAACCACCACACATGGTATATGAATCAAAACAAGGCAACCACCACACGTGGTTACATTCATTCAACTCAACCAGTACAAGTACTCATTTCCACATAAACGCATTGACATTCTACCTAATTTCAAAATTAACCATCACACATGGTTACTTTCATTCAACATCACAATTACAAAGTGTTAAAAAATCTAGATGATCGTAGCACACAGAAACCCAAACCATTGTACCCAATGTACATAAAATAACATAAAATTTTCCGAATGTTAGAAGTTCTAATAGTTGAAATAGTTATAAGTAGAGTGCAGATCATACCCATCACCATTGCAATCACCATCACCATCATCATCATCATCATCATCATCATCATCATCATCACCATCATTATCACCATCACCATTATCATCATCATCATCATCATCATTTTGAGGTTGAGGAGGAGGAAGAGCAACAACAGCATAAGTGGAGTGGCGGTGCTGTCGAGGGCACGAAGAAGGGCGTGGCCATAATCTAGAACCAGATGCTTGTTAAGATCTAATGAACTTACTCAGTGTGTTTTGCACCCCACTAAGTTGTTCACTCAACATCATCACTTTCTCTTCTAAATGGCGATTCCTCTATTCAATTCGGAGATTTAACTCCACCATTGAACTTAACTCATTGTTCAATTGGGTGATCGTCTCCCTTACATCTGGCTGCTGACTACCCCTAGATGTTGTTGAGGACTTGAACAGGTGCTTCAGTTTCACTCCTTCTAAACCTAATCCATACACACGCCCCTTTTTGCTTAAGTTGCCTTGCACCCACAGCTCCGTCTAGATGGAATTTCAAATGGCTCAGAGCTAGGATATGTCGAGGATTGGGAATTCCTTATCTGCTTCCATTTCTGTTGATACTCCGTCTATAAAATAAGTTCAAAAATATTAAATGTTGCAGATCTAGTAACGCCGACGGAGTAAGAATATTTTAAACACATAAAAAATACATGTTACTTACATATGTTTTTTCAAATTTTTTATCAACCCATGTGTTGTCTCGCTCGTGTTGATGAGTGTCTTTAAATAGCTCTATTGCAGTCAGGTCCATTTGAGGCTTCTTAGTCTATACAATATGCAAATAAGTTTAAATATGTGAAACTTCTTCGTACATTGCAAAGTAAAACACATACAAAGTACAAAATGCAATAAGTTGAAATAAGTAAGAGTTC
The DNA here is from genome assembly GCA_017589665.1 of Selenicereus undatus. Lineage (NCBI taxonomy): Eukaryota > Viridiplantae > Streptophyta > Magnoliopsida > Caryophyllales > Cactaceae > Selenicereus > Selenicereus undatus. Next base: position 103,105,370 of record JACYFF010031957.1, on the reverse strand, counting down.
TTCATACTTACCAAACATCTCTTTTGCTCGCTGAATGGGATTGAACCACATGTATGCAAAGAAAGACCTAAGCCATCCTGATAACTGCTCCGGTTCTTCTTTGCTTGTGCATTCACCTTTTGAAATTTTTCGGAAGCCCAGTACTCTTGAAGTGACTTCCAATTGTTGTCTTACAACCACAGAGGCTGTTTGCCCCTTTTCCTTAGCTCCCCAAATGTATCCTTCAATCCACTAGCCCCCTTCTTCTCAAAGTTGCTCATAATCTAGGAGTCATGCTATGGAGTCCAATAGAAATGCTTTTGTGAAATAAAAGTGAGCAAAACATAAACAATATGTTAGCGAACAATATATTTATAGATATAGTGAACATCTAAATTTATCTTACCTTGAACTCGCCAAACCACAGATCCCGTTGTGATTTAGGGACTTTACCCCATGTTGGCCAAGGCTCGGGAAATTCGCTCACAAATATCTTCGTTGTTTCAAACACCACATCATATGGAAAGAAGCTGCAAGTAAGAAAGATAGTTACAAATTTGAGTGCACAACAAACATATTTGTATGTATGTTTGGCTTCTGAATATACAAAAGTGGAAATGTATAATCACTTACTGTTTACCATACGTCCTAATAAGCACCTTGTTGGATGTGCTCGCATGAATTGAAGGACCTTTACTATGATCCCTACTCCTTTGTTCATTATGTTGTGGAATGACATGTGGTACAGGGATGAAGAAGCCAAATTGGTTACCCATAAATGCTCCTTGCGTCTGAGTGTTAGGAGGTCTTTGTGACTGGAAGAAGCACATGTCAGCCAGGGGGAACGTAGCATTTTGAGGTACATGTTGGGCAAATTGCATGTTTTGGATGCTGTTGGGATTAGGAAAAGCATTCTGACGGATGTCTTGGTTGTTTTGCCATCCCTGTAACTTTTCTTCTGCTTGGCCACTTTGGTTGTTATGACCTCTTCCCCGAGTTCTACCACGTCCACCACCGTGTTCCTGTTGTATACCTGACATCTTTAAGACAAACATACAAACCGTAGTGATCAAATAACAAAACATGCAAGAATTAAACAATATTAATAACTCATACAATGACAATTGTGTCATTAATTATTGAACAAAGACTACATGCATACGATGACCAAGTGTACATCCATACAACGAAAAAGTTACATCAATTCAACAAAGACTAGTCATCATCCTCAATTTCATTGTCCTCATCAGAATCTTCATAGTCCATAACGACTTTGTCTTCAATGTATTCATAATCATCATCCCACTCTGCCTCCGCGCTTCCCTCGTTTGCACCTTTCTCATTAACAACTTCAATATCTTCCTCGTGACACAACAAAGTTGTAGGAATTGTGTCATTCATCGGTGTCACGTGAGACACATGTTCCTCTTGGAATGCAACTGGTAAGTGAATTCGTTATTCACTTTATGCTTAGGTTTGTTTGGTACAACTACCCACTAGTTAGACTTATCTCTTATTCCATTCGGGTATTTCATGTACACCACTTGCGTTGTAGAACTAGCAAATAAGAATGGATCATATTTTCTATATCTTTGAGTGACATTCACCTCTACAAATGGACATAGTTTGGGACAACGTGTTCCTCGAGAGGTGTTATCAAACCAATCACATTTGAACAACATACATTGTTTGAGCGGCTCTCCAAGATATTCAATGCGAATAATCTCTTGGAGGATTCCATAATAATCGTCATCATATCCACTTTCCCCGCTCCCTTTAACGCAAACGCCACAGTTGAAAGTCTTTTTCCCTTCACACCTTTTCTGTCTGTGAAATAGAAATCCATTAACTCTGAATGCAGACCAAGATGTAACTTTCCTTAAAGGCAATTAAGCCAAGTGGTATAAGTGTACTTGGTGTTCGTCATTGAAGATTTGTGCAATGTTAACGTACATTAATTTTTACAAACTTGATCAACATGGGAATCATATTGTTTAAGATGTGCTCAAGCAGATGAATATATAACATAAGAGGCAAGTTTACGCTCTTGCTGCGTTTTTGAACCACCAAATAAATTGAGCTTCAATCAAGGCATCTATCTCCACATCCGTTAAAGTGGGATTTTCTTGTAATTGTTGTTGTTTGAATAAACTATGATAATAATATTCATAGTACTAAGTTCCCAATTAACTTCATTATAATACAAAAAGGCGCATGTTGGACTTACTCGATATAAGGTTGCAGTTCATTACAATTCAACAAAATGTGAAGGTGTGCAGCGTGCAACTCTTCATAAGTTAGGTACTTCTGTGTATGACTTCCCACTACAGTTCCTTGGGTTTGAGAAACTGATAAAGCAGGTTGCATTTGTGGCTTGTCATCATCATCCTCATTACGCCGACGTCTTGTGCGCATTGAAAGTACATCATCGTCGAAGTAGTATGAGGAAAATTACGATATCTCAAATACCAAGTATGCTTCAGCCATTGATCCCTCAGGATTTGTTTTGTTTCTTATCTTCTTCTTAAATCATCCAAAGTACCTAAAATAGAACAACTTATATCAGTATTTCAGTATAACACTACTGCTGAATTTAGTGCTCTATGATATTTGGATAACTATTTACCTTTCTAATGGATACATCCATTAATATTGCACTGGACCCCTTAGGTGTGCTTCTTTTGCCAAGTGCATAGGAAAGTGCTCCATGACATTAAAGAATCTCGGTGGGAAAACTCTCTCCAATTTGCAAAGTATTATGCTTATATTGTGTTGTATTTCTTGTAACTTATCAACCCTTAATATTGTAGAGCAAAGATTTTTGAAAAATTCACTTAACTCAACGAGTAGTTCTAAGACATCATCTAGAAGGGCACAAAATGCTATTGGCATAAGCATTTGCAAAACCACATGACAATCATGGCTCTTCATGTTTTGAAACTTTGCAGACTTCATATCTATGCAGTTTGCAAAGTTGGAGCAATATCCATCAGGCATTGTTAGTTGTTGCGCCCACTCACACACCCGTTTTCGTTTATCCAAAGAAAGGGGCGTACGTAGCATTCGGTTTTAGTGTTCGGCCATTAACACCATGGCTGACGTTCAGCTCACTTCGATCACACATCTCCACCATATCTACCCTTGCCTTAACATCATCTTTTGTTTTACCAGGTACATCCATGACAGTGTTGATGATATTATCACAAAAGTTCTTCTCTATGTGCATTATGTCCAAATTGTGATGTAGTAGTTGGTATCTCCAATAAGGTAACTCCCAAAAGATGCTTCGCTTTGTCCAATTGTGATAATTCTCCTTGAAACCCGGGATGATGAAATCTCCATTAGTGGTTACTTTAGGAAGATTCCGAACTTCTTCGTATAGTTCCTCCCCATTTTTTCTGGATGGATGAGCATCGTTAACAACTTTCCCTCTACGAAATGCAATTCGATTTCTTCGAAATGCATGATGTCTGGGCAAGAATCGACGGTGACAGTCAAACTAGGATGGTTTGCCCCCATGTTTCAAATGTGTTGCTTTCAACTACTCCATACAAACAGGGCAACTTAAAACACCATGAGTGTTCCATCCAGATAACATTCTAAGGGCCGGGAAGTCATTTACTGCCCACATTAATGCAGCTCTCATAACGAAGTTCTGCCTCATTGAAATGTCATAAGTTTGAACACCATCCCATAGCATTTTCAACTTATCAATCAAACGTTGCAAGTACACATCTATTTTGTTCTTCGGATTTGTAAGCCCCGGTATAATGCAAGTTAAGAACATATATGGCATTGCCATGCACATATTCGGGGGAAGGTTGTAAGGTGTCACAACGACAGGCCAAATTGAATAAGGCCATGCAGATTGTGCAAATGGGGTAAACCCATCCGCACACAAACCAAGTCTCACATTGCGGGGCTCCAAAACAAAATCTGAGTATTTGCAATCAAAATGTTTCCTTGTTTCACCATCTGAAGGGTGACAAAGAACACCATCCTCACGTCTATTGTCGTAATGCCACCTCATGTGTTTAGCTGTGTTTCTTGAGCCATAAAGGTGTTGCAACCTAGGTATAACTGGAAAGTAGAACATTTTCACATATGGTTTTGGTTTCCCATTATCACCTGACTTATTTCGCTTCCACTTTGGTGTATCACAGAACTTACATTTCTCAACTGCTGAATCCTCCTTAAAGTACAACATAAAACCATTGTGGTAACAATCAATGGTTTGTACATATAAACCCAAACTTCGAAACTTCTTTTTCAACTTTGAGTAATTTCTGGGGACATAATTGTCTGCCGGACAACTTTCATGCATTAATTGTATCACCTCGTTCTAACAATTTTGAGGCATATTATAATCAGATTTGATACTCAACAATTTGACCGCATTTGACAATTTAGTTTGGTTAGAACACCCATCCCATAAAGGTCTCTGCGCAGCTTGAAGTATATTATAAAATGCCTGAGCTTCTGCATTTGGTTGCTCATTGTCACTAACTTCATTAGTAATCATTACATCATTCGCCATTGCTTCAACATTGTCCACAAATGGTTCAGTATTATCAACGTCTATGGGACTTGAAACCATGTTGTCATATAAGTTCTGTGTGTTGCTACTTCCAACATTGTCATAGGAGGTTGGTTCTACTTCTCCATGAGATGTTCAGTACCAATAACCTTTAACAAAACCATTTTGGTACAAGTGTAATCTCACGTCATCAGGTTCTCTATAAGCTCTATTCTAGCATTTGGCAATAGGACATCTATAATGTCCATTATTTATGAATTCCACTTGACTTCTTGCAAATTGATCAAACAATTCAACTTCATCTAAAAATTCTTATCTATACTCTTTTCTTCCTGGTAAAAATATTTTACACATCCACCTCCGATGGGATGGTCCATCAATATTATCCACTGTACAACATTATAAATGTATACGTTAATTCCTTATTTACAATAATAATGGATATGATGATTGCACTTTTCTTCATACATAGTTAGAACAATAAGTTACATATGATTGTACTACTTCGTCATGCACTATGTTTAATATGCAATGCACAAAAATAAGACAGTACGACAATTAGGTTAGGATGTAAATTTGTTCGAATGTCTAAAATTACAGTCCAAACTTGTGACATTCACACCAACAATAATGACATTCATAGCAACAATAACGTATTTTTTTCCTGTTCGCAATATGTTTTCTCTTATGACCCATATCCTTCATATTAATCATCCCCATAAATTAAAACTTCAAATATTTACGTCATATATAATAAACGTATTATTATTTACTCTACGTACATAACAATAAATAATATTTACACATTTACAAAATAATACAATTTCATCATCCAAATCCTAATTATTATCCTACCTTCATTTAATTTATTACATTTTAGGTACAACAAACGAAATAATCTACTAATTACAAATATTATCTAATTAAATTTTTAAATTAATATATTACAAGTACTTGTATAATACTAAATAACATGTACACATATTATCCAAATAATACGTCACAATATTTCATGCTCCCACATTTTCTATATACTAACATACTAATTTTTCTAAATAGTCACTATTAATTGTAACCATCATAAATTCTACGAGTTAGCCATACCAAACATCCACTTCCAATATGAAATTCTTTGAAGTCACAAATTCAAAACTACCAATAATAAGTTCTAAAAATTAACATTCAATTAAATTTTTATATCATTCACACAATTAAGTACTAACAATACTCAATAATTACTTTCACAGTCACATCAAGACAACCGCATTTAAAATCCAAAATCTATTAATTATTGGATAAAATTTCTACAACTAACACAAATTACCATATAATTGTTAAATTGTAACTTCAATTTCTCAATTTCATCAACATATCTACTACAACCTAACCAAACATCATTTACCTATTAAACTTTCATATTCACATCAACACAACCAAATTCAAAACCCATAATCTACAAATAACTCAATAAACTTTCAACAACAAATACAAATTATCACATAATTGTTAAATTCTAACTCAAATTTGTCAAATTCATAAAAAAAATTACTACAAATTATGCAAACATCACATACTTGAATTTGGAAGAGAAAAGTGGTGGTGGTCGAATTGGGGTGGCTGGCGGGCTGGGCGGTGACGACGACGGCGAGCTAGGCGGTGACGGTGACGACGATAGCGGTGCTCTTCTCCTTCTCCCTCTACGTCACCCTATTTCTCTATTTAGCGTGGGGTCCCGAAAATGAAACCCGATTTCGGGGTTTTAAAGATGGTCCAACGGAATATTCCGTCGGATAGGCATGTCCGGTGGAATATCCGATGGAATATTCCGTCGGGCAAGGAATCGTTTTTTAAAAAAATTTCCCCCCTTTTGCTGCAAACAACCGGTCAATTTTGACAAGAGGACCGATGGAATATCCGTCAGATTTCCATTGGAATTCTGACCGAACAGTCGGATTCCGTCGAAAATTCCGACGGAATATTCGTCCGTCGGAATATCCATCTGCCCTTTTTGCTTTTTCCGTTCTTCCGTCGCCATGTCCACCCGCCTATCCGACGGTCTCTTTTCCGATCGGCATTTTCCGTAAAAAAATACATAATTTTTAGTGGTTAACACCATTTTAGGGCCATTTTGTCACATTTTTTATAGGGAATAATGTGCGTTACGTCATAATTTATACTCTTTTTCCCATTTTATTCTTGGGTACAGTTGTTTGATGTGTTTTGTAGGATTTTAGGCCTTTTGACCCAGCATTTGACCCTAAATGAGTGTATTTTAACTCCCCACGGATGCCCCTACGTTGCTATACCCATTGAAGGAAGAAAGAATAAAAGAACACCAAAGCAGCGGGCACACGATCGGTCCGTGGTGAAGCCCACGGTTTGTGGTGTCTTCGTTTCACCCCGAGACTTGTTGTTTCCTCATGGATTTTCGACTTCCTGGCAATTTAATGCCATTAAGTCTTGTGGCTCTTCGGCTTTTAGCACTTTTACTATAAAAAGGGCTCTTCTCTTCTCATTTCCACACACCTTAATTGTCTCATCCATCCCATTCCATTCTTTTACTCTAGATTAGGATTAGTTTAGACTAGAGAGAGAGTGAGATAGAGTGAAGTGAACGCTTCCAAGGATTCCACCCTCTGCTTGTAACGACGGTTCAAGCGCGATCTTGGTTGAGCATCTCTTTTCTCTTCTCTTATCTTCCCTTTAGATTTATCGTTTTAGATGTTTAATTTAATCATGTTTGAGTAGTTTTATTTTGTCTAGGGATTTAGTAGCTTGTGGAATTGTTATTGGATCATGTTTTGATTTAAAGTATTGTTCTTATTTTCATGATTGGTTTGACTTCGTTCTATCAAGTGTTATTTATGTTGTGAGCAAATTTGTGGCCACAGTTTGCTTGCACGCTTGAAACAATCGAGTAAACACTCGAAAGACGACATTTGGTTGTTGCACTGCTTGTTAGAACCTATCGTTGCATTGTCTTGAAAGAGAGATTGTCAAGTTGGGAGGACTCGAATTAAGTAATCAAAAATATTAAACTTGGATTAAGTCAAATTAGCTTGAAAGAACGATATTTGCATAGTTTAGGCAAATTTAGTTGATTTCGAAAGAATAGACTGAATTTCTGTATAGATTACAATTCCTTGAAATTAACCAATTAGAGAAAGGCACATGTTTATCATTTTGATTCAATTCCCTTCCATAACTGCGAAAATTGCGGGACGTTTTTCCCATATTTGATTTAGAAAAGTTTATTTACAGTTGCTAATAAAAACCACTTGAATTAGAATTTTGCTTAGCATATCTTGAGGGGATATAGATCAGTAGTTTCACCTAATATCCATGGGATCAACCTTGAATAGCTACCACCGTACGCTTGCGGCTGTATCATACATACATACATACATATATACATACATATATATATATATATATATATATATATATATATATATGTACATACACACACACACACATATATA
>JACYFF010031957.1:103021553-103082372 GCA_017589665.1 Selenicereus undatus | reverse complement strand
TATATTGTATGTATGTGTGTATATATATACATATATTTATATATAGTTCCACTATGAAGTTTAAATCTTCCTCTTCATCTTGTATGGTTGTATTATTTATGCATGGATTTTAGTTTTTGCCTTACTGTGGACTTTAGAGGTTTAGGAATTGAACTTTTTTAAGGCAACGGGAGTGTAGCAAACATGAAAATTGACGTACTAACTTTGGGCTTTGAATAGTACATGCCTAAGGCGCAACCAACACCCAGGTAACCAAGCCATCTCCCCTTTTCAGTGAGCTCAAAATGGAAAAAAAAAAAAATAGTGAAATGTGAATGCATATGCACCTAGTGGGTCAAGTAAGTGGCAGGAGCCCCAAGCTTACTGCTTTTCTAACCCACCATCCTAAAGAGAGGGAAAAAGGGGGAGGACGAGCGAGTGGGAGTAGCAAAGCTATGGCAGCCGCAGCTACCATTTCATGACGATTGACCAATAGATGCCCAAACCCACACCTGTAACCACCCGTCACCCATGCACGCCCCCCTCACTGTTTAAAGGGAAAAAGAGTGAAAGTGAGAGAGGAATAAGAGCATAACATCGAACCCAGGAAGACGAAGAGGGGGAAAACGGTGGATGTAGCATGCGAGGGTGGGAAGTCGAGATAGGGAAGGCATGGCGATATCAATGGGGAGGAAGAAGGAGACTTGAATCCAACCCAATTCGCCCTAAAATTTGGTCCATAAGCTTGAAATCGAGATTGGTGGCTTCCATCACTAACTTAGTACTAAATTCCAAATTGGTTTGAAGTTAGCCATTGGATTTTATTTGAGTAGCAAAGTCAGAGTTTATGTGTGAAGTGAATAATTTAGTGAAAGGAAAGGATTATATTCAAATCACTGGGCAAATAGATTGGTTTGGAATGAATTGGGAATGTTAGGATGATGGTTGGACTTTGAGGCTTGATAAGTCCTTAAAGTGCACTATCTTTTGAGGTCATTTTGCAAGATTCTTGGGGAGAATTATGTGTTTTATACTATATTATGTACTAATTTTTCTGTTTTACGCTAGAGTATGGTTCTTTTCTGTGTTTTGCAGGTTTTTAGAGCATTTTACCCCAGATTTGAACCTAAATGAGTGTAACTTGACCCTCCACAGACACCCCTAAGTCACTATGCTTGTGCAAGGAAGAAAGAACACAAGAACATTGAGACAGAACTCAACACAGATGGTCCATGGTGAAGGTCATGGTCCATGGTGAGTCCATAACTGCAAGTCTCTTCGTTTTCCTTCATCGTGTGGTTGAGGTCAATCGAGTTCTTTAAATAGAGCGATTTCGCAATAGATTTGAGAGATACAAAGCAAAAAAGGAGAACTCCCATTCTCTAATCTCTTCCATTCTTTTCCATTTTCTTAGTTTAGTTTTAGGTTTCTTAGTTAGTTTTGAGTTTAAGAGTGAAAGTTGTGAAGAAGTGCTTGCTGTTTTGGAGCCCTTGTAAAGTTGGCCAACCCTTGCAAGATCTCCAATTGTGCTAAGTTTTCTTGTCTCAAACTTTGTTTAGTTGTTGTCATTTCAAATGTGTGTGAATAGTTCTCTCAATCTAGGGATTGTTAGCCAAGTATTGATGTTGGAACCTTCAATTTTTATTTAGTTGTGCTTCTTCTTGATTGGAATTGATTGAATTCTATCTTGTGTGTGAGATTGTTACGAGTGAATTTTGGTCAAATTTACTTGCTAATTCTAAATAGTTAAGTGAAGGACTGAAAGGCGAAACTTGCTGTTTGACCAATAGGATATGACTTGACTTAGCACTACTTGAGAAGGTTTGATTGTTAAGAGAAACTTTAGCCGTAAAAAAATCCATAACTTAAACTAAACAAGGACATTTGAAAGAATGACAATTTATTAGTTAAGGCAATTCAGTTCATTTTGAAAGAAAAGATTGAATTCTAAATATAATTGCACTCCTTTCTATCTCTCACTATAGATCAAGTGCATGTTGTGTTCCATTGATCCACATCTTTACTAGGAAAAACAAATCCCTAGATGTCTTAAATTGATTGAATTTTTCAATTAGATTATAGTGTTATTCAAACACCCAATTCAAATTCGCTTGCTTAGCATTTTTATAGGACAAAACTCAATAGACTAAATTTGGTCACTATGGAAACGATATCTTTCTAAACTACAACACCTGTGCACTTGTAGACAAGGTTATGTTTTTAGCGGCATTATCGAGGACCAAATTTGTAGATATTGAGTTAGCTCTTAGAAATTGACTACGCATTTTCTATCGTTCTTTGTTTTTCTTTATATTTTTGATTTGTATTGGTAGTTTTGTTGGTAATTTTGCAAGATTCCTCCTTTGTATGCGAACTCCCTTTCCATTTGAATTTGATCCAAAAATCGAAATGACTTATCACTCTAGGAGGAAGAAATTAAGGGTAAAAGAGCGAAGAATAAAGGCTCAAGACGCTACAAAAAAAAAGTCCAAATAACAATGGAATCAGCGACGAAAGAAGACAGATTAGCGACGGAATTGGCAACGGAAAAGGGTTATCGGATTTTGCTCGTCGCTGTGTACTTGACGATGGAATTTCAGAATTCCGTCACCATTGGCGACGGACCTAGCGACGGCCACAGCGACAAACCAAATTTTTGGCAAATGAAAGGCAGAGAAGTTAGCGATGGAAATAGCAATGGAAATTCCGTCGCTAATGGCGATGGATTTTTATTCCGTTGCTGACTTTTACTTAAAAAAAAAAAGAAAATTTCGTACTCTGTCGCAACTCCGTCGCTAGATTTGTAATTTTTTTAAAATCAAAAAGCTTATTTTTTATCTTATCCCTTAGTACATATATTTAAATCACAACGAGAAATTTACAAAGAGTATTCACTCCATGAACATCCAATAACTTCAAGTATGACTTCATTCGAAGCGTTCTCAACAATTTCCAAACCACAAACATGTGAAATATTACATACAAAGCAACACTTGAAACCAATTGTTTTCAATTCACAAACAACAAGTTTCAAACAAAGGGTACATATCACAAACCACAAATCCCAAACAAACGACAAGTTGCTAGTTAATCAAAGTGAAATTAAGTTAGAAGAAGAGGAGAAACAAGCGCCAAGAAGAGGGGAATGGATTAAGCAGCTAGCCATTGTTGAGGGAGAAGCAAACAAGCACCAAGAAGAAGAGGGAGAAGCAGGGAGAAGCAAGCACCAAGAGCACCTAGCCATGTACTCCATAAAGAACCAATGAGGAGAGCCACCAACTGGGGGAAAACCCCAACATACTCAATCACCAAGGTGAGGATCATCATCTTCTTGATCCTCATCTTCGTCCTCATCCTCATTATGTTGTGGTTGCTAAGGAACGAGTGGTTGAGATCTTGAGCCAAAAGCTTGTTGCATTTGAAAAAATGTTTGCAATCGCTAATCGATACTCATCATTTGCTGACTCAGTTGCTGGTTGCTTTGGGTAAGCAGTTTGTTGGATTCCTCCAGTTGCTTACATTTCTACATAAGCAACCGATAACTTTCAGTTTGTGAAGTTAGCTCACCTCCCAAGTTGGTTACGACACCCCTTAAATCATTCAGCTCTTGTTGGGATGACATATAACCTGTACTTGCTGACAACCATTTATGTGAAGTACCTAACATTAGTATATAAATTAAATAAACTTATCGTATAACAATGTTCATTCAAACTTTAATATTAAAACTGTACCAGCTCGGTGAGTGGGACTGAAATGACAGGATTCTCTAATGTTGACAGCCTCATTGGCTCATTGCCAATGCTATAAATACGACCTTTTTTGTTCTTGTACGTCTGCACCTAAAACTCATTTGGATTTGGAAGTGGTTTGGATGAATTTTGATAAGTGCCATCCTAGGCCTCTCGGAAGTTGATTGCGTTTTGAAATTCGCATTCAAAGGATTCCTACAATATCACAACATATCCAAAAAATCATATACATTACAGTTAATGAAATTAAAGTATATTAATCCAGTTTGAACTACTAATAAAGATTGATAATTGAGAATAGTTTACATATGTTGTTTGTAATTTCTTGTCAACCCAAGGGGCATCTTCTTTACCATGGAGTTTGTGAGTGCGCCTGAATAATTCAACAATACCTGAAATAGTCGACGACAAATGCAAGTACAAATATATAACAATTGCACATATCAACCGTTTACTCAGACATCATAATAGTTAGCTAATAAATATTTTGAAAATTCACAAATTCTGTTTGCCTACGTGCAAATTCATCTAATTGATTTACTCCATTTAGAAATGCTTGTGTATAACCACTATGATTAGGCAATAATCGATCATACATCCACCTACAATGTGGAGGACCATTCATAAATAAGCACATAAGTTATTGGATAAGAGTTATTTTTAATTTAAACAGTAATAATTACATAAATTACTCAATTATATATTACATATGTTTACTTATAAATTTCTACAAATATACTTATATTCTTACGAATTTCAAAAAACTAATAATTCATCCAAACTTGAGCGTTTTATTCCACCAACATACCAAATTTCAACTTAAAATTATCAAACCTAAGCCTGCATTACATTTGGCAAAATCTTGAAACAAATTAGAGCTACAACTTCATACAATCATCACATTTCATTCTACCAACATATCGAATTTTAACTTTACATTACCAAACCTGAATCCTAAATTGTATTGAGTAAAATTTTCAAACAAATTAAAGCAATAACCTCATACAAATACCACATTTCAACAACATTATTAACTAAAGAACCTCATTCCACAAACATAACAAATTTTAATTTCAAATTACCAAACATAAACCCTAAATCGCATTTAGCCAAATCTTGAAACAAATTAAAGCAATAACCTCACCAAATACCACATTTCAACATAAATATGGACTAGTTATGAAATTCTAACAATGTAATACAAAAATATGTAGAAATTACAACTAGTTTAGTCAAGAAAATTTACCTCAAAAATGCTTAAAACAACCGGCTAAGAGGCGTGGCAGCGGCGGTCGGTGGCGGTCGTCTACTGTAGGAGACGGCGACGTGGGCGATGGGGGTTTGCTAAGTGATTTCGCCTCCTCTCTCTCTATCGCGAGTGTCGAATGAATTCCAAAACAGATTTGGATTCATTTAATTGGGGCAGCGACAGAATTAGCGGTGGAATTTCCGTCAGCAGTCCCAATTGTTTATAAAATTTAAATTTTGTTCACCTGGATTGAAATTAAATTGATTTTTTTATTGATATGGCAACAGATATTCCGTCGCTAGTACTGAACACTGGCGACCGGATTTCCGTAGCCATGTCCGTCGCGGAGTCTGACTTTTTTCCAATACAAATTATTCGTCACCATTTCCACTGCCAATTCCATCGTTATAATTGTCCGTCGCTGAATTCCGTCGTTATTTTGTACTTTTTTAGTAGTGAGAAGTTTCTTCGTCGATGGTAAGAATAGGAGGTGACCAAAGAAGAACACTCTGGGATTTTGTTACCCCGGGAGTCCAAGGTATTTCCTTGAGCATCACTTAGCCAACCATAGAAGTGAAAAATTTTGAGCTCAAACCAGCCCTTACATCAATGGTGCAGCAATCCTAGTTCGGAGGCACCCCATTAGAAGATCCAATTACACCTCTCGGTCTTTTTAGAGGTGTGAGACACTTTAAAGCTCACTAGCGTTTCTACCAATGCCATCCACTTGTGCCTATATCCCTTTTCACTTAGGGATAAGGTGAGGCATGGCTTCGCTCGTTGCCTCCAGGATGTATCACGACATAGGACAATCTTATAAAAGATTTTCTTGCCAAGTTCTTTCCTCCGAGTAAGGCGGCAAGCCTGCAGAGTCAAATCACTACCTTCTCTCAAAAGGAAGATGAGATGCTCTATCAAGCCTGGCAGTGATTCAAGGACCTTTTACGATTATGCGCTCACCATGGTCTTCAAAGGTGGATGCTCGTGTAGATATTTTATAATGGAGTCACTTAATCATTAAGATCTACCATTGATATGGTAGCAGGAGGTACTCTTATGAACAAAACTGAAGATGAAGCATACAATCTTATAGAAGAGATTGACACTTAACAATTTTCAATGGTCGTTTGAGAGAACCCAACTCAAGTTGGTTGGAGGTAAGCTGGAATTAGCTGTTATTTGTATGCTTTCTTCTAAAGTTGATGCCATCTCTCAAAAAAGTGCTTGAATGTTAATTCTGTCAGTTCAAGAACCTCTTCCCTATCCTGTGATGTATGTGGGTCAATTGATTATTTGACTGTGCATTGTCAAGTAAGTAGTCCTTTTACCCAAGATGTAAGTGCCCAGGTCAACTATGTGGACAACTATAGCCCTAGACCAACAAATGATCCTTTCTCTAGCACATATAATCCTGGTTGGAGGAATTACCCTAATTTCTTCTATAGGTCTAGTGCCCACTCATGCCTCAAATGAATTTTAGACCACCCCTTGGATTTCAAAGACTATCCTATTCTCAACAAGCACCTCAAAAATCCAACTTAGAGACTATATGAAGAATATACTATTGGCACAATAAAAGCAAGATGAGTAAATTAAGCAATTGGCCTCTAAAGTTGATGTGCTTACTACTCACAATAAGATATTGGAAGCTCAAATTGCTCAACAAGCTACCTCGTCATCTACACCCCCAAATAGACTGGCTCGTAAACCCGAGTCTAACCCCCACGAGCAGTGTAACTATGTTACCTTGTAAGAAGGGGTAGAGGATTTTAAGGACAGGAGACTTGAGGAGGGTAGAGAGGTGAGCATGGATGAGAGTAAGGAGAACAATGATGAGGATGAGCCCATAACGTTAAGAGAAAAAGGCAATTTCAAGATCCCCAAAGTCTTTCCCCCTAAGCTTTCTGACCTAGGTAGCTTTTCTATCCCCTGTGTAGTAGGAAAAGTGAAGATTGAAATAGCCCTATGTGACCTTGGTGCAAGCATCAGTTTGATGCCTTCCTCTATGTTCCACAGGATTCACTTAGGACTATAACAACCAACACCCTTTTTACTCCAATTAGCAGATGGTTCGAAAACACAATCTTTGGGTGCGTTGGAGGATATGCCCATAAAAATAGTAGATTTATGGGTGCCTGAAGATTTTATCATTGTTGATATGATTGAGACTGGCGACACCCATATTATTCTTAGGATACCCTTTTTGGCTACTTTAGGCTACACATTCATGTAAAAGGGGGTTGGATAACCTTTGAAGTGGGAGGTTTTACACTACATTTAGTTATATAGAAGATAAAACTATTTCTCCCAATTCTTTGTTCTCTAATGTAGTTTCCCTTTCTCCTGAAATTGAGATGAAGGATGATTGGGGTTGTCCTGACCCTTTTGATTTTGATTGGGTTTCAATTGAGCATCCCGACCAGGGTTATGTTAAGATGGACTTTGCTGCTCTTACGCCATTTAGCATACCTGAGGTTGAGGCATATGCTTCTAATGAGTCTTCCATGAGTGGCTATTGTAGGTTCGCTCAATTAGTTCTTTCTTTATCTCCTATGAAAGGAGTTGATTTGAATTTTGATAATGGGATTCAGTATGAAGATAGTGGCCCGTCTGATGGAGCGTGATATCAAATTGTTTTTTTATGCTAATAGTACGCTTGAGTTGATTTGAATTTTGATAATGGGATTCAGTATGAATATAGTGGCCCGTCTGATGGAGCGTGATATCAAATTGTTTTTTTATGCTAATAGTACGCTTTGGCGCAATTTGATAATGAAGAAGGACCTCCAACCTGAGTATTTGAGGTGGTACCCTCAACTGAAAGACTTCAATTGTGTGGTTCGCGATAAAAACGAAACATATGTTGTGGAGGAGTCTAATGCCCATACTTTCATTGAACCCGAACTAGAATAGAAGAAAGGTGAAGCTCCTGACCTTAAACGAGCGCTTCTTGGGAGGCAACCCAAGTGTTTGTTTTTCTTTTTCCTTTTTATATTATTTTTTTAAATTGTATTTTGTGCTTTTGTTATTTAGCACCTCCACTAGAAAATCAATAAAACAATAAAGAAGCTAACAAAAATAATATAGAAGAAAAAGCTAGTACTAAGAGGTTTTTAGAATCTCCACAAACAACCTCGTGGGGCCTACCCACGGTTCGTGAAGGCTCTAAAAAAAGGAAGGAAGAAGATCGGGACCAGAGTTGACCACGGATGGTCCGTGGCCACCAGCACCGTCTGTGGTGAGCCCTGCATTTGTGCTCAATGGTTTTCAAGGCCCTTTGACCCCAAGCTTATTCATCTTGTTCCTCAAAACCTGACCCTCTCTCTCTAAGCACTGCTTTCTCTTTATAAAACCTCCATAACCACTTCACTTGAAACCTTCAATTCTTCACCAAAATCCATCAAATTTCTTCCCTTTTCACTTACTTTCTTCACTTTAACCCCAAATCTCCCTTTATTTTTCATTTTCAAGCCTTCTTTCTATGCCATTTTCCCCATTTCCATACCCACAATCTTCAACACTCCATTTTTCACTTTCACTCTTTCAATTTCCACTTTTCTTCCATATTTCTTCACCACTTACTTCCCTTTTCTCAAATTGTTCATTTTCTAGCACTTTTCTAGTAATTTTCTTTTAGTTTGATTTTCAAGCTTTTTACCCATCCACATTGCACCATCTATGTGATCCCCCTCCCCCTCCCCCTCCCTTTTAGTGTCTTATGCTTTTTATGTGCTTGCATTCACGACAATGCTTTGTCCAAGCATAGGGGAATTGTTGTACTTGTTGTGTGCTTGTGGTTGTATATAAGTGTATTGTGGATGTGTGAAAAGTTTGCGTTTTTAGGCCATGCATTTAGGTTTAGTTTGCATTTTTAGTTGATCATTTAGTTTTTTAGGTTTCTTTCTTCGTTTTAGTTTTGTTTTGACATTTTTTAGTATCTAGTTGCATTTTAGGTTTTGTGAAAAAATTTTAAAAACGAAAAATCCAAAAAAAAATAAAAACAAAAACCCAAAAAAAAAGAGCCTATAAATACTCCAATGATGAGGATGTAGACTAACTAGCTTTCTTCTGCCTAGTTTGACCCTTTTTGTTAGGCCCATTTGTGAATAAAATGCTTGTTTATGAGTTTTTGAACTATGCTTTATGTTTTGACCATCAAGTCGGATATGAATTGATTGCTTAATAATTCTTGGCACGAGTATTTGGCATATGAAATTCAATGAGCTAGATGAGCTTTGTCCTGTGAGATTTTGAGCGTGAATAGACTAATTCATCATTTTAGTTTCATATTTCCTTTCATGTTTGACTCTTCCTAGATTTCAAGTCTCTAGAACTTGCTTTGACTGTTGTTCAAGATCACTTTTAGCATACATATTTAGGTAGCATGATTGCGACATTCTTTGACTTTATGTTTGACTCTTCCTAGATTTCAAGTCTCTAGAACTTGCTTTGACTCTTGTTCAAGATCACATTTAGCATACATATTTAGGTAGCATGATTGCGACATTCTTTGACTTTATGAGCTACATTAGCCAAATAGCCACCCTTATATGAAATATTTATCCCTTGCTACTCTTTTAAGCCTTTACCGTGTTTATTGACGAGAACCTATATTATCATCCTTAGCCTCACACATGTCTTACTTTTTTAGCCAAGGCTATAAAGTTTCTTAGTTGATTGGGAGTAGTTTGTGGATAATAACCTTTTATGGATATTGTGGTTTGGTTGTATGTGATAAGGAGTTCATGTTATATTTACCCTTGAAGTCAATTGGGTTACTTTTGTGAGTTGCTAGAAAAGTATTGAAAAGTGCATAAATTCTTTTGCCATGATCCTCCTTTTTGATGGTTGACAAGAAAAGAAATGAAAAAAAAAGAAGAACAAACCCCACCAAAGGTGTTTAAAAGAAATGTTGAAAGAAAAAAGGAAAAAAGGGGCAAAAAACACAAAACAAAAGCAAAGAAAAAGAATAAAATAAAAGGATTTGGCATTGGTTTTATATATTTTAAGCACTTTCTCTTGTGATCTCGTTGGGGATGTTGTTGATATTTTGAGATGTACAGGCTTGAGGAATATGTTTTAGTTGGGAGATAATGGTTTATGCTCTTAGTCTTTGGCTTTTAGCCCCACAAATTCTGAAATGTTTGTTCCCTCCTTACCCTTACCCAATTGCCTCGTTACAACCCTTAAAAAGTCCTTATGATTGCCTTGTGTGTTTTGCATTGTAGTGGTAGCGAATTAGAGAGTCTTATCGAGCTTATGGTTGATCTGATTCTATGGAATGAGATTTGAGAAAATCGCATTTTACTTTAGACACATGAGTGATGAGTGCCTCATCCCTAAAGTGAAGTTCTATCAGTTCTTCTAGCTCTACTTATTACAATATGTCAATATGATTATTCAAGTTAATTTGGGTGATTGATTTAATATTTGATGTGATGGTTCTTACTTTTATTTCAAAATTTTCCTACTCCTATCTGTTTGTAAAAATTTTTAATCACTTTTGGGCTAAACTTCTTTGGTTGATTTAGCTATTGATGTTGCTACTGATGTCTTCCTGAGAAGGTTATTCATTTTTAGCCTCATTTTCATAGTTGCTTGGGGCCAAGCAACGGTTTAAGCATGGGAAAGTTTGATAAATCCTTAAAGTGCTCTCTATTTTGAGATCATTTTGTACGATTGTAAGGGAGAATCATGTGTTTTATGCTATATTATGCACTCCTTTTCTGTTTTACACTTGGGTATGGTTTTTTCTTGTGTTTTTATAGGTTTTTAGACCATTTTAACCCAAATGACCCCTAAATGTGTGTAGCTTGACCCCCTACAGACAACCCCAATTCACTATGCCCATGGAAGGAAGAAAAAATAAAATAATGCCGAGGCAGAGCTCACCATGGACGGTCCATGGTGAAGGCCACAACCCCTAGTGAGTCCATAACTATAGGTCTCTTCGTTTTTCTTCATCGTGTAGTTGAGGTTGATCGAGTTCTTCTTTGGATAGAGCCATTTCGCAGTAGATTTGAGAGACACGCAACAAAAAAGAGAACTCCTATTCTTTAATCTCTTCCATTCTTTTCTATTTTCTTATTTTGTTTTAGATTTCTTAGTTAGTTCTGAGTTTAAGAGTAGAAGTTGTGAAGAAATGCTTCCAATTTTGAAGTCCTTGCAAAGTTGGGCAAGTGTTGGAGAATCTCCAATTGTGCTAAGTTTTCCTCTCTCAAACTTTATTTAGTTGTTATTTCAAATATGTGGGACTAGTTTTCTCAATCTAGGGATTGTTAGCCAAGTATTGATGTTGGAATCTCTATTTTTTATTTAGCTGTACTTCTTGTCGATTGGAATTGAATGAATTCTATCTTGTGCGCGAGATTGTTGTACGTAAATTTTTGCCAAATTTGCTCGTTAATTCTAAATAGTTAAGCGAAAGATTGAAAGGTGAAACTTGCTGCTTGACCAACAAGATAGAACTTACTTAGCAATACTTGAGAAAGATTTTCTTGTTAAGAGGAGCTTTAGCCATAAAAAACCCATAACTTAGACTAAATGAGGACATTAGAAAGAAAGACAATTTGTTAGTTTAGGCAATTCAGTTTATTTCGAAAGAAAAGATTGAATTCTAAATACGATTGCATCCCTTTCAATCTCTCAATATGGATCTAGTGCATGTTATATTCCATTGATCCACATCTTTACTAGGCAAAACAAATCCCTGGATGTCTTAAATTGATTGAATTTCCAATTAGATTATCGTGTTATTCAAACACCCAGTTGAAATTCGCTTGCTTAGCACTTTTATAGGATAAAACTCAGTAGACTACATTTGGTCTCTGTGGGAACGGTATTTTTTCTAAACTACAACACCCGTGTGCTTTCAGGCAAGGTCAAGGTTGAATTTTAGAGCGGTGCTAAATGAGGGAGATACAGGGATCAAATTTAGGTGAGCCATTGTTAGAGTCTTGTTGTCCTTTGTTTACTTTTTGTTTGCACACGTGTTGTGTTATGATGACGTATTTTTTAGACTGAATTGTGTGCCAAGGACAACATTTTAGTATGCCCGGTGGCAGGGTGGGAAGCACCTGCTACTGACCAATTCAACAAACAGCCTAATTTTGGGCTGAGATTGAGAACCAGGCAACAACTTGGCCCTGTTCAATCCGGTTTATTTTATGCTCAACTTGAAAATGGTATACATATTGTGCTCGTACCTAATTGCAGGAGCTTTAAGTTAAACTGTTCCAATGACCATTAGTGCAAAAGGGACGCCCCTTATAGGTTGTTGATAAACCATGAAGCTTAACTCAGTGTGAACCTTTCTTTGCTCTATCATGAACATGTTCGGTTTTCCTTGAATAAGTATTTCTTGTATGGGTCACCAGGGTTGATGTATTGGGGCGTTACAGTTGATTAGCTTAAAATTTGCCCTCAAGGCCATGAGTTACAATGTATTTCAGCTACTTTTGGAGTCAATTTGTAAGTTATGAAGTCAAAATTACTTAGACCCTTTGCTTCATCTTAAACGTGCTCAACCGCTTTTGTGTAGATACTTAGATTGCTTGCCAAAGTCATTTGGCCAAGAAGAACCTTACTTTGTTTATGTTCAAAGTGCGATTGACTTCACAAAAGTGTGGTTGGGTTGTTTATGTGCTCTTCAAAATAAGTGCTTTAAGTATTTGTAGAAAAGCATGATTCAATGAACATCTTCAAGGTAACAGTTGCTAACTTTCCTGTGACCATAGTGATTGTCCCATACTTGACTTTTGTAAGCAAGATCTATTTTACATGTTTGAAGGTGAACGACACTTGAGATATTTGGGATTAGGAGGATAATACTAATTGTAAGGGACATAACCTATGCAGTAGACCAAGAAAAAATGGGAAACCTAGTTTCTAGGAGATAGACCCAGATGAAGCAGGAATCCTACTTGAAACTATCCCGATGAGGGTAGGAATCCATTGACCTAGAGAGGCCCCTGGGATGTCAAAAGTCATGAGTTATGAGACTTACTTAAACTAAGGAATAAATTTTCAATCCAATGACGTGAAACTGAATTTTTTACCTCCTATGAATTGAAAAATACTTGTTTCTGAATTATGCCAATAATAAGTTTGAAAAAGTGCATTTACTCTTTGAAAGGACTTTAATTACATGAAAAGTGGCCCACTTATGTGAAATAAGTTGTACATTGGCTCAATTTTATTTAAGTTAAAGTTTTTAACCCTTGTGTTTGCTTTTTCGGCTTTTATGCTGAAAAAAGCTAGGGTCAGTGGCACAAGTGAACCTTTCCAGGATCTGAGTGTTAAACTAGTAGCCAAATGTGCCATCCTCTCGAACTTCACTATTAAGGAACAAAGGTGTTGTTGGCCCTTTTTTGCTTAATATGTTATTATTAGCTAAAATTCTTGTGTGGTTGCTACTTATTGCATCGTGTGCAACTGTTTCGGTTTTTGAGAAGCTCACCCAGTCTCATTTTCCCTTTTCTCCATGTCTAACTATTCTTGAAAGACAGGCATAAGTTCTCGGTTCATGTAAATCGCTTTACGACCTCCCATTTGCTTTGCAAAAGGGTTACATGTACGGATATGTTAGTTCATGACTTTATAATGTGATTGATTCATAAGTCCTTCACCATATGTAAGTTAAATACTTTGGTTTATGCATCGTACTTTGTCTTGTCGTTGCTCTAAGAGGCTGTGTGAGCCAACCATCTGGTTAGATACTCATCTTTTAGTGGCTATTGTCAAATTGTTCTGCAAACCCCATGCTTCAGGTGTGTGCTCCTATGCGCTGTATTTTTCACCCTTTCTCTTATTTAATTTTATAGTTTGTGTATCCTGGGTGTGTTGCTTGTAGTTGTCTTCAGCAGTAGCTGTCAAGTTTTTATTGAGTTGGCCTTGTACTTTTTTTATTTTCTTAAATGTACAAGTGTAATTCTATATGCCTAGGACCATGGTCAATTTTTAGGCGAAACTCTAACTATTTCATTTTAAAATTTTAGGAAATCACTAAAGCCTCTAGCCCTAAGGATAGTGGTGTTACAAATTGGAAGTTAGCCCCAAGGGTCGTTAAATGCATGTTTTTTGGTTATACATATGAGTCTAAGGGTCTGTTTGGATGAAGGGTAAGGGAGAGTTAAGGAAAGTAAGTAAGAGTAATTACTCCCCTCAACCCTTGTTTGGGAGTTAAAAAAGGAGAGTAAAGGAGAGTTAAAGAGGGTTACTCTTACTCCTGCTAACCCCCCAAAATCCTCCGTTTCGTTACTCCCCAAAATTGGGTGTGAGAAAGAGTAACCCAGTGGCTAGAAATGTAATTAATGATTTTTCCCCTGCCAACCCTAGCAACATAAAAAGGCTTTGTGGCCATCATTCTCACTTCTCAGACCTTGGAGCCTTCAACCCAGCAAAAAGGTAGGCCCCTCTCTCATCTCACATGTCTTCTCCATCTCCTCTACTCCAGAAATTTTCTTTTTTCAATTGTTTGTTTTGATTTTATTACTAACAATGAGTTTTTATATTTTGTGATTCATGTTGATTTTCTGTTGGGGATGTAATTTGGAGAGAAGGATTGCATACAACTTCATACCTGAAAGAGCCTTCTTCATTGATTCATCAACCAGTGCTCCAACAGGTGAGAAAAATCTAGGGTGAAAGCGTAAAGTTCTTCTTTTCTCTGACTATGAAACCCCTACTGCTCTTTCCCCCTTTCTCGGTTCTTATTTCGTTCAAAATTTAATTTCAAATTTTGCTTGCTTTTTCTGGGAATTGGATCTTCATCACTTGATTGTATGTTAATTTGTGCAACTGTGTAATTGACTTCCATTTGTAATGGACCTCCTTTGAACAAGCATTTTTGTCAGCCAGTGCTTCTCTAGTCTTCTAGTATGGTGTAGATGATGGATTGAGGGGGACTGTCCAAAAAAATAAGAAATTAAAATGGCGGAGGATTTTTTTTTAAAAAAATTGAGTTGTGAGAGATGAATGAGATTGGTGCAATGGATGGGTGATTGAATGTTGTAGTTAAAACCCAAGTGGGTTGAACCTTGAATTGTGCTTTCAATTAGCTAATGTAAGCAAGCAATGTTGAAATGGGTGATTTGATTGGCTTTGCCTGTATGCATATTTATGAAGTTAGGAGACAAAAAATGAGAGGGTGTAGTGTTGTCGTGTTAGATGTGCTAGCAACCAATGTTGTCGTTTGATCACCAATAGCAATGTTGGCTCCTTTGATGAAATTTGTTAGATGCGTTAGCAAGGAAACAACCAAATGAAGAATCTTGTCCTGTTCCATAATCTGTAAACATATGGATCTACTTCAACTTACTTGTTAGTTTATTTATTGGTGCACAATAAAATGGATGTTGAATAGAAATAAACGCAGATGTCGAATTCCGGTACAACGCAATATAGAAGACAATGAAGATAAAGCTGCAACTAGACAAATACTTATGAATGATATTGTTGGTGGTGTAAAATGTCATGAGCTCTTTAGAATGTGCCCAAATACTTTTCTAAATTTGTGTGGAATATTACAAGAAAAGGGTGGCCTTCGACCGACCTAATGAGCTGGTGTTAAGGAACAAGTTGCTAAGGTTTTGACAATTGTTCCGCAAAAGTTGAGGAATTAGCCAACCAAAACTCTATTTTGAAGATCTGGTCAACCAGTGAGTCGACATTTTCATAGAGTCTTGGACTCTACTATAGACTTGGAGGAACTCTTCTTCCAACAACCAGATGGCTCACAAACTCCTCCAGAAATTTCAAACAGTCACAAGTTTTTCCCTTATTTTAAGGTGAACATCTAATATCAAATTCAAAGTCTATAAAGAAAAATTATATGTAGTAAGTCAAAATAATAACATGACATATGTAATATTAGGGTTGTGTTAAGGCAATGCATGGAACCCATATTCTTGCAAAAGTTCCTGTAGTGTTTGCTAAGAGATATAGAGGTCGAAAAGAGTATCCCACCCAAAATGTGTTAGTTGTATGCACATTTGACTTGAAATTCACTTATGTGTTAGCCGGTTGGGAATGAACCACTTTAGACTCGAGGATATTAAAAAGTGCTTTAACAAGAACTTATCCTCTTAGAATTCCTCCAGGTAATTTTATAAGCATTTATACATGCATACGTTTACTCATATATATATATATATGTATATATACACACACACACACACACACACATACGTGGGCATATGTATATGTTAACGCGTATTTATATTATATTTGACAAGTATTATTTTTTTAGGTAAATTCCATCTCATAGATGTTAGGTCCATGATCAAGAGTAGGTTAATTACACCATATAGATAAACTCGTTATCATTTGAAGGAGTACTCAAGAAACCCACCTCAAAACCCCTAGGAATTATTCAATCTTTGACATTCTTCATTGTGAAACTGCATTGAAAGAGCATTTAGGGTCCTAAAAAAGCGATTTCCAATGTTGTCAAGCAAGAATGAACCGTTGTATGGTGTTGAAACTCAAAACAAAATAATTCTCACTTGTTGTATGATACATAACTATTTGATGGGTGTCGACCCGGATATGAACCTCCTTCTAGATGTAGATGCAGAGCTAGCAAGTAGAAATGATCGTTACAATGAACCATGTGAACCAGTTCGTAGTGAGGAGGATGCAAAAGAGGGAGAGAGGTTAATAGATTCCATAGCTGCTACAATGTGGATAGATTACGTCACATTAAGAAGATAGAATTAATGTTTTCTTACATTTCAAGAAGATGAAAAAAAAGTTTGGTGCTTGGTATGATATATTCAAAGATGGTTCAAGTGGCCTTGGGTACGATCCTATCACTGGTATTTGGGAGGTAGAGCCTGAAATATGGCAGAAGTTGATTGAGGTACTCATACTTTTCCTTTGTTATGGTCCTAATACTTAGATTTATAAGCCTTTCATTGAATAGTGAGGCATAGTGTTGTAAAAGAGTTAATTTCAGTTCCCAGTTCCTAGCAACCTCAGATAATAATCATCATTTTACATTCCATAACCTGTAAACTTTTTGTTCTACTCAATGATTACTTGGGGTTTTTTTAAGGGGGTCAATATGTTCATTTATGGAGACCTGAATATGGCTGGCTTAGGAGTATGTTGTCTTAAATGTGTTATGTTTCCACATAACATTTCAGGCAAAGCTCGAAGCTACAAAGTATAGGAACAAGGCTTTCCCACTTTATGATAAGCTTGCTAAAATATATGGAGTGGACAGAGCAATGGGAGACAAAGCTGAAACTGCTACTGAAATGAGAGCTACAAAGAAGGCTTCCCAACCTCAATGTGTTAATTCAATTGACGAGGTTGATATGTGAGTTACCCAACATGAAATCTCATTGGAAAACATTATTGTTGTTTCTACTAATGGGAATATGCAAAAAAACTGTAATGGAAAGTGGAAAAGAAAGTGCTTATCCTCTTGAAGCAATTGCTGAAAACTGTGGACCAGAGACATCATAACAAAAGGCTAAAACTAAAAGCAAAGTATATGACGATGAACTTGAGGTTTTAAAGAATGGTTCCGAGGCTGTTGCTAATCCTCTAATGAAATCAACAGCAGAATTGGTGAAGCCAACTGGCCTTGTCGTAGATGAGTCGGAAGTTTGGATCCTTTTGGAAGAAATATGACTTGCTGATGATGCCATTGTAGAGGCTTATGTGTATCTTGTGGATAATCCTGAAAAGTTGAAAGGTTTACTTGCAAGTCCAGAGGCAAGAAGCAAGGATGTTTCAAAGACAATGATGCAGATGTCAAAGACTACCATGTCATCCTCCACCTAAGTACGACTTCATAGGTTGCTAAACATTAGTATATTATTGGTATTTTGAGGTGCTGGACAAGTGTTTTGCTAAACGTTATTCCAACTTAGCTTATGTCCAAAACATTATTCCAACTTAGCTTATTGGTATTTTTTGGTGCTGGACATGTATTTTGCCAAACATTAGTTTGTTAGTTGATCTAAGCTCTAGCTGTAAGTTTCTTTTTAGAAATGTTGTTTATATTATTCCAACTTAGCTTATGCCCAAACATTTTTGTCAAAAGATCTGAATGATTGAGCGAATATGTATGTAAGAATTCAAAAAGCAACCACTTGTAAGTTGTGGTTTTTGTGCTCTATAAAAGGTCATAGTCCACGCCTCTATACACAAGATAGCCACCCAGCAAGAAACATCTCTGGTTTCATCTTCAGGACACAAGAGAGCTGGTATGGGGTGCTGCATGCGTTTCTTAGCATCCTTGTGTTAAACCCAGTCATTTCAATTTGGTGAGCTGAAATCAAGAGAGAGAAACTCAGACACAAGAGAGGGACTGGAAGGGTTTAATTCGTGCAATGAGGCACTAAAGTGGAAAAGAGATTTCAGTCTATTTCTTATAGGAAGGGCTTTTCTTGGGGGCAATGTATTGGAATTGAGTAGATGAAATACTTGTTCATGGGGTAAATGATTTGTACATTTTTTCCCTTCATAAACTTATTGATATTGATAGGAGTACGGGCATAAAAATTCATAAAACAAAAAATTTTATATGATTTTTGGATGTATACATTAACAAGTTGAAATTGGGAAATAAAATATTATGAGGAGATAAATGATATAAAAAGCATGAGTACTTAAATAAAGTCAAGGGTATATATGTTATTTATTTTATTTACTCTTACTTACTCTCTTATTCTTCCAAATAAGGGTAAGCCTTTACTCTTCTTAAACTCCCAAACAAGGGTGAGCACGTTACTCTTATCTACTCCTCTTTACTCTTACTCATCCTTACTCTTATTTACTCTTACTCTTTAAACTTACTCCCCATCGAAATGGACCCTAAGGGATATAAGGTGTGGTGTTCTAAATCTAAGAAAATCATTCAAAGGGATGTAGCTTGTAATGAAACTTCAATGTTATCTTATAGGATAGATGTTATAGTCTTTTTTACTGGTACAACTGATCAGTAAAATGCTAGTGAGAAGATGGAGTTGGAGGTATATGCTAATGCTCCTTAAGAGGTTTTATTCCTCAGTCCACCAGCAATGTCTAGCCTCAAGTGCCTAGTTCTAATACCTCAAGTCCCAACAGGCGTTAGGTGAAGGATGGTTATTTCATAACCCATGATAGACCACAAACGGTTATTAGAAGACCTGCTTGATATGCTACTAATGAGGACAATAGGTTGATTCCTTATGTTCTCATAGTAGCATAGGAGTATTGAACCTTCTACTTATTTTAAAATCATCTCTTATCCTAATTCCTCTAATTGGCTCTTATTTATGCAAGGAGAGATGAATAGTTTGCATAAGAATGGGACTTGGGAACTTTGCAAGCTACCTAAAGGTCTACGATCCTTAACTTCCAAATGGATCAATTACTGGGGTTTAAGATGCAAGGCATAGAGCACACATGGTTGTTTGTGGCTACAACTAGAAGGAAGGTATTGCCTTTAATGAGAGTTTCTCTCTTATTGTTCATTATACCTCTGTCAGAATGTTCCTTGCTTTGTTGCTTTGTTTGACTCGGACTTAGAGCAAGTTGATGTCAAAATTACCTGCACTCTTAGTGAGTTAGAGGAAGAAATTTATGTGAGGTAACCGTATGGACAGGTTATTCTTAGCAAGGAACATTGTATATGTTGGTTGAAGAAGTCTCTGTATGGATTTAAGGAAGCTCCCAAGCAGTGGCATAAGAAGTTTGATTCTTATATGATTGAACAAGGCTATACACGCAGTCGACATGAAAATTTTATGTATTTGTAACCATTTTCTGGTGGTTCCTTTATTTACTTGTTGTTTTATATGTTAGATGAAATACTGATTTCTTCTAAGAATAAGTCCTTGATCAACTAGTTAAAATCTTATCTTCGTGATGAGTTTGAGATAGAGGATCTTGGTAAGCAAACACTACAAAAAATAATAGATCCTCCCGCATTTATATCACCACACTTAATTAAAGTGTGGGGAGAAAAATAATAAGATTTAAGTAGTTTTCTTGATTTCAGATTTAACAAGTGTGGGTAAATTATGAACTTATTCCTATACCTATTAAGTATGGGGAATTAAAAAGAGTTTTTATAATTACTTCCTATATACTAATTAATGAGGTAATTTGTATATCTAAATGTATTAGGAAAAAAAATTAGAACAAATAATTAAAAAATACACAAATATTAAGCAAAATAATTAAAATCATGCTCTGAGCTATTAACTTGGCCGCCTACCCCCCAAACCCAAAAAACTAAATGGTAATTTGGCGCCTACCCACCCCTCCCCCCAAAACGAAAAGCTCTGTGTTCTTCATTCGACCAATCCCTAGAAATTCACTCAATCCTCAATTCGTTCTTCATCAATCTATCCGGTGGTAGCTTAGTGAATTCGATTTGTGATACAAAACTCCTTAATTCCTAGAAATCGAACTCCTTAATTCAAATTCTGGGCAGCAAATTCTAAAACTTGTAGTCTTGAATTCTGGGCAGTTCATTCATCTGGGTGGCGCAAGGCATTCTTCATCTGAACAATGCAAGTGAAGGCCTAAATTCGTTCTTCATCTGGGTGGCGTTTTCTAGGAAAAAAACGCTTATGGGCAACAAATTATGGGCAACGATCGAATAGGAGCATCAAAGCTAACAATCAAGGTGAAATTATGGCAGCCACTTGAAGAAATTAAGGGTTCTGTGAGTTGTTTTTTTATCTGAACTTGAGTAGCGATTGATATACGTCATCTTCGTAAGGTAAGCCTAGCCTCAACTGTCAATCGGAATGTACTCAGAGTATGGGAAATTAGAATAATTCTATGTCTTTGTTTTCTGGAAGGCCTTGAATGTGTGACGTATGATTGTGAATTTGGATTTTGTTATGGTGCTTGGAAATTTTGCTTGTGAGAATTTGCTTAAGCTCTTCGTGCAGAGATCTAATTTTAGGTTAGATTGTGTTTCACCATTACTTTATTAGTGATATCTCTGTTTTACTTGTGCAAACAAACCTGGATATGGAAGAGGTGTTTGTTGTTGATGCTTGTAGTTGTAGTACAGCAAATTCTGAAACTTGTGGTGCAGTAAAATTCTGAAACTCAAGAATTGCCCAAGTCTGAAACGCTTATTGCTTCAGTGGAAATAAAGAAAATGGTGGATGTCACTTTAGTTATGATTATAATGTTGTGTATTCACCAATTTACCAAAGAATTTACTAAGTAAAGCTCCTAGTTATAACAGCTAGGTTCCCCTTGATCCTTGTTGATTTTGGAACCCATCTCTCAAGCATGATACTGGGACATAGGTATGTACAGTGCTTAGGAACTTCAAATTAGGCTAAAAAATCCTACAAGTTAATTGAAAATAGTCAAGATGGACACCTGAATTGCTGAAAATGTATTGCTTCAGAAATTAGAAAACTTGTGTACCTGTACTCATCAACATATAGGGTCGACCCCTATACCCTCTCCAATTAGGCAAGACAAACAACAATGTAAGATCAAGGCATTAAAGAGCAATACCTACCGGTCTAATTCCAAAAATATTTATTGTACAGGCTGTGGTCCATTATCCTTAACCCACCACCCCTTTTCTAACTTCAAGCACTACCCCTGGCCCAAGCCCAACATAGTGATGGGCTAGAGGACAATTGCAATGAGTGCTAAAATGTTGGCATGTTTCCACTTGATTAAAAACATTTAATTAGTTTTCCCACGAGTTGTGTATAACTCCAACAACTCCTCAAGCAAAAAAGACTGAAAATCCAACCAGGAGTCATTCTAATAATGGTTTCACGAGTTTGAAGATACAAGCATGTCTAGTCCAAGGCAAAGCATTATTGAAATCTCAATGGAAGGTATTCCTGTTGAAAGGAATACACTGATGTACACCCGTATTCCTAGTTTACATTGCTTGAGTTTGACATGCTTCAATAAATGCTACGCTTCAAATAGTTCGTGATCTAAGTAACTTTGTTAGAGATGCAAGTATTTTGGGATTCCCTTTATTGTCTCCAAACTGATCAACTCCCCCCCCCCCCTTCTGGAATCTACAACATGGTCTTATATGTGGTGTTTAGCATAGTAAGCCCGATGTTGAAATTATTTGTGCTGGAAATCACTTTTGTAGTACCTTATCCATGGAACTGAATTGAGTTCATCACATGATAGTTTGTCCAAACCCCATTTTTAATCCAAATTAGGCTTAACTGAACCGGGTATTATCATCTGATATTTTGCCACCACTATTTCATATCAAACTTGTGATTTATATAAATATGTAGTCCACTTGCAGTTTGCTCAAAAGTATGGGATTAAGTGATTCTATTCTCATACTTGGATCTAAATTTTTAAAAAAAGGAAAGAAAAAGGTGACGAAATGACTCGAGTATCTAAATTGCTATCTAAGTTGCATTTGCAGTGGCTTTCCTGAATTTAATTTCTATATTTGGTTATGTGAGAACTGTTTTGGCTTGTGGGAGCTTGATGTCTATCGTTTTGGCCACATTATGATCCGTGCCAATTGATGTTGAAGATGCTCTATGGATGCAAGTATTCAAGTTTCTGCCATTATCGTGTAAGGGTTAAACCGTCAAAGAATATAGGGTGATTCTTCGGATAGTCTTGTATGGTTGGAGATCAAAGCAGTAGGAAACTAAATTCCATGATAATAACTTGGGTTGGAGCATCATGTTTGCTTTCGCAATTGTCAAGTTGGCCTAGCTTGGTTCATTGTACTCGCCCTCCTATTCTCCATTTGATGTAGGATGGTAAGGGCTTAGAATGGTTAAAAATATTTAGAAAATTAGAATATTCTGATATTGTTCCCTGCGACTTATCCTATTCTACATCAACCTTTGTGCATCATTTGCATCAGAAGAAAAAAAGGATTATGCATGTGATGTTATGATGTGTGTGAAGGTGACAATTTTAGATCTCAAGGTACCACTTTGTTTGCACTGTAAGTTATAAATTTAAGAAGATCTAGCCAAAAAAATTATAAATATAATAATATGTTCTTAGGTACTTCATTTTTTTTTTTAATCTTCAATTTTATGTTATGATAAGATAGAGTTTTTCTATCACAAATTTTCTTCATTTACATGTTTGTTTGAGCACAAATGTTGGATGGTTTCTATGGTGGCACACACAGACCCACAAACACAAGTTTAGGGATATGCTTCTTTCATATCTTGTAATTGGTTATTGACTAATTCACTTCCTCAAGAATGAGATTTCCATATCAAGAATACAACAATAAGGAGGGAATGGTGGTGGCGAATCGTGAAAGTTCTACAATTCAGCTCTTATGATTTGTTCAATCAACTGGATTACAAAAATATGCATATTGAAATTCAAAGAAAATCATGTAGAAGAAACTAAAATAATAGTATACAACCATATGCAAACACACTAAGTGGTAAGAATTTCCATCCAACCTTTACCGAAGAATAATACAAATACACATTGTGGATCTTGCTTGCAGTTATAGACCCTTCTAAAGCAGGATCTAGTTATCCACAACAAGGAGGGAATGGTGTATCATACGTGTCAGATAGAGCAAGCACATATGTTCTTTTTTGGGGGGGGGGGGGGGGGGGGAGGGAATTTGCAAACATGAGAGCAGTAATACAAGTTTTGCAAATGCATGTCTGATAGTATTATTTTTCTTCCTTTTTCTTATCATACATTTCATGAAGCACCTTCATTAGCCACCTTACTTGCGTTAGTCACCTTCCACAACCATAATTCATAAAACTGTTTTGTTTGCCAAAACAACTTCAGGAAAATCAGAACTTTGATAGACTAAAACAGGTATTACTAGTTCAGAACCTAAGTCTCATCAAGGACTAACATGGGTAGTTGTCTCATCCAGCCATTTTCTGAGGAGCATTCCTTGGTCGGTAGAGATAGGAATAGCAGATAGTGTTGTAGTTGCAGCTGCTGCCAATAACTGAGCAAAGAGCTCTTGGTCATTGTGCAATTTCTACATCTCAATTGTGCTGATTGTTGGAAGACTGCCAATATGAATTGAGCACTTGACTCCCCAAATGAGGAACCTCATTAGCTCCTTGCATTATTTTCAAGAGTTAGTACCTATTAATGCCTCGTATTTTCCCCTTTTCTTTTTTTCTTTCGTTTTTTTGGTGGGCCATGGTGCACTTCATGTTACCTTCCGTTCTTGTTCAGATGATATTGCACTCACCATCAAGTGTTTGGCCTTCTCGTATAAAATCTTATGTTCCCATTCTGTTCTAAACCAAGTGAGTTCCCATTCTTTATGCGTATAAATGTGGTCTTCTTATATAAAATCTTGTGTTTGGCCTTTTTTTTTTTTAACATTGTGACACCTGATTTTGGTTATTTGCAGGTGAGTCAGCAAAGACGAAGTGCTGGAGGCAAAGAGAGCATACATGTGCACATGAGACAAAACCACCATTCCTTTTTTATTTTCTTGCATTAGTTTCATGTTGTACCACTTGGGTAAAGATGACATTTACGATCATAATAGGTACAATTATGTTCTTATTAGCTATTTCATCTTACAAAATCATATCATTATCTGACGATGAGTTTTATTTAGCCAAATTCTCTTCAAGGAGTTAACAAGTCATGTATAACTCAAATTGGCAAGAAACATATAAGTGCGACAAATAGGATGGAAAATTCCACAATTGGCATGCCACGACCCCATAAATTTGTAAATCAAGTAGGTCCTATTATTTTCTGCACATAAACATAACATTATAGTATAATGTAAAAACCTTGCACAGCTAACTTTTCGTTATTAAAGTTTCTTTTCAATTTGTAACTTTATGTAGTCGTATGATCAAAGCACTTCTATGGGGGAAAATATGAATACTTCTGGTTGCTCAAATCAATCGAACATCAGTCAAAGGCTGAATTTTGACCAAAGAAAGCAGGTAAGATGTTAAGTAATTTTCATTTGAGCACTTTAAAGAGTAGACTTGGAAGTGAAATACTTCTAGTGCCTATTATTTTAGCAATTCGTTGCATTTGGTAATTATTTGACTATTGTTCTCGTTTAGCTGAAATGCATCCAAGGAGTTAGTGAGGGTGATCGCTCAACTTCTACGCCTTCACCTCTCTCAAGAGAACTTATGTGCTCTAAGGTAATTAATCCATATGCAACAACGCAAGTGCCTGTTTTTTTTTTCCTAATATGATATTTGTTAAATTGAAATAGATTATTCAACTTATTTGGCTGTTTTTATTATTTTAAGGACAACTTTACTCACTGTAATCACTCATCATCTGAGGAGATGAATCGTTTGCCTCGTAGCCTTACAAATTCGAAGAGCACTCTAGTTGAATTCGGGAATTGTAATGATGCTGTCACCCCGAATGATGAGATTTCTGGAGATGGTTGTCGGAGACTTGTAGGAACTACACATAATCAACAAGCACAAAATCCGATCAACGGAAAAAAGAGGAAGGTAGTAGATACCTCTAATTTTCAGCCAAGTATCAATTTGTCTAAAAGCAAGCAAATAAAACATTGTACAATCAAGTAAATAATTGTTGAAAGATATTATGGATCGGACTCTATACTTACAGTGTATTTCTACTCATGTATGCATGTGATTTTCTATGTTTTTTTTAATTCAAGTATCCTCACCAAATTATTTTATTTGAATGAAACTCAAGTGTGGTCGTGCTGAGATAGAAAACTTAGTCGATAAGGTGATCGCCGAAAATCCGGACATGGTAGGAAGTTTCAGGAATCCAAAGAGAAGAGAGTTTGCTCATTGTTTTCTAGGTGGCATGGTATATAAATACTTGTATATTCATACATTTAATGTTTGATTTGTCGTTTACTTTGAGTTAACTAAGTCTAAAATTTAAACATCATTTATTGTAGGCCTATATTGAGGATAAAAAGAAGGTAGACAAGGACTTATTGAGTAAGATTCTTTGCGAAAAGTTGTTCGCTACTATTCAACAACCTACATGTAAGAGTATGCTATTCATTTTAATTTAGGATTTTGTGCGTCTTTAGACTTGATTATGTTGAGTCTACATCTTAGTTAATATCGTTGGTTATCTTTTCTAACAGTTTATTTTATTTTATTTTTGTTTCAATTGTCTAACAGGTTTCATTTCTAGAGCTAATTAACATCTCCTAGTGAAGAAAACAAAGATGAAGATTTTTTTATATATTTTTGGACGTTAGTCATGTTTCCTAAGGTAGTGTTAGGGAGTATATAGAGCACTAAAATATTCAATCAGCTATGTCTACAATTAATTTTTTATTACGTTAGTCTTTGTTGCTATGTCTACAATTAATTTTTTTCAGGCACTAATGTACGTATAATTTATTTAATTGATGTTTGATCTACTTTAATTTGTTGCGGTTTGTTAATTTTATTCATTTATGTGGCATGATGCGTGCTTGTACGTAATTGGTATAAAACTTGTTAATTAAAAAAAGAACCATTGTTTACAATTGTTCTATTTTTAACTTAACAAGTTTAATATTAATTACCAGCATTTTTTTAAAAAAAACTTAGATAATTCTAGTAACACTTTTAAGTGTGGGGAAAATTCTGAATTATTACATCTTCCAGAGTGGGCATAGCGTATAATGGCCACACATAAATTGTGGGTAATTAATACTTACTCCGCATTTATAAGTGTGGGAAATATAGCTCTACCCCCATTTTCATTAAGTGTGGAGAACACTTCCACACACTTACTTTCCCCACACTTAGCCTAAGTGTGGGCAACTACTGCTTCTACACTTATGAGTGTGGTTATTAGCAAAATTAAATATGGAGGGAAGCAATCTTTTTTGTAGTGAAAGAGGATTCTTGGCAAGGAGATTCAAATGGATTGAAAGGCCAATAAGCTTTACTTTTTTAAAAGGAAATACCTACCCTGAGAAAATTCTTGATAGAATTAACATGGCTAATTGCAAACCTCTTTCTACTCTGTTGCTATGCACTTCAAATTGTCTTTTGAGTCTTCTCTATGATCTGGGGAAGTCATTGAGAAAATGTCTAATGTGCCTCATTCTAGCGTTGTTCGTAGTCTCATTTATGCTATGGTGTGCACTAGACTTGATCTATCATATGTGGCTAGTTTGGTGGGCCACTATATGCATAACTCTAATGAGGATAATTGGCTACAAAATGGATCCTTCGTCATGTGAAGGATAATATTGGTACATGTTTTCTATTTGATAGAGACAAGGCTGCAACTTATGTTGTTGCATGGTTAGTTGATTCTAATTAAAGTGGCAATCTAGATAGAATGAGATATGCTTGTATCTATATCTTTACTCTTTGTGTGGGCACTATCTCTTGAAAAACATCTCTTTACTCTATTGCAACTCTTTTAACAACAGAAGTCGAGCACTACTGAAGGTGTTAAGGAAGTACATAGTTGCAAGGTCTTGTTATTAAGCTTGGTGTACCACAAGGCACTAATGTTGTGTTTTTAGATAGCTAGAATACTATTTATCTTAGTAAGAATGATTCCTACCATTCCAAGACCACGCATTTAATGTACTATGTTAGAGATACTATTGCTGTAAGAGAGACTGTGGTGGAGAAAGTTCACACTTTGGAAAATCCCACAAGCATGGTTACCAAGCCACTTCCTATAACTAAGTTCAAGCATTGCTTGGACTTGGTTGATATTCACAACATATGATTGCCTTTCATGGCTTTACCTTTTCAGGTGCTAAGATGGTATCGAGTAATGTTGTTTTGGATTTTGGTCCATGGAGATTGTTGGGTGTAGCTCAAAAGTTGTTGCCAACCCTAGTTTGTTTTTTATGTGGTGTATGCTTATAGCCTATGACAAGATCAACGTCAAAGATCTTTTTTAGGGTTTTTTTTGGACTTCATGGATCCATCATATTTAAAGGGGTTTTTATATGGGTTTTTGAGAGGCAGGAGGGAAGTCTAGTTTCCACACAAATATTCTCCCATCCATTACACTATTCTAGCCTAGGTTGAGAGAGTTTTAGTTTGAGAATTCTATTCTCAGGTTGAGCTCTTTTCATTCTTTGGCGTTGAGATCATTTGTACTCACTCTCTATTATAGTGGATTTCCTCTAGCTCGTCACCATCCATGGTTTTCCAATTTGGGTTTTCCACATGATTTTGGATGTAATTGATTTATTATTTTCATGCTTTAATTTTCTAATTGTCGAAGTTACATCCTTTCTCACTTCTACTAAATTGCTCACCAAACCCTAGCAATATAAACAAAGTTATCGTGATGCCCTTTACAAGTATTTGTAATTGCTTATTATGCCTACTAAGCTAATCGTAGGGACCCATTGGTAACTTGTATTTAAGAAATAAAATTGGTTGAGAAAATAAGCTTTCAATGAAAATGTTCATAAATTAAGAAGTAGTTAGATATACCGAATAGAAGATCTACATTAGCACGTTCATAAATAGAGTGATAGTTTATAGCTATATATTTGTTTAGATGTTGATGGATCGGATTGGCGGTCATATACATAGCACTGACATTGTCATAATTACACCAATATAAACCAATAAATTGTGAAGCCAAAGAGTGTTAAGAATAGTATAACCTAGGGTGCAGTGCCCACTTTAGTGGACAACTTCGAGATGATGGATTGGTTCTTAGAAAGACAAGAAATAAGATTGGATCAAAAATGTATTGCACATCAGTGGTAGAGCGACAAGTGTCTCATCAACTAGCCTAGTCTGCATCTAAATAAGCAACAACGATGGACATCAAAGTGATAGGTTGAAGGAAGCATCCATGCTGGAGGGCGCCCTATAGATATCTAAAAGTGCGCTAAACAAAATGCAAGCAAGCAAAGTGGGGAGCATTCATAAATTAGAGAATAAGATGTAATAAATAAGTAATATCACACAGAGTCACAGTTATTGTGAGGCATGTACGTTATATTTTTCTCAGTAAGTAGTTTACTATCCATATCGCATAAGGTGCTTCAAGCACTAGAAGTAGTTTTAATATGATCATAAGTTTGAGATTAAAATTTATGAAGAAATCCATGACATATTTTCATTGCAACATGAAAAAACTATAAGAAGAATGAACCACCTAAATTCTAAGAAACTAATGCAGGTCCTCAAGTTCGTTCATGGAAAACTAACTAGCAAGAGGGCAATCAATAATTGTAGTAGGAAGAACTACCGATCAACATAATATCATCCACATGTGGTAAGAGAACCAAAACATGTAAACTGGTGTACAAATAAACATGGAGGTGTCAGCATTGCTACAAACAAAACCATTGGGATTGGAGGAAAATACTGAAGTGATGAACCAGGCTCGAGGGTGTTGTTTCAACCTGTAAATCGCCTTTTTAAGATAGCAAACCATACAAAGAAAAATTGGGATTTGTAAAACTGAGAGGTTGTTTCATGTGAGCAATTTCACTAAGATACCTATGTAAAAAGGCATTCTTGACGTCTAGCTAATGAATAAGACAATGAAAAGAAATCGTCAGAGTCAAAAATAGAGTGAACAATAGCAAGTTGAATAATAGGGCTAAAGGTCTCATGATAGTCAATACTTACTCGATGGTGAAATCCCTATGCTACCAATTTTGCTTTATATCTCTACATAGTGCCATAAGAACAATACTTTATCTTATAAATCCACTTATTGCCAACTAGATTTTGATTAGGTTGGAACCAAATCCAATGTGTCATTCAAAATTAATGCATTCATTAAATGACCATCGCTTCTTTTGATTTAGAATAATTAGCAAATTAAGCAAAACAAGTGGGCTTAATTTTGATAAGATTAGTACTCAAGGACAAGACACCTTAAAGCTAGTGCTTTAGGGGGAGATGGACTTAGCAAACTCACTAGGGCCCATCAACAAAGAGTTTGCACTGCACTGGGGGAGACACAATAGGCCAAGGGGATAGATAGGGATTATGGGCTAGGAAATAAATGAAGGACCAAGCTGGCAGAGAAGAAGACATGGGCATAGGATTGGACAACATTGGAGGTGAGACAACATGTGCAGGATGAAGATTGAGGCCTAAATAAAGAGCAGATAGATGCATCCAAACCAATTAGAAAAACAATTACTGTTGAAGCCAGAAATTCGTGGTTAAGAAAAATTCTATCTAGACAAAGATGGAATGCATATGGGAGGAATACTTGCAGCTATGAAAGGTGTTAGGAAATAGAGCAGAGTAATAGCGAAAGCAATAAGATGAAACAGATATTCAGAAACTTAAAGAAAGATAACAAGAACAAAACAACAACATGCAAGATTTACGTGGAAACCCAATACGGAAAAAAACCATGGACGGCGATGCGTACAATCAACCCCCTATATGAGTAGGGAGAATACAAAACGATCACAATCACAACAAGTGATTTGATCCAATAGCAGAATTACAACCTCTCTCGTAATCTTTCTCACAATTCTCTACATCTCAATGTGTTTAGGGATTCTGGGATGATTTTAGATCCTAGGTATGGCCCCCTTTTATAGGGTCTAGAAAACCAGGGTTTTACCCTTAGAGACAAACCCTAGCCGCCAGGAGAAACTACGCTTCAAGACAAACCCTAGCCGCCATTGATTTTGGGCCACGAAACCCAACAACCCAACAATCTCCACCTTGGACCAAAATCTCCAATCACCAACTCTGTAACACCGTCATAGCACACAGAAGGGTGCGCCCCCCCCCCCCCGCAAAGGGGCAATGCTCGAAGGGCGCTTAGATACTGTGAATGCCAACTAAATCCAAGTAAAGCTCGAACTTGGCTATAGGTAGAGGCTTGGTTAACATATCTGCAGGATTTTTCGACGCATGAACCTTCCTTACCACTGTTTTCCCTGCAGCAACTATGTCTTTGATATAGTGGTACTTGACACTGATGTGCTTGGTCTTCGAATAGTAGGCATCATTCTTAGTCAGGTGGATAGCACTCTGACTATCAGAAAACACCACAATACAGCCTGTGGAACTCTAAGCTCAGTAACGAGGCCCCTTATCCAAGTAGCCTCCTTCACTCCTTCAGTAGCAGCAACATACTCAGCCTTATCCAATTGACTGAAGCGATGCTTTCCAAGAGATAGCACCTACACACATAGTGAAGATATACCTAGATATGGACCTTTTCCTATCAAGGTCACCAGCATAGTCAGAATCAACAAAACCTGTAACATCATATGTCGCAACTTTGTTCCTATCAAATACCAATCCCCTTTTAACAGTACCCTTCACATAGCGAAGGATCCACTTCACAGATTCCCAATGATCCTTTCCAGGATTATACATATACCTACTTACCACACTCACAGCATGTGACAAGTCTGGCCTAGTGCATACCATGGCATACATCAAACTACCAACAACATTAAAATAAGGGATATTAGATATTCTCTCTATGTCCTCCTCAAATTGTGGACAACACTCAGCAGACAATCTCAAATGTGCAGTAAGGGGTGTGGAAACTGCCTTACAGTTATCCATACTAAATTTGCCTAGCACTTTTTCAAGGTAGTGTCCTTGAGATAAGTACAGCTTACCAGCCTTTCGATCCCTCTGAATCTCCATGCCTAAATTCTTCTTTGGTACACCCTGGTCCTTCATCTCAAACTCCTCACTAAGTTGAGATTTCAACTTGCTAATCAAGGATTTATCCTTAGAGGCAATCAGCATATCGTCAACATACAATTGCAAGTAAATAAAAGAACCATCAGAATATTGTCTGAAATACACACAATTATCATATCGACTGCGTGTGTATCCTTGTGCAATCATGAAGGTGTCAAACCTTTTGTACCACTGCCTAGGAGTCTGCTTAAGTCCGTACAAGGACTTTTTCAATCTACATACAAGTTGTTCCTTCCCAAGAACTACAAAACCTTCGGGTTACCTCATGTAGATCTCCTCCTCTAACTCCCAATGAAGGAATGCAGTCTTCACATCAAGCTGCTCCAACTCCAGATCAAACAATGCAACAAATGCAAGAAGCACTCTAATGGAGATATGTCTAACAACAAGTGAAAATACCCCATTATAGTCAATACCTTCTTTCTGATTGCAACCACAAATAATCAGGCGCGCTTTCCACCTTGCATCTTCAACTCCAGGAATACCTTCCTTTTTCTTGTAGATCCATTTGGCAATAAAGGCTCTTCGGCCTTTAGGTAGCTCACATAATTCCCAAGTCCGATTCTTTTGCAAACTCTCCATTTCCTCTTGTATAGCTAGGATCTAATTAGATGAATTTGGGCAGGAGAATGCTTCAGCATAGGTAGAAGGTTCCACACCTTCAGGCACCTCCTCTGCAACTAAAGGTGCATATGCTATCAGTCCTTCATCGTCATTGTAGCGAGCAGGTTTCCTGATCTCCCTTCAAGGACGATCACGAGCTATAGAGTGAACAACCTCTACCTGAGGTTGATCAAAACTGACAGTGCCAGGTTCAGTACCCTGGGCCTCCCTGTTGGGGTGATTAGCAGCTCCACCTTGAACTACAACGATCTCTACTTCTATCTCCATACTGGTATCCTCCTGATCACCTGTACTAGTAGAAGAAACAACAGAATCCTTCCCAAAAGATAACATAGCAGTCTCATTGAAAGTGACATCCCTACGCCGAATGACTTTCTTAGACTCAGGACACCACATGCGGTATCCTTTAGACTCAGATGCATATCCAAGAAACAAACATTTGGCAGCTCTAGGGGCTAACTTCCCATTATTCACATGGGCATACATAGGACACCCAAATATTCTCAAACTAGAATAATCAACAGGATTATCTAACCATACTTTTTCTGGAATATGAAAATCAATGGAGGTGTGTGGTGAACGATTCACCAAGTAGCAAGCTATAGAAATAGCCTCTGCCCAAGAAGCTTTGTGATCCCAAAGCCCGACATTTGAAAGCATACATCGAGCTTTCTCCAGTAGAGTCCTGTTGATTCGTTCTGTAACCTCATTTTATTGTGGTTTAGCAACCAAAGTCTTGTGCCTAGCTATGCCATTCATCGTGCAGAACTCTTTAAACTCTGACTCAACGAACTTAAGACCATTGTCAGTCCTAAGTTTCTTGATCTTTCTCCCAGTCTGGTTCTCAACCAGAGCCGTGAACTTCTTGAACATGGAGAATGTCTCATTTTTCTGTCTCAAGAAGTAAACCCAAACTTTGCGTGAGAAATCATCAACAAAAGTTAACATGTAGCGCTTACCTCCTAGAGAAGGAACCTTCGAAGGACCCCACAGATCAGAATGAATGTAGCCAAGGATCCCCTGAGTACGATGCTTCGCTTTAGAGAAACTCACCCTCTTCTGTTTCCCAAAAACAAAGTGATCACAAAATCAAGCTTACCCATACCAGCGCCACCCATACAACCTTTCTTACTTAGAATGGTCATTCCTTTCTCACTCATATGGCCCAATCTCATGTGT
Organism: Selenicereus undatus; assembly: GCA_017589665.1. Taxonomy (NCBI): domain Eukaryota; kingdom Viridiplantae; phylum Streptophyta; class Magnoliopsida; order Caryophyllales; family Cactaceae; genus Selenicereus; species Selenicereus undatus. The sequence continues at coordinate 103,049,010 of JACYFF010031957.1, read as the reverse complement.
CATAACCTTGGTTCATTAGCATCTGCTGATGCTGTACCAACTGTAGCTACTCCTGTAACTGTAGTTCCTTGTAGGATGTAAACACTGCCGCACTGCAGTCCCTTCATTACCACCATGGCTCCCTTCGTCACTTTTAGGACACCATTCTCCATAACAATCCTGCAACCATTAGTGTCAATAGTACCCAAGGAGATCAATCAACGAGTCATATCAGGTATGCAATGAATCTTAGACAAAATTCTAACTATACCATCATGGGTTTTAACCTGTACAGTACCTATTCCTGCAACTTTGCACTCAGCATCGTTGCCCATAAGTACAACCCCAGTATCAACAGGCTCATAAGTGACAAACCAGTCCCTACGAGGACACATGTGATACGTACAACTAGAATCTAAAACCCAATCATCCTCTAACCCCTTTTCCAAGGGGGTGGCTAAAGACATGGTAGCAGGCAATACATCACCATCAGACTCTGACTTTACTATACAATCAGCTGTAGCAGTTTTCTCCTTTTCCTCTTTCCGTTTCTTTTTCTTTAGTTTCCAGCAGTTAGCCCGAATATGACCCAATTTACCACAGTAATTGCAGGTCTTATTGGAATGAGGATTCTTAGACTTAGATCGGTTCTTTTTCTTATTACCGTTCCCCTTTTGCTCAGTTCTACCCCTAACAACTAATCCCTCAGCTGGATCAGCATAGATATCATGGTCAAATTTCTCCTTAGACAGCATATTAGACTTGACATCCTCAAAAGATATAGTATTGGAATTACTATATAGCATAATCTCCTTAAAGTGTTTATAAGAAGGGGGTAGAGACATAACAAGTAGAATAGCTTTATCCTCATCCTCAATCTTTACATCCAGACTCTCCAAATCAACCAGCATAGAATTAAATTCATTCAAATGTTTTTGAATAGGGGTACCTTCAGCCATACGAAAGGTGTACAACCTTTCCTTCAAACGAATCTTGTTGGCTAAACTCTTCGTCATGTAGAGTTCCTCCAGCCAAGTCCACAGATCCACTGCAGTTGCCTTATCGAGCACCTCTTGCAAGACATGTGGTGCCAGGCACAACTGAATGGCTGAAACCGCCTTCACCTCCAGTTCTTCCCATTCCTCGTCTGTCAGTGATCCACGCCTCTTCTTTTGATTTGTTGTCCATTATTCGCCAGTCATCTTCTTGGGTTTCATGTGAGATCCTTGCAGAACCTTCCACAACCTATGCTGGATAAAAACTGCACTCATCTGCACCTTCCAGAGATTAAAACTAATCTCCCCATCAAATTTCTGAATATCAACCTTCATAATTGAAGACATCCTAAACCAAAGCTCTGATACCACTTGTTAAGAAATAGAGCAGAGTAATAGCGGAAGTAATAGGATGAAACAGATATTCAAAAACTTAAAGAAAGATAACAAGAACAAAACAACGACACACAAGATTTACGTGGAAACCCAATGCGGGAAAAAACCACGGACGACGACGAGTACAATCAATCCACTATATGAGTAGGAAGAATGCGAAACGATCACAATCAAAACAAGTAATTTGACCCAACAGCAGAATTACAACCTCTCTTGTAGTCTCTCTCACAATTCTCTACCTCTCAATGTGTTTAGGGATTATGGGATAATTTTAAATCCTAGGTATGGCCCCCTTTTATAGGGTCTAGAAAACCAGGGTTTTACCCTTAAAGACAAACCCTAGCCGCTAGGAGAAACTGCGCTTCAAGACAAACCCTAACCGCCTTTGATTTTGGGCCATGAAACCCAACAGCCCAACAAAAGGAATAGTAGGCTATGACCGGGGGATGGCCCTAACACAGGCATGGTGGTTGCAGTGGCCTTGATCGAGGAGGTGTCCATGATAGCTGAGGGAGGACTGGCATTGATGGAAGAGGTGGTAGTCAAGAGAAGCCGTTGTCCAAGTTCTCACTGTGACTTAATGGGGGCAATGACATAGTTTTCGACAATGTAAAAGGCAACACCAAAGCATAAATTTTAGAGGTTGAGGAGACGATTGCTATAGGTGGTAAGGAAAGAATCTTCAAGCAGAAGATAGAGAAGATAAACGACAGGTAGAGAAGATCATGGCGAGTCCAGCATTTGGAAGCAAGAGGGATTTCTTGGTGAGAAAGAAAAACGATGTTAATCGAGCCTAGGCTCTGATACTTGTGAAATTATTGTGGCAGAATAGTTCGCCTATTGTGGAAGACAATGTTCAATAGATATAGGAGATTTGTACAAACAAAATTGCGATTATATCCTTTCCACTTATAACCTTAATGCCATATTGAAATCAATAAAAGAAAAATAGAAAAACCAATGATGCAAGAAGTTAACAACTATTGAGGAAGTGCGACAAACTACTATTGAAGAGGGGAAAAATTATATACAACACCAGTGAAAAAGAGAACAAAAGCAATTAGATGCAAATTTGCACTTAAAAACCTTAAAACAATAATGAAACTAAACTTCACACACGAATAAGCGGTTAACATTACAAATACATGAAAAGCCACAAATTTATGATTAAAAGTAGAAACTAACAATTAATCAAACATAAATTGGAGGCAAAATTGATTCACAGGCTTCAATTTCAAATAGATTTTCTGAAGAATTTTCTGTCTCATCTAATGGCTAGTAGGAAAATCCGATGAATTCGCTCTCTTATAGTAGGTAATATGTATGAGAAAGGTGAGAGAAATAGAAACAATAGACTTTGGGATGTCAATCACGTGCAACATAATTATGCAATACGCTACCGTTTAGCAATGGGTGTAGGCAGCCCATGCATGGTTAACTACACCTAGGCGTACACAATAATCTCTTCTAATAAATTGACATGGTGGTGAAACAATAATTCGAACTACGTACCCACAAAATTTTGGAAAACATTTCAAAGTCTAAAAGAAGGAGAAAAAAGTAGAATAAATGCGGAGAACGCCCATTAATAGAATCTCAGGCGATGCGAGAAATAAATACCAGATTATTTACCAATCATAATGAACTTTTTCTCCTAGTTGTCTCAGAGTAACATCCACCCAAAAAAAAAACATAAATCACAAGATTAGCCACCAACTCACCTCTATAAATAATCTTCTCTCACACTACTAGGCTCTTGACAAACTCATAGAGATATATGTGTGTTTGTGTGTGTGTGTGAGAGAGAGAGAGAGAGAGTGGAGACATGGAGGGTGGAAGCTTAAACACTGCCGAAGCACCACAAGCTACAGGTAAACACAAATACAACTTTTCCAAAAACTAATGAAATACATATGTATATGTAATTCTTAAGAGTGTGATGACATCATGCAGGTATATTAGAATTATTGTAACTAATCAATTTTTTCTTGCTGCATGTAATCTTTCATAGATTTAATAAACAAGCCACTTCGTTTGGGCATGAGTCGATTGTAAGAATGGTTACGTGAATTTTGGATTAGTTAGATTCGATTTAGGTCATATTTGTGTTGATTTTGGATCACCAAATCTGGGTTGGGTCTGGATTGTTCACTTAGGGATATATGTTAGGTTAGTTCTATCACAGATCGAGTTAGCTTCTGCTTGGATGGAAACCAAATCAGGACCCATATCATTTCAAGTTGGGTAGAAATTGGATAGAAATTAGGGATGGATAAATCGGTTAATCGGTAACCGGTTAACCGATTTTCAGTTCAAGAAAATTTCCAACCATAGTCGAACTGAAAAACCTGGGAAATCGATTAGCAAAAATTTTTGGTTCAGCCAAAATCTAAACCATACTTGAATCAACACAATCGATTACCCTTTTTTGTTTCAATTTTCAAATTAGTTAATTTTATTTTAGAGAAAAATTTTGGTTTCGATTAACCAGTTGTCAACCAATTTTCCAAACCATAAGAGCGAAACTGGACCAATAAATGAAAATCTTTTTTGATTTGGTTATTTGTACCGATTTTTTGAATAAAAAAATCTTTAATTCACTTGTTTCTCATTTCGATTTTCCGATTTTTCGATATGGGTTTTCGATTTCTTTTTTTTTGGCACACCCCATTATAGAGCAAAGAGGGTTGTTTGGGGTATTCTAAATTCTAAGGGAATCACTAGTGGCGGATCCAGACAATTATATCAGGGGTGTCCACCGACTAATAATCATCACCATGTGTTCCACAAAACAAAGTTTAAATAATAGCCAACCATTATAATTGCTTACATTTTTTCATATTTTGAAATCGGCAGAAGCCTAAGTATCTCAGTCATTTGAATTGAACAAATTAAGCTTAGACAAAATTCAAAGTGAAGTTATTAGAACAAACTAAGGTCAAGAGAACTAGCAATTTCCTAAATACTAGTTATAGTGGGATAATGGGATTGCCATAATGTCTTTACCAATTAGAACTAACCATCCCATTAAAATCAAACAAACCAACCAATTAAATCCAGAAATAATTGATTAAAGTAATTAAGTAAACTTAGACAAAATAGAAAGTGAAATTACAAAGATTGCTAAGCACAATAGTCAATAGCATACCACCAAGCAATTGCAAGAAGAAATACCACATAACAAATTAACAATTAATCAAACAATTGCAATCTCCATAACACCAAAGAATGAAGCAATTGAGATTTGAGAGACAGTTCAACAATTCAAGCAACAAAAAAAGGACTAATTATTTAAAGATATCTAATTGGTTCAGGGTTAACAGATTCAGTTCTGAATGATTGGCCAATGACCAACGGGCTTGATGGGTGACAGTATGGGTGTGGCGGATGATGGCTGACAGGCGATGGCATGCTGACGGAGTGGCTGCGCCTAGGTGCTTCAATTGAGAGGCGATCGAGATGAGAACGAATGAGTGAATGAGTGTAAGGACTCGTGGTGCCGAAGGTGGCGTGGTCGTCGAGGCGTGATGGCGATTGTGGTCAGCTAATGGCTTCGACGGAGAGAGAATGATAGAGTCAGGGTGGGAGCGGGAGGGTCGCTGACTGCCACTGAGAGGCGAAGCAGCCAAGCATATCATGAGACTGTGAATCTGTGATACAAAGAATGAGAGGAAAGAGAGTAGGAGTGCTGTGCTGGCTATGATGCTACAAGTTGGGCCCATTACAGCCACATGCTTTATTTAAAAAAATTAAGAATTGTTATTGCTTCAGCAATTGGGTCGATTGGGATGCAAACAAGAGTGTCCAAAGGTCTTTGGACATTTTTTTGGGGTGTCCACTAATATAACTGTCAACCCCTTTCAAGTAGCTCGCTAGAATTTTTTTGGGGCGATGGGTGTCCATGGACACCCCTAACTTGGGCATTGATCCACCCTTGGGAATCACACTCAAAAGTTGGTCAATTGCATGAGCACTATTTATTCATTTTTTGTTCTTTATGTTTTGTTTTCTTATGGTAAGTTGAGCCATTTACTAGAGCCCCTATCAATGGAGAACCTAATACGCAACCAGTCAAAAGGGGACTTCTTGTGTTCTTCTTCAAACACAAGCTTTCACTGCCACGTGTATAAATATTTTCACGCGTGTATTTATTGTTATTAACTTTTTAATATATATTTGTTAATATGGCTCTTACGAGTATATGCTCTAAAGATATATAGATATTGCGAAAGAGGAGGGAGAAAATCAAACCTAGTGGCCCGTTGATGCCCACACAAACAGCCCAATTTAGGTTGAGAAAATTTCCAACCAAAACTAAACTAAAAATTCTGGTAATCGATCAACAGAAAACTTCAGTTCACCCAAAATCCAAACCATAACTAATCAACAAAATCATTTAACTAGTTCCCAGAATAGTTAGCGGTTAACTATTCGCAAACAATTAAAACATATATTTTATCCCTATTTTGTTTTTCAATTTTCAAATTAGTTTTTTTGTTATATAGAAAAAATTTGGGTCTCGGTTAACTTGTTATCAACCAATTGTTCCAACCATCAAACCGAAACTAAACCAATAACTGAAATTTTTTTATTGCCTGGTTAACCGTACCAATTTTTTTTTATAAAAAAAATCTTTGTTTAAGTAGTTTCAATTTTTATTTTAAAAAAAAATCTTTGTTTAACTAGTTTTTCGTTTCGATTTTTCAATTTTTGGATATGGGTTTTCAATTTCATTTTTTTTTTTTGGGCACACCCCCAATAGAGATCGAATCGGGTTAATTTTGGAGTATTCTAAACTCTGAGGGAATCACACTCGAAGGTTGTTCAATTGCATGAGCACTATTTATTCATTTTTCGTTCTTTATGTTCGAATTTTTTTATGGTAAGTTGAGCCACCCATTAGAGCCCCTATCATAGGAGAACCTAATAGGCAATCAGTCAAAAGGGAATTTCTTATCTTCTTCTTGAAGCTCATACTTTTATTGTTACGTATATAAATTTTTCACGCATGTATTTATTATTATTAACTTTTTAATATATATTTGCTAATGTAACTCTTGTGAGTATGTACTCCCAAGACATATAACTATTGCAAAAGAGGAGGGGGAAAAATCAAACCTAGTGACCCGTTGACGCGCTCACAATTACGCCTCGGTCACTTTTTCATTGTACAAATCAAATCTTCATATTTATATGATGAGTATTAAAAATGTTTCCCAAATATAAAATTTGCCTTTCATATTGAGAATTACGAGGATATTACTTTTTAAATACAAACGGACTATAAATTAATTAACAAATATGTAACTAATCGATTTGGATCGCTCATGATTCAATTAGAATCAGTTAAATTTGTTGAATGGTTTAGCTAATCGGTTTCATCAATTCAATTAACCTAATGCTGTAAAAGCACCTAGGAGTTGTCTTCAATCACAAGTGTTGACAGGTTTATACTTCCTTTACAATATTGACACTTATTGATACTTTTTAATGTTTCTGATTCTTATTATGTTCGTCTGTGGCACGTTAATAATCCTTGTAATTGGCCTGTCGTTTCGAAGATTTCAAAGCTTCATGACGTTGAATATATGAAGCATATTGGTTCTTGATGGTGAATTTGTTGTCGTTGGTGGTGAAAACAACTAAATGTAAAGTTTATTGATAGTAAAAAGCATTTTATGCGATCAATAATGGTGAATTTGTTGTTCTTAATTGGGTACGACTTTTTTTGAACTCTCCTATGTTCAATTATCTTTTTTTGGACTCTGACATATATACTTTTAAGCATAAGTTTCCAAAATCAACTAAATAATTTAAACGAAACAAATAACAAAAAATAATTCAAATGTCAACAATTAAGCATAATGTATAAGGTTGAATTCCATTCGAGGTTGTGCTAATAGGCTTTGAGTCTATTTGGTTAAAGAAAGCTGGTGGGGTGGGGGTAAGAATCGGATTAGTTCAAAAAATGGACCTAGTTTCGTTCATGTCTAGGTCAAAATGAATTGGCCTCACACCCATTTGGGTGTTAGGCCAATATGTGTCTGGGTCGTTCGGTTTAGGTTTCGAATTTTGACTGAGTCTTGTCAAGTCTAATCTTACATGATACCTATAAAAATTGCAGAGGGAAACCTGGCTTTGGACAACTTAGATCAGAGTGCTGCTGCTACTAATGGTGACAAGGGGAGTGATTTACCTCCAACCCAACCTTCAGCAACCTTGAATCTTGAACAAAATCATCATATGCCTGTTTCAAATGTGATTAAGATCATGCGTCAAGGCCTCCCGTCAGACGCGAGAATAACAGATGATGCTAAGGAGGCAGTTCAACAATGTGTTTCTAGGTTCATTAGTTTGGTTACTCATGAGGCAAATGAAAGGTGCTGCAGGGAGCATCGTAGGACTGTTTTGGCGGATGACCTCATTTGGGCCATGAAGGAATTGGGCTTGACCAATTATGCTGACCTTCTTTCTGTGTACCTCCGGAAGTACCGTGAGATGGAGGCGATCAATTCTGGGCGTCCTTGTAAGGAGCCAGGTTCGACTCAAAAAAGGCCACGAGAGCAGTCAAGGGTGCAAGGAGTTGGGCCTTCTTTTGAGCCTATGGCTCTGACGATGGCTGGTGCCGGTGCTAGTACCAGTGAAGGCGGTGGAAGTGCGTTTGGGCTCACCCCGGCGCCTACTATGATGCCACCTCTGCGGGTGATCCAACACCATGGGCTTTTTTGGCCACTTGGAAACCAAGACTACTCGAATGGTGGGCCAGGAGCAGGCTTTGATGCTATTGCTGGAGCAGACAGAGCATACCCAGGCATGAGCTGTGACATTGGGGATGGTAGCAATGATGGGCCAGATAGAGATAGTTTTGATGATCTGCTCGATGCTTTTGCTTCTATAGACAGCATGGAGTTAGTTGATTCACTTACCCATCCCAGCAAAGTTGCTAAAACCAATAGTGAATAAGACGATTTCAAAAGAAGCTGATGAATAAAATAGTAAGCATTTTGTTTAGCAAATTCAACCACATAGTGGCTGTTAAAATACACAACGGAAAAGCAAGTCCAAGCCGATCTTTGAGAAACGACTTGTATGCTATTCTGCATTGACGGTTACTATAGGTATTGCTATAGTATCATTAGGATCCTGAATTGACGCCAATGCTAGAAGATAATGGCGCTTTTGTAACCTAGCGACTAAGCTTTTTTTTGTTAGTTTACTGTTTAATTTACAATGCTTGTATTATCTTGCAAAGGAAAAAAACAATTCATTGGGTGGTTCTTTCCTCATGGGGGCTGCTATGCTAAAATCATGGAGAATGGTGGTTGGGTGGCTGCTGGCCGATTATGGCGAAAGCAGCGCAATTCTCTTTCGCAAGTAGGTTTGTAAAAGTTGATCACTGCCCACTGCCAATTGAAGAATAGTGGACCATACTTGGACTGAAATCTATAATCAGCTAACTCCCTTTAAACCTTAATTCAGAGTGGATCTTGAACTTTGTTCTGTAAAACCCTCTTCTTTTTTTTTTTTAAATGTTTGACACGATGAGATTATTAAACTAAATATCAATCAATTTAAAATCAACTATGAGTTAAAATAATTCAACTTAAATGGAACCAAATCAACAACAACAACAACACCTCCCAGTATGGGTCCCGCTTTCGCGGGGTCTGGGGAGATCCAGCTGCAGTCAACCTTACCTCTACCGGCATTCCTACCCATAGAGAAGCTGATTCCAAGAGACCTACAAAAAAGGACATACAAAGTATAGCATTGTAGAAATCAACATTTCAACCTTGACTTTTTCTAGTTAAAATTGACCAATCCTAAATTTTTTGCTAGATGAAAAATTAGATGCATTTCCGGTGAAAGTCAAAAAAGGTGATGTCATGATCGATTTGCCCTTATTTAATGCGCTGCCTCCTAGCCAACTGTCACTTTTTTTTGGTGGTGTCTGTGAATGATGGCTCTCAATGAAGTTGAACTTCACTCATCCTCAAACATTATGAAATCCTCTCTCTCTCTCTCTCTCTCTCTCTCTCTCTCTCTCTCTCTCTCTCTATCTATCTATATATCTATTTCTCTCTCTCTCTATTGGTGCTCTCGATTTGAACAACCGAAAAGAGAGCATTTGAAGAACTCAAAAGGAAATGAGAAAACACCTTCAAACGTCTTAGATTGTGAATCTTCTGAGTGAGTTGATTCTAGGGAGAAATTGACAAAATTTGCTTGAGATTGTTGAAGAGCTTTGGGTGTGATTGAGAGGTGAAGACAAAAGTTTGGGGATCCAAAGTTACAAGAACTTCAAATTTGACTCCAAAAGATGTAACTTTTTAGCTTGTTTTACATATAATGTTATTTTGTTCTGAATGGTGTAGTTGACAAAAATGTTTGACTTATTGAATGGTGGTCTGGGTTTGTGGAATGTGGAGGGTTAGTTGACCAACCTTTTTGTTTACATGTATAAAATGTGGGTTTTTGTGTTGTAAAATGTAAGTTATCTAAGTATGTGATTTCTTGCAGTTGATTTATGTTATTGTTGATTATGTGATTTCAAGGAAAAAATATAGGTTTTTTTTTTGGTTCAAAAAACAAAAGGCTGAATTATCTTTTATTCCATATAGGGCTTGGAGAGTGATCAGAATTTGTGATATGTGGAGGGCTGTGGTTTATTGCATGAATTTCAAGAAAAAGCTAGAGGGTTTGTGAAATGTGGAGGGTTAGGGTTTATTATATGATTTTAAGGGAAAAAAAAACAGAGGGCTGAAATTTCAAGAAGTTGCATGTAATCTTCTGAAGTTTAATTTGTACATGTTTTCCTATGCGTATTTACTTATGTGTGTGTATGGTTTGGTTATTTGAGTAGGGTTTATAACACGTTTATTTTGTTGGATTGTTGTGTTTGATGTAGATATGATGGAGGAGACAAAATTTGCTATTGTCTTGAGGTATAGAGCAAGGCCTGTTACACTTGACAGGGTTAAGGAAGAGTACAACATCAACTAGATGGTAATTTAGGGGGCATGAATATTGATGGCAATGTTGTTGAAACTCTATTGACTGATAGTCAACTAATGCCATCACAAGGAGGGGTAAGTCAAGTAAATGATAACCCTGTTGATAACTTTTGGGACCAAATTGTGGGACAAACTTATGAGGGTCAACTATAATCAACTTTGTCAGTTGTCCAAAATATTCCCTTAACTAGTCAAGCTTCAGTACCCCTAAACACTCTTTCTTCCAGTTTACCTGCTCACTATCCCACTAAGGTAGACTTGATTGAAACCCAAGCCATGGCAAAACCACATGGGAAGAATAGTATGGGTAATGAAGATGATGGAGAAAGTGATGATGAGGATGATGATGAATTTGAAGGTAAGTCCATTGACTCCGATAGGTTAGAGAGCAGTGACTTATATGGGTTTGTGATCGATGAGGAGCAAATCTTTGACTCTTATTTTAGAGACGGTGATAAATGGTAGAGAGTATATGAGGGCAGATTTTGGGAACCAGAAGATGATGATAAGATAACATTAAGGCAATGGGACATGTTCATTGATAAATTTACATTTCTAGATGTAATTAGGGATTACATGGTCCACGAGGGTATTTACTTGAGATATTTAAAGAATGAACCTAGTGGATACACTGGGAAGTGTAAGGGGAAAGAATGTAATTGAGAATACATGCCTCTTTTATGCCCGATGGAGTGACTTACTAGGTGTAAACCATAAAAGGTAAACACTATTGTAAGAGACTATTTGATAACCGAACTGCCACTTGCTCTTGGATTGCTAGGAAGTTGTTTGATAATGTGAAGGTGGAGCCAAACATCTTAGTTGCAGGTATGAGCAAAATCTTGATGAGGAAGTTTAGTCTACAAAAGAAACATAACACTCTTTAGATAGCAAAAGTGAAGATTCTTAGCATGATCAAAGGGAATCATGAGGAGGGTTTTAATTTACTTACAAGATACATTGAGATGATTAAAAGTTCAAGCTTAGGAAGTATATGTTATACTAAATGGCATAATCCAGCTAAGGAATGTGCAAGGCGTGTTTTCTTAAGGATGTTTGTCACTTTTAATGCTTGGCATGAGGGGTTCTTGGGTGGGTGTCGGAAGTTTATAAGTGTAGATGAAACTCACCTAAAGGGTGCGTACAAGGTGTTCTGTTGGCTACAATGGGAATAGATGCTGATAACCATCGCTTCCCACTAGCTTATGCAATTGTTGATGTTGAGAAAAAAGAGAATTGGTCTTATTTCTTCAACTGCTCGATGGCCATCATAGGAGATGATTCAAGTGGTCAGTATACATTCATGGTAAACAAATGCAAGGTAACTCATCAATTTGGTTTGTTTGTTTGTTTTTTTGGTTTGTTTAAGTGTTAATGTTTCTTCTGTGTTTGTATGGATACAACATTTTGTATTTTTGTATTTGGTATGGAATCATGGCTGCTTTAAAGGACATTTTCCCTGCAGCCAGGAGGAGAATTTGCTTGGTGCACTTGTGAGAAACTTTAATAAGCTTCACTCTCCCCCTAAGTTAAGTCTGCTTCTATATAGAGCTGCAATGCATACTCATCAGTCAACTACAACAAAGCCATTGAATCTTTGCAGAAGGAATCACCTACAGCTTATACTTGGGTAATGGAGGAGCCAATTGAACATTAGTGCAGGCATAGCTTTGAAACTACTACAAAGGTACCGGATAACTCTACAAATTTTGTTAAATCTTTCAACAATGTCTTAGATGATGGTAGGGACTTGCCTATGTTTAATGTATGTGAAAAGATTAGAGAGAAAATAACTGACTGTTTGTTAAAAGGAAGGCTAAACTTAAGGGCTGGATTGGTAGGATCGTTCTCTCTGTGAAAGAAAAACTTTCTAAGTTTGACAATAAGGCATGGAGGTTCGTGTTTAGATTATGTGGGGATAACATTGGGAAGTGCATGATGGCTGGACAAAGATTGTTGTTGACTTCAATACAAGGACTTGTGATTGCAATTACTGGCAAGTGGTTGATATTCCTTGTAAGGATGCAGTCAAACCTAGAGGAGTGTGTCCATGAATGTTATACAATTGAGAAATGCAAGGCTACTTATGGTAGGACCATCTACTCTATCCAAGATGCATGTTTCTGGCCTTCTTTAGAAAACATGCATCTTCTTACCCTACCCCCTTTTGACAGGAAAAGAGGTCCATTAAAAACGACAGAAGAAGGGATAAAGATGAGGGTCCAAAGAAAAAGACAAGAGGGAGGTCCAACACCATCGAATGTTCACACTGCAAACAATTAGGCCACAACAAAGCAGACTGCACATTGGCTGGTAAACTACCATACCAGAGGAAGAAGAAGTCTCCAATTGAAAAGCGTGTTAGAAGGCCTAGAAAAGCGCAAGTCACATATCCAACTCAAGTTATGAACTCATTTTTTTTGTTTTTAAAAAACATTGGTTTAATTCTTTTAAATATCTCTTGTGACTCATTGTTAACATTATCAAGTCTAGTAGTATAGGTTGCCTCTACTTCTACTACCTTATGTGTAAGCCAACTACTATGAGCCTAAGAAAGCTAAGAAGCCCGATCCAGCTTGTTTGTAAATTTGTAAATTATATATTTATGCCTGTATATGATTGTTTCACTGATTTTTTCTTTAGTTATATCAATCCCACATGGCTAAACCTAGGGTGGTTCAACCTCCATCAGTACATCTTCAACTCAACTGCCTAGGACAAGCCCAAGGCACCTCAGAGGGTTAACACATGTTTCTTGTTCTTTCCCTAAGACATCTTCAACTCAACTGCCTAGGACAAGCCCAAGGCACCTCAGAGGGTTAACACATGTTTCTTGTTTAACACATGTTTCTTGTTCTTTCCCTAAGACATCTTCAACTCAACTGCCCAGGAGAAGCCTAAGAAAGGTGATAATCCCAACCTCACTATGTTTTTTTTTTGGGGGGGGGGAGGGGTTGCTATCCAAGTCAAATCGTCTAAATTGAATGTCTTGTACTTAGGCTGCTTTTACTTAACCAAGTAGGAGCCATGACAATTTGGACACTGCATCCACCCCACTGTCCAGGACTACCTCCGCAAGTGCTAAGAAGACAATTGCAAAGAAAATGCCTCACATTGCAAAGTCCTAGAATACAAAGTCCCCCTTCCCCCGAGATAGTTACTCCCTCTCACTTTGGACAGTACTCCCTACTCCCATTTTGGATAGTTATCCTACTTCTAAAGCAATTTGTCATTGGTAGATGCTGTTTGTTTTTGAACAGTTTGTAGACAACATATTTGACCACATTTTTTAACACAGTATGGGTTCACCATATATTGCCACCTTTTTTTTTTGTAAAGTTCAGGGCCAAAGTAGTTAAGTTATAGGTTTTCTCATGTATTGCGCTAGAAGGATACTTCTAGGTCGGATTGTAATCAAATTTTTCTAAGAATTGCTAAAAACTAATGCATGTATTCAACTTCATTTGCAATTGACTGGCTTAGGTTCTTTAGAAGCACCATTATGAAAGTTTGTGTTTGAGTAATAGTGGAAACGCATCTAATTTCTCCTCATGCAAACAAGCTTTCATTGCATATATTATGTCAATATATTTAATTAGTATCTTCACTAGCATACACATAACTCAAAGCTAGCACTCTTAGTAGCATAAATCAACATCACTCACGCTAAAAAGTTTACGAATTAGTATACTTAACTTCCTTCCAAGCTGGCACGCTATTATCATCATTTAAACATAGCCACCATTAAAAGACATACAAGAAAAATCCCTAAACACAACAACACAGTAACCTTCAAGCCATCATAAATCTTCCTTAGCAAGCTCCTTATTTCATGTCTCATCTCTACCACTTCACTCATTATAGAGGGTATTTCTTCCTTTCGCTTAACTCGATGATTACATTTATAGCAAATTCAACTGGGGATCCTCTTCCTACCCGCTGCCTTCCTCTATATATGCTACCTGATTAAAGACCTCCTCTATTTTCTCCTCTACCTTTTTCTTCTGCCTAGCGATGAATCCTCCACACTTCAGACATGATATATACGGCCTTGAGGAATTCTTCCTTGATCTAGAAACATGATACTCCAATTTAGTTGGTTGCCTACATTTTGGGCAAAAAGCTTTTGCCTTCGATGTTGGAGACCTAAAGCTTGAAGAACCATCCATGACTTCATCTTTTTCAAGTCTACAAAAAGCAAAAGAAATTGACATTAATCACCAACACTAACAACTTATGGGGGACAAGATTAGAACAACACACAAACACCTCAAAATTTATATGTATGATACCTTCATACAAAATAAAAAATAAAATTACTTGAGCTTACCTTCTTGTCTATGGCAGACGCAAACTGGGGTTGTGGGAGAGGAGATGAGAATGACAAAGGATCCCAAACTCAAAAAAATTTAATTAAGTTTATTTTTGGAATTTTTTTGGCCACTCCCCTATTTAAAAGCTAGTAGGTTGACGACATGTTAGGTAGTTTAGGTCCCTTATACGAAGTTTTACATGCCACATCATTACCTGGTCAGATTTAGTTGTTTAAATAAATCATCATCAATGATCAGGAGTGGTTAATTTTAACTAGAAAAAGTCAAGGTTGAAAAAAAATGTCCAAAACTTGAGGAGGAGGGGGGGAGTGCAAGCTATCCCTGACTTACTCATCTATTCACAAACAACCTATCTTCATGCGAGTTCTTTCCACTAAATTTTAAGAGGAAGTTCTAGCATTAGCCATTCTTTAAAAGCCTAACCACAAGCATGGGATAAGGGCCATGACGCTAGGCCTTTTTTACATGGTCCCGCATCAATGGACCCTCCCTCACAACCCCTACTATTATCCTTTTTTTCTTTTATTTTAAAATTTCCATAAACACCCTCTTTTGTTGGGTGCCTGCGCTACAGGTGCTGCTATAATATGGAAGCTGCACATAGGCTTTAATGGACTTGGCAAAACTACCCGAGACTCAAAACCTGAACCGAACGACCCGGACCCATACCTGAAATGAGATGAACTAATCTAGGCACGAACACTCGAAGTAACCTGATCCATAACCAAACGAAACTCGAATTCTAGCATGAACTGAAATGACCCACATCCGAAATAACCTGACCTTATTCAAGCCCGATCCATAGTGACTGACCCAAAGTGAACCGAACATGGACAACGCGAACCCGAACCCGAACCCGAACCCAATTGTATCCGATTTAAATTCAATCCGATTCTTATCTGACTCAATTTTACTAGAATAAAACCTGAACTCAAGTATACCCAACCCAAGTATAACCCGAATCGAATCATACTCATAACCTATTGACCTAAAACTATTCCTAATTGCCTAAATTTTGATTGCTAAGGTCTAGAAGAAAAGCTCCTATAGAAATTTAGCACAAGTTTTAATAAACAAGAAAGTTATAATCTAATTATTAACCATAGTGCATAATGTCATTAAAGTCTTTAACTAGTAGGTAAAATATAATATTGTTGACGCATTTCAATTAGGTCTAGCAGTGAGGAGTAGAGTGAGGGAGGGTTAGGCGGTGACCGACCAGCAGGAGACAGAGGGAGGGTTAGGCGCCAGCTAGCGAGTAGGAGACTGACTGACTGAGGGAGGGTTCAGGTTTTAGGCAGCGAGAGATGAGGGACTAAAGCAAAGCAACTATCACAGTCTCAATTGTCCAGTCTTTCGTTAAGGCTTTTTAGTTTTCAGTTTCGCTTATATTTTGCTTATCAAAATAATAAATTCTAAAATTATTAGTAGTAACTTTGTTTTTGGGGTTTTAGACTTTTGGGGTGAATTCTGAAATTTTCAAACTCAATTGGTTGAGTTTAGATGAGAAAAGAAAATTAACTTAAGAGAAAATTTTTACAACTAAAATCAATTAAAAACTTAAGAGGGAAAAATAAAATAGTTAATAGTTTTAAATTTTTAATTTGATAGATATGTAGTAAAAATATAAGAGAAAAAAAAGGTTAAAATAGTAGTTAAGAAAACATAAGCAAAATTAGCAAATTATTATACTATTAGGATTTAGCAATCCTATTTTATAATTTGATTCACTTATTGACTTAATGCAATGCATGCTATGATTATAATATGATTATATGACTACTATCAAAAATACCGCAGTAATGATCCATGATTCTAAATCATCTTCATAACATCTACATAATCATATTCAAGAATGTATGTCTGTATATGATCTCATAATAATGTGACTCATTTGAATTTCGGACACTTAAATTTCAAGTTTCAAGTTTGGATAATGAACATTCACAATCACATAAATGTAATGCTAATTGACACATACTTATACATTGTCGTTGCATTTGAGTTTTGACACATTAGGCACATATAGGATTAAGTTGATAATCTCATAAAGGAAAATCTTTGAATTTTGATGTATGATCACTTAACGAGCTATTAAAGAACATTGATCCGACTATTGAAAATGTCGACTTAAACAAACCTGTTTCTGTTTACCAACCCCAAATATGATAAACGTGAAGTTATGAACCAATGTTAAGGTCAAAATAAAAATTTACTATTTTCATTCCTTTTTTTTTGTCATTTTTGAAGGTTACTAATGAAACCATTGAGTCATGATTTGTGTTAGGTTGGTTCACTAATTTGGTCACCGCATGGCCTTAATTGAGATACTTGAAACTTGGCTTAACGACACATAATCCTTTAGATAATTACATGACACATATAATATAGGGTCCAAGATGGGTTGTATACTTGTATCTGTAAGTTACTAACTTGCTTAGTAAATTTATAACTAAGCCCATTAGATTTTCCATAATAGAAGTCCCTTTTAATTTTATAAATATATATATATATGTATATATATATATATATATATATATATATATATATATATATATATATATGTATGCATGTATGTATGTATGTATGTGTACGTATGCGTGTGTGTGTGTGTACACATATATATATACATATATATACATACATATGTATATACATAAATATATATATATATATATGTGTGTGTGTGTGTGTGTGTGTGTGTGTGGCTTAAAAGGATCCAAGTGACTACTTATATCACCAAAGGTGCACCATTCTTTTTGGGAAGTCCACTCTTAAGAACTCCGCAGTTAAGCGTGCTTGCTAGGGAGCAATCTTGGGATAGGTGACCTCCTGGGAAGTTTCTCAGGTAGCGTGTGAGCGAGGAAGAAGCACGCCGGAAAGACTTGTGGTGATTTGTGGGGCCAGTCGACCATCCTTGAAGCTGTTATTGGTAAGACCTGCAACCGAGAGGGGTCGGGGCGTTACAGATAGTATCAGAGCCGATCCGCGACCGTGAGCTGCGCCAGTGGATGGAGAGCCCATGGGCAGTCACCTAGCGGGGTAAAGATACTGGGTGGGGAGCGCCAGTCAAGAGGACTCGTAGGTCGGTCAGATAGTGAGGCATAACGAGGACATTGTGTGCTTCAAGTGGGGGTGATTGTAGCACCCCAAGTGTGGCTTAAAAGGATCGAAGTGACTACTTATATCACCAAAGATGCACCTTTTTTTTCGGGAAGTCCACTCTTAAGAACTCCGTAATTAAGCGTGCTTGCTGGGGAGCAATCTTGGGATGGGTGACCTCCTAGGAAGTTTCTTAGGTAGCGTGTGAGCAAGGACGAAGCACCCGGAAAGATTTGTGGTGGTTTATGGGGCCAGTGGACCATCCTTGAAGTCGTTATTGGTAAGACCTGCGAGTGAGAGGGGTCGGGGCATTACAATATATATATATATATATATATATATATATATATATATACAAGTAAAAAGAAGTGCTTTAAATATAAAACACAAATGTATGATTGTTAACATATTAATTAAAAGAGGAATATAGAATAAATGGGCTTGTCTGATTAAACGATTTTTATCATTAAAATATAATTTAAGTGTAGAGAAGACTATATTGAGCCTATACAATGATTTGAAATTAATCCAACTCGATTTATATCTGATTTGATTTACAACCGATCTAATATTGACCCAAACATTGAACTAAATGCCACCCGAGCCAAATTAGACTCGACCCATACCCGATCCGAACCGGGCTACTGTAGACAACCCGAAATAGACCCAACTCGAGCTTCACCCGACCCAAGCATGTACTTGATCCGAGCATGGTTGACCCAAAAGTGGCCCCAACTTGAACTTCACCCAAACCGAACTCGAATCCGACCCGAATATGGTTGACCTGAAAGTGACCCGAACCGAACTATGACCCGACCTGTAATCGACCTGAATGGCCCATTTGCTATGTCTAGGCTTTAATGGCTTTTTTGGTTCTATATAATCAAAGTGGTAATGATAATTCTATCACTATGTTTGGTTGCCATCAAGGGATGTAATATATCAAGATTGCATTGCAATCATATTTACTTTTATCTATGCAAATACAATTACTTAGCTTTTCCGAAATTATTGTGATTGCATACTTTTGAATCAAAGTATAACGAGTTATAAGCTATTATATTTGGAGACTTCCTCTTTCTTCTCTCCACTGTCTCTCATTTGCTTCCCACCTCTTAGTACTACACCAACACGTTTTTAAAGGTTTGAAGCTCCCTTTACTCCTTCTCTTTCTTCTCCATATTATATAAAGTTTAACCCAAATCATGATCATATTATTATGACTGTATTTGTATATGTTCTAAACATCCTCTCTCTCTCTTTCTCTCATCATCATCATCATCTTCTCTCTCTGCTTGCTAAACTTCAACAATATTACAATATTGTAATTTAGAGGAATGTGAAGTAAGTCTCATACGAAGCATAACAATCACGATGATAAGATATTTAATGATAATTATCAACAATGCTGCAAATAATATAATTAAAGTAGATAAAATAAAAGCAAATTGAATTGTAAGTACTACATGCCATGTGTAAAATGAAGTACTATTTGTAAATGAATTCACCCCATTACAATTGCAAAAACTTTATAACCAAACATTGTAGTGTAATTATTGTCCGATTCCATTACACTGACAATTATATTGCATGGTTGATTCCATTGTATAGTGATTGTATTAATTTCAATCAAACTCCACATAAAGCTTATAATATCCATAACCCCAATATGCATCGAGGCCATTCTTAGCTTAAATCCAATATTTATATTGTAGATCTGGGACTATCAATTCGATAAGTTGGCGAGATTTGAATCAAGTAAATCTTATTTTTCTCGAAAAGAGGACAATGTAAATAAATAGTGGGTTTAAAAAAAGTTACTGTATATGACAGTCGGGTCTATAAACCCAAGACACCCTCATGATTTGTAGCTTAAATCAAACCTTAAAGTTGCTTAAAGGTGTATTTTATTTATCTACAATAGTTTCTCTTTTAAGTTTTAATCATCCAGAACACATTTTCTTTAAGACCCAAAACACAGCATATACTGCCACTTATAACTAACAAAAATTAAAAATTTATGCCTATCAACAAAATTGGTCGAGAAATTTTATTTAATTGAATAAAAAAGCTGGTGTCTTCACGATTCAGTTTTCAATTTACGATATTAAAATCGGAACTTAATTGCCTATAGAAGGCTTGTTTTTTTCCTCATTTTTACCCCCTGACTATATCTTTGTTTTGTTAACCTATTTATTACTTTGCTTTTGACTTAGAATAAGGCCATCCCCAGCTCAATGTCACGCGGGTAAGAGTTGGACCCGCTTGTCACACATGTCACTCCCAGCTAGGAGTACGCGTGTCAAGGCACGGGGGACGGAACTTGCCCCAGTTCCTTCCCGCATTCTTTGTTTTTTTTATTTTTGTCTTTTCCTCCTCCTGAATATGTATCGTTTCATGAGGTTTACTTTTTCTGTAATAATTGGAGAGCTAGCACAGTACGTCAACATGATTCCTAACACTTTGAAAACCAATTGGAGCTGTACTTCTATCATTAAAAAAATATACATATTGAAGCAAAGTATTTTTTATTCTGACACTTTTTTACTTGGATTTGATGTTTGAAAAGGCACTGCTTCAATATACGGTGTTGTTCTCTCTTCTTTCATACTATGGAATAGCACCCTATTTATAATAACATAGTATTTTAGCTATTTTGAAAAAACTTATGTAATTTCAAATTATCCATTTTTATGGTTAACAAAAAAATATTTCTTAATTTCGAAAATAAAAAGCGTTCACATATGTTACAAAAGTTAAAATACAAGCACAAAATAAAAAATAAAAAGAAATAAATTATGTTTAAATGTGGGATCTATGATAAATATTTAATTTAATTATCCTGAAATGAATTTCAATAGCTGGGCAACTGAATGGAATGTAGGTGAAACTTCTACTGACATGACTGGCCTGAGTTCCAAAAAACTGGAACTCAGGCTGCGAATGCCTAAGAGGTTGATAGCTTTGCCTATTATCGGAACTTGATGTATTTTCTTGGGGGCGAAACTATAACATGCAAGCTGTAAATTTTTGCTTCTAGAAATTTAGATAATCTGTATCATATTTGCAAACAAAATTTTTACAGAATTTACCGTGCTCTACATGCAGATCGACCTTTTCTTTTCTTTTCTTTTCTTTTTTTGAAGGATATACAGATGTACGTTTGAAAACAGACAATTCGAGTTTCAAGAAAACATCTATTTTATCATGATTGAGTAGGTTGTGCCAGATGGTGGAGAAAGGAGAGTGGCAAGCTGAGTGAGAGTAAGCTGTCACTTAACCACAATTACTTAAAAAATAGTTAATCTTATCCTTTTGGATTGTACATTTATTTGGAGCAATAGGGAGAGCCCTGGCATCCTCCTTGAAGGTTCCGCCATTTTCGTTAAGGATTCTGCTTAACTTATCATGTGACAAAATAATTGAGAAAGTCGAAGAAGAATTAGTCCTCAAAACCTCTGAAAGGGTATCAACGTCGGCATTTTCATGTATTTGTTTCTTTTAAATTGGTCACTTTTTGTTCATTTCAATTTGCAGATAGAAGTTTTAAATGGCATTAATTAAGAAATTTGTACACTAGAAATGTATAGTTGGTGAGTGGGAAGCCTCTTTATGCCCTTCAAAAATATGTCTATTACTTATAAGGATTTTACCTAAAGTATCAGGTGATAAGATAGTTGAGAAAGTAAAAAGATAATTAGTCCAGCAAACATTTGTATAGGGGTACTAGCTCATACCTGTGTATTGCTTCGGGGTTAACTATTTGCATATTTATATGAGGCTTTAACAATATCGCTAAAGAATTCTCCATTTAAGAAAAATAAACTATTTATATACTTATATGGTTAAAAAGATTGTCCCTAGAGCGTATGATAGTCGAAAGAACCAAAAAAATTAAACAAGACTAAGTATTTTGTTGTCAGCACTCATGTAGAGAATCAAAAAATCAAAAACTCATACTTTGCTTCCATATGCAGAAAACTATGAAGATAAAAGATAAGGATGTAGTAAGACAGG
The DNA here is from genome assembly GCA_017589665.1 of Selenicereus undatus. Taxonomy (NCBI): domain Eukaryota; kingdom Viridiplantae; phylum Streptophyta; class Magnoliopsida; order Caryophyllales; family Cactaceae; genus Selenicereus; species Selenicereus undatus. The sequence goes on along the minus strand of JACYFF010031957.1, from coordinate 103,027,173 downwards.
AAAATTCGAAGTTAGATGCACACATCTCACTTATAGAAACGTAACAATTGGACGTTATAAACAAAATTAGGCTTCTTAGGTTGAACAGATGATCAAGCATTGCAACAATGGCATTATTCGCATAGTCAGAAATTCTTTGTTGTAGCTTTCATCGATATAGCAAACTCTTCCTTATTTAGCATTGAAGAGAACTATCGTAGGGCACTACATTCTTACTTCTGAAAATGAATTCTTGCCATTACGACTTGCAAAAAGAGTATAATATTAACCGAAACAAAACCCAGATTAATCAAGGACATTTTAAAACAGAGGTCGGGAGGGGGTGAGAACAGTCAAACCGGTTGCCGAAAAGACCCAGTGCACTCCTAGCTTGATGATGTCTCCCATCGACTTCAACTACCCCCTTTCAGATCTCTAGAGAAAGCACAATATTTTAATTGTAAATATGAAAAATCAACTACAAATTAGAATAGGAACCTCGAATAGTATTCACTTTTTCATGCATGTGATCCGTGCCAAACCATCGACCATACACTCTCAACACCCCCACCAAAAAAACAAAGAAAAAGAAAAGAACTCTATAAAGGATGGAAACAATGGATCAAGTTGAATACTCAAATTTGGTGTATTAAGCTAGAAATTGCAAAGCTCATGATATGCACACAATTGTGGAAGGAGCCAGGGGCAGGGGACCTGCATCACTACAAACCAAAAATGTAGAGAGAAAAAGGAACTTTTTACTTACCATGGTGTGAAAATGCCAAACCTTAACCTTACTGGCATGGGTGAGGCTTAGAGGGGTACGCGGCCATAAAGTCAAATATTTAATGGAAAAATTAGGAGACATCAACTCCTCAATGGAGGCCTTCAATATATGAAATTTAATTTTGAATCTGAAGAAAAACCCAAACATACTTCTGTTTCAGTCGCTGTGTACTCCTTTTTCGCATACTTTGTCTAATAGAGCAACCGAACGCATATACAATCAAAACCAGAGCAAGGTGCAAATTTCCCATAATTATAACCAAAACCAGATCAAGGCAAATTTAGAGAGACATTGCCTATATTTATGAATGAATGTTTAAACACTTACAAACACACAACCAAACACATAAGCAAGAGCCAGGCCAACTCACCATAGAAGACCTTGAGCTTCAGCATCCACCTCCGTTTGTCCAACTATTGAACTGAAATGCCAAAACAAAAATAAGGACCAAGCTGACCATCGGCCTCTAACTGGTTCAAATTAGCACATATGATAAATTACATATGATCCTCATTGCCAATAATAATTCATGAGAACTAAATATATGTGCTACTCTTGCTGCTCCTTTTGTATGGTACTTTGAAAATTTATTAAGAACGAGTTCTGCCTATGACAGTTAGATTTTGTCAATCCTCTTGACATTTTTGCCTACTTTCCTTGACGAGTCTGTCCTATGTGTAATGGCAAAAACTTCTGTAATTGCCAGTTTGGCACCTTGCATCTTGAATTAAACCAATAATTGCGACATAAATCGAAGGTTCTGCATCATAAAACAGATGTTGGCTTGACTTGAGCACGTGTGATTTTCGGAGCTTTCGTCATTTATGCCCATGACATTAATTTTTAAATTCATCTCAAACGTGAACCGGGACATTACTTTTCAAAGAATTAATGGACGTTTTTGTAAGTTGCGTATCCTAATTTAAAATTTTGAATAAAAGTGTGGATTAATTTTAAAGCTATTGGTTGTGTTCAGTAATGGAGATTGAAGTAAAGGTTAGTGGTTTGTATTTGTCAAAATGTTATGAATCACTACTTAAAAGTATAGTTAAAAGTGTTCGGTAAAGTAGTTGATGATGTAGTAGTTAGAGGTTTATGTACTGTTTTTCAAGAGTTAATAAAAGTAGCTTTTAAGAACCTCTATCTAATTGTTGCATTACAAATTACAAAAATCTTCTTTTTGTTTACTAGAAATCTTTATTTAGTGTGCCCTTTTTAGGCATTTTACATAAATTGCTATTTCAACAATTGCATATATCAAACACATTTATTTTAAATCGCTAGTTAAATAGTCAACTACTAACCACTAGTGGGTCACAACTAATTACTAGTAAAACTGCTAATAGCTAGTAAAACAAATAACCATTACTAAAACAATTAATTTTACAGAACAAGCCCATTATTTCATGACTATTCAATGTAGTGGATATGGGAATTTAAATTTCTTAAGAAAAATGAAAGTACTGCAAAATGGGCAAAGTCATTAAGTAATATCAACTATCAGGGGAAAAAAGTAATATCAATATTACAATTGCTAGTTCTGATAGTAAGGGTAAGGAGTTGCTGCAGTCTGCTTAAAATAGATGGGAGTGGGAGTGTAAAAGACATAGAGTATAAATGTTTCTATCATCAATTGCTGTTATTGGATTCTTTTTTTAATAACGAGGGATTAACAAAAGTATACTAATCTGATTACCCAGCAATGTAACTTCCCAACACCACCGCGCCAAAATACCATTCAAATATATATATATATTTTTTATCTTGTATCCTCCATTTCACTGAAGCGGAGCTACTGTTGGCTCAATAAGATATAGAACTCTCCCATCACAAATTTTTTCCATTTACAAGGGTCGAACCCGAGACCTTACTTAAGGAGAATAAGTATAAAATCACTTGAACCAACTTGTATTGGTAAATACCATTCAAATATGATTACCATAAATTATATTATTGCATTATAATGTATTACATAACATTAAACGAAGTATCAGATAAAAATCAACAATTCCCCCCCCCCCAACCCCAAAAAAAAGCCCAACACCACCCTGTCTCTGAGCTTGATGAGCACGAAAGCCCTCGGACTTCAACAATCAAAGCAAGCACTGTTAATCACCTGCATATGTTTCCATCAACCAAAACCTTAGCAAAAAACCATGAAGGTTCAATATGGCTCATCCAACTCGTGCTCTATGTAAACTAGCTTGTTCAGTAAAAATGAATTACATTTGTATGTTTATATCACTATGCTTCATATTCATGACAATATTGCTATTAAGAAACTGCATTAAATTTGTTAAAAACTCAAATACGATATTCACGACCTTGCTATAATTCAGATTGTCCATAAGAAATATGCACAGATCTCAAATTATACCATTCCTTTTACCATATGACCGCAAATGAAAAAGAGAATTTCCAAATTTATTAACATTGAGGCATATAAACATAACGAATATAGTTGTGTGTGGTACCCTAATCTACTTGAAGATGAATGTATAGGAAACTATACCCATTCTCATAAGATGTTTATGTCATAATTGTATTGGCAAGCCATGAGCAACAATAGCACAAATCCTCTGGGGTGTTAACCTTTTGAGCATGCTCCAATCGATAGAGATACTATGAGAACTTGCGCCTTTTCTGCAGAATCAATCTCAAAATTAGTGTCAGCTTTTTGATTATTCTAACATTATCACATAATATAGAAAAATCAATCTTCTGCAAACACTAACTCAAAGTGAAAATCAACATATAACTTAAAGAGAATTGTAATGTCTTCTTCATTTCAGATGTAGCAGATACTGCAAAACCTATCTACTACAACTATTGGGTCAAAAGTTGCTAGACATATATAGATGCAAGTATTAGAAAATAATTAAATTGACACAATGGAGACCAATAACATTTTTTGCTCCTGTACAAATCTACCAAATATTAAGATCCAAAGCGTACTTTACTTGTACAGATTATTAAACATCTAACTCCATAATAGCCTGGCCTATAGGTGCAACCTTCAAATTTTTGCATTGTACTACACAGCAAGTGTAACATTTCTCTATACCCAACCTTTCTATTTATGCACCTATGTTTATGATCGTTGCAATTTTGAATTTTTAGTTCCTATGAATTAGTCATGGAACTATTCTATACCCCTATTTCCCTCGGTTTCCTTTGCTACTATCTGGAAATACTATGAACCTAACTATATAACCTCATTTCACTTACCCCTATCCCCAAATACTCTCTTGTTGCCCACTAGTTACAGTTTACATTTCCACTACCCATACCTAAAAATACAAGGGAAAAGGAAAACCCTCTTTACTACCTTCCTGCAAGTTCTCTTATTCTCTGTCTCTTTAAGTGGGTTTCCAGCCAAAATTCCACCAAAATAATAAAAAACGGCACACAATTCATGATGTATTACCTAAGATCACAAAAAAATTGGAACTTACTCGGCAGGGATAACAAAACATACTGTAAGCAAGATGTTTAAGGTCAAAATAAAATCAAAGTGATGCAAAGGAAGAACAAACAAAAGCTAACTATGTGGGGGATGGAAGGGACGAATAGGGTAAAGTCAACTTGCCATTTTTATTAGTATCATTAAGGAAATACGTAAGATTCAACAACAATTAGATTAGGTATCAACAGAAAAAGAACCAACTAACAGATAGTAAATGTGGATACACAAATGTTAAAACTCAAATGACCTTTCAACTACCTTAGCCTTGTATTGTTACTAAGACTCGACTACATATCAAACAATAATTCCATAACCTTTCTTTGAAGACATTATGTAGGAAAATGAAGTCAACCCAATCAAGCAAATCCCTAGAAATGAAATAATTAAACCCAAATCAATGCCAATAACATGCAGTGCTGAACCAAAATAACCACCAATCTTCAAGCAATTTAACCTCCAAGGCCGAAATTCGTCCTATGAAGAAGAGCATACCAACTAAAAACCACGGAAAAGAAATAACCCACAACAACGAACATAAAACTCCAATCTTTAATCAACCCCTTGCCCCAACAAAACCACACTTCCGAAAGCACGATCCCCTCAAATTCTCTCTTTGGGTATGTATAGAGAAAGGAGACAAGATGACAAAAAAATTAGAGAATTACAATGCATTAATTGAGGAATTAGATGTCTGCAGTAAGAATTAGAAATTAGAGCATCAAAGGTGATTTTACGAAGAGATAAATGTTTTGAAGGAGGCAGTCATAGGTATGAATTTAAAGATTAACTACTTGTATCAAAGTCCTTCAATTGGGTACACGAATTATCAACCCATGCATAATCAAAAAGAGAGATAGAAATAGAGCAAACTAACCTCTAAGACTCCTATTTACTCCAGTTCTTCATAGACCCCAAGATCAGCATTGAAATTAAACCTGTTAATTAGACAAATGACTTAGACTACAAAAATTCAGAAAGGTATCAAGCTATAGTTTGCACACCCTCGCCATTGTTTGGGCAAACATACTGCAAGCAAGATGTTTAAGGTCAAAATAAAATCAAAGTGATGCAAAGGAAGAACAAACGAAAGCTAACTATGTGGGGGATGGAAGGGACGAATAGGGTAAAGTCAACTTGCCATTTTTATTAGTATCATTGAGGAAATAGGTAAGATTCAACAACAATTAGATTAGGTATCAACAGAAAAAGAACCAACTAACAGATAGTAAATGTGGATACACAAATGTTAAAACTCAAATGACCTTTCAACTACCTTAGCCTTGTATTGTTACTAAGACTCGACTACCTATCAAACAACAATTCCATAACCTTTCTTTGAAGACATTAGGTAGGAAAATGAAGTCAACCCAATCAAGTGAATCCCTTGA
>JACYFF010031957.1:102990962-103011827 GCA_017589665.1 Selenicereus undatus | reverse complement strand
AAAAATAAAAAAATAAAAAAATTAATGAAAAAGAAAAAAAATAAAACTGTTCTATAACATCCGAAAAATTAAAAATTTAAAAATTAAATAAATAAAAAACTAAAAATTAAAAAAAATACAAAAAAATTAAAAATTAAAATATTAAAAAATTAAACATTAAAAAATTGAATTAAAAAATAAAAAAATTAAGGAAAAAGAAAAAAAATAAACTGTTCCATAACATCCGAAAAATTAAAATTGCTCATAATTGCTATCAAATTATTTGCACACACAATTACGTAAAGTATAAAAAATTTTCAAATATGGAAAATGATTGTTTTATGTAGGTGTGGGAAGGAGTGGCTGAATGTGGGAAGGAGTGGGTGAATGTGGGAAGAAGTGGTATTTTTTTTTAAGTGTGGGAAAGAGTGGGAAGAGGGGGGGGGGGAAAGTGGGTGGGTGTGGGTTGGGTGCATTTCCCACCCAAAAGAACAGGGCCTAAAACATGATCCAACTATACTTTCATAAACTAACAAATCCCTAGACAAACTACTCACATATGATTAAAGATTAAACATCTAACCAATAATTCGGTGAAATCTGAGAGAAAGGGCTTGACAAAGACAACCTTCGTCCAAGGGCTTTAAACCTCCTCAAAACCAAACACACTCAAGATTTCTCACTAGAACAACAATCAAACTAAAAATCCTAACTAAAAAGAGCAAAATTTAGAGAAAGAAAATGAACTATGTTGTGCTTCCTCTCTCTTTGCTACTGAATGACAAGACTTTTATAGAGAAGTTTGGATGTTTTCAGCCACACAGCCGAAGGAAAATAAAGAGGCAATAGTTTCACAGCCACCAGGGTCCATGGTAGGCACCACAGTCTAACCGTGGTCTTGGCTGGAACCGATTTTCTACTCTTGTGTTGCTCCACGGGGGTAGCATCACATGGGTGTCCATGGAGGGGTCAAATTACGTCTAATGAGGGTCAAATATTGGGGAAAAAGGCCTAAAATCCTACAAAACACATCAAACAACCATATCCAAGCATAAATCGAGAATAGGAGTATAAATAATAACTTAAAGCACATAATTCTCCTAAAAATGTGGTGAAATGGCCCTAAATGATGTATATATCAAGCACTTATCAAAATTTTCAAGAGAAACACAAGCATGTGATGGCGGAGGCACCTGGTTGGCTTCCTTGATCGCTTTTCTTGTATTTGCTTTCTTCATTTTGTTTGCATGCTTGTGTTCTTTTGATGCTTGTGAATTCCCATGTACATAGAGATCCTACCTGGGTCCCTATGGCTAATCTTCTTTGCTTGTTTTTCTTCTTTTTTGCTTAAGTGTTTGACTCTTTGTGGAGAGAATATGATCATGTGAGGTGTGGGTAACCTGGTCGGGTCCTTTCTTGCCTTTTTCCTCCTCATTTTTCCTATAAATAACCTGGCTTGTTGAGTATTCAATCCACTCCTAAAGTGTGCTTCTCCTTCTCTATCATTCTCCTTTACTTTGCTTTCATTACTCTTCAGTGCTTTCAAGTATGAGTCTAAAAAGGGCTCATCCTCCATGTCGATCGTGTCAAGAAAGACTTGCATAACATTTATTTATAGAAATGGAATGGGAACCCATTAAGACTTAGGATGGCATTGAACTTCTAATTGAGATAAAAGTGATGGAGTGTCCTCTAGTGGCTAGATTCTCTTGGGCTTTGTTAACCAATAAACTAAAGTTGGGTTGATGTCCTTTTTATAAGGATGCTTGCATAAGTCTTTCTTTAAGGATAAATCCCCAACTTTGACTGAGCTTGATTGATGCGAGGGTCAAAGTATAGATGTCGACTACGATAGCTGTTGACGTCGTCTTGAGAATCTTTGATGTTGATTCATGGCTAACTAGGATTGTGTCCCCTTCAAGGGTTCCTAAATGATGAGTGTAGAGGGAGGTCTAATAAATAGGCTAAAGAAATATGCATTGATGTAGGTACACTTGATACCTCAAGTGAGACTATGGTGACATAACAACTATGCAGACTCGATTGTGCTGACTATACAGACTCGATTGTGCTGACTATGCAGACATGATTATGCTGACTATGTAGACATGTGATGACCTAACCTCGCATGGATGTAGGTCTCCTACTAACTTTAGGGCCCATTGGATAAAGACCGATCAAGGTATAGAAGATGATGGGTTAGGCACGTTGATGTTCTGTGCTTTAGGATGGTGGTTGAAAAGTTAGGTGACTACTGGGTTAGTCCAGGTTAGGGGGCTAAGCTGCCCAAGATAGAAAATCTTTCTTTTTAATTAAGAAATATCCATTAATCTTGCATTAAAGTGCTCTTGTTTTGAGGAAGTCCCCAATCCCTGTTCGCTGCAACAGAAGCCTTAGATGTGTGAGAATAATGATAACTGAAGCTATTTTTGCTAGTTTTAGTTGTAGTAGCCCCCCAGTCCAGTAAAGTAAATGTGATCCTTCCCATGTTGGGAAAGTGCTTTTGTTGGTGCTCTTTAGAGTGGTGACTAGTTTAGTGCAAAAAATATGGTTATCTCCTTGTCGGGAAATGTTTACCACATGGGGAGCCTTAAATACGTAGGAGAATATAGAAGAGCCCCCTATCTTGCATAATGGGTGAGTGCCCAATTAGAAAAGTTGATACTCCGAAATGAGTTTCCACTCTTAAATTTATAGTCATTGTTGAGACCAAGAGTCCTAAATTCACGAATAGAGGTTAGATTAGAGGCTATGATGATCGAGAAGAAGCGCAAGTAGTTTAACATTTATTCAATCCTGGTTTGATTGGAGTATGCAATAGAATGCTTCTTGTCCTCGAAAACCAAGGGTTTATTTTCACTCTCCTTATGCCTGGTCCGCCTTGAAAGGTTTTCGAGTCAGCCACTCTTTATTCTCTCTCTTTTTTTCAAAGACTTGATGATTCAATTCAGATGTCCCATCATGGAAAAAATCTTCGTTGACAGGCCTCAAAGGATTTACCTACATATCTTATATGGAATCATGCCAATCATAGTTCAAGGTTAAGCCATGGAACATAAAGGAGGGATTCACTTAGGAGGACCTTTTTAGGCATGCTTCTAGGTTAAGGTGCCAAAGGAAGGGAATTGGTGTAAAGGCTCAAACAATCCTTATGAAATCCCTAAGTGTGCATGGTTGATAAAGTTAATGCAAACCAGCAATTTCTTTCTTGTATTATCCTTCTTGTTTTAATTTTTTTTTCTCTCTCTTCTTTTTTTCTTTTTTTTTCGTTTTCTTTCTAGATAAGACCATTTGGTCTGAACCTTCTCTCTCTTTTATTATTCCTTATTCATATTGATATCAGCCATGACACACTCTCCCACTCTTTGGTTAGGTTAGATGTGGTTATGAAAGAAATATGCTTATTTTGAAGGCTCAAAGGGGTTGCAAGTGGTAATTTATCAGGTTCAACAAAGGTATTAATGCAGGTTATGAAAAGAGGCCTCCTATCTTATGCACATCCTTTAAAGTTGCATGACTTATTGTAAGAAAGATCTTTTCCTTGCTTTAGATGATTGCTCGAAATCCTTAGTCTCTCTGTACTTTTATTTCTCTTCCTCCCCTTTTGCCTAACTCACTTTGTTGGGTTTTCAAGCTAGCCCCTCTTGTTGTTTTTTCCTTTTTGCCTTTTTTTCCTTTTTCAGTATAGGTTCGTTATAGGACAGAAGCATTCTAGAAAAGAATGATATGAGAATATGCAAAATAACTAATGGAGATGATTTTATTAATAAATCAAGGTTCATTGGACTTGTATTCATGATGGGAAAGAAAGCAAATGACTCTAAGACTTAACACATGACTATAAGCTAAGCATGACACATAAGATTACATCGTCCTTCTAAATTTAATAAAACTAAAGACCTCTTATGTGGAGGCGTTTCGGGTTTGGATTCAACTATGCTTATTACGTGAATAGATGAGCCCCACTTTTCGTTTTGGCGGTCTGAAATGGCCAGAATGTCATAATGCAAGCCAAGCGGGTTGTTGCCCTTCATGATCGTTCAAAGAGGGATGTATTTAGTCTAGCAATCTAAAGCGTGGACCTCCTTGCTTGTGGGGCGTTTGCCTTTCCTATCTATATTTTGATAGTTGTCGTTTTAGTTGCTACTAGTCTTAGCAAGTGCCTCCCTAGTTAATTCTTCCTCTAATAGCATACCTACATTCCTTAGTGCAATTAAGTTTTCAAATGGGTGAATCGCATGTGTTGTCTATATGCGAGCTAGAGGTTCTTGATGAATAACCTTCCTTGATCAACCTCTAAGGATCGGTTAGCCATGCGAGCGACTTTTACTCTCCATCAAGTAAGGAATTCAAAGAAGCTTTGCTTTTCCATCTACTTAGTTAACTTTAGGTCTCTGAATGCGATTGGTAGGCTAGCATTATATGAATACTGACACAAAAATTTTGTATGAAGATCGTCCCAGTATGTGACCTTTTTTGGGTCTACAGTATTATACCACCTGATCACATCCTTGTTGAACGTCCAAGGAAATGTGATGTGGAAGATTTTTAGTTTCATGGAACTTGATGTCTAGCATAGTGAATTTTAGAGGTAATTTTCCTTTGGGGACAGAAGTGAAACCTGCATAGTCATTAAAGTTATTGATGAACATGTAAGATTTCTTAAGCGGTTATTTAATTTGATATACTCACGGATCGATTTAAGGAGTGCTCTTTTCCCCTTTTTCTTCCTTATTCTTATCATTTTCCCCTCCTCCGTTGCGACGTTTGTCACCTTTTTCCTTTGGGGTGTTCTTAATAAGAGTTTGGAGTGTAGTAGCCATCAGTTTTATCTCGTTCTTACTCTTATCCAGCCTAGTTTGCATTTTTTCTACCATCTTTATTGAGTTGAGCTAATTTGCTACCTCTTGCCATCGCGGATGATTAAGTATTGGACTTTAACTTTGATTTTGACTTTGAGCCAGCTGGTGAAGTTCTCTTGGACTCTGATCGAGATAGAAATCTCCCAATTTGCAGAATTTGCTCATATGCCTTCTGTGTCTTCTTTAACATGAGCAATATGGTGATGGTTTAGAGAGGTGGAATGTTATAAGTGGTCAACCATGCTAGATATGGGCTAAAGTGAATGGTCAATGATTTGTAATTTGAAGAGGATGAGCTTGCAGGGTTAGGCTGAAATGAGGTTAAGATAGGGGGTTTTAGGTTAAAATCAGTCCTTATCCTGTATTAGGTCCTAAGTTGGGCTCAAAGAACTAACTTAAGAGCCTAAGTCAGACTCGAGTCTTTCTTAGGTGAAATCACAGGTCTATACTGACCTAAGTATGACCGTAGCTTGGTTTGCCTAGAATGGGCTGGTTTTAGCACATGGGTGGATCTAAGTTGACTCATATAGTGATCCTAAATCTAGGGAATGTAATGCATGAACTATAAACTTATGCATGGGTAAGATATCTAGGTCTTATTTGGACTTATGCCTTATGAATATGATGCACAATTGGATCTAACCTAGAGTGGACTAGTCTTCTAAAGGTCTAGTGAGGCATATTATGCACCTTGGGTGCAGATGGACTCATGGACTGGGCCTAATCATGCATGACTCTTTGACCTCATGTATCTTACAACTGATGTGCTACAATGCTAAATGAACTATTCTAACTTATAGACCTAACTCTAACATTGAGAGCTCAGAATACCATATTGTGTGAGACCTTAAGGCATGGAGACTACCCTGACTTCCTAACTGGATCCCGGTCGGATCCTAACCAGGCCCAAATATACCCTATTTTATTCTAACTCTCTACTGAACTTTATTAGGGATCCTAACTAGGGATTTGGGTGTGGTAAGGTATATCAAGGACGAAGAGGGTAAGGTGTTGACTGAGGATGCCGATATTAGGGAGAGATGGCAGAGGTTCTTTGCTAAACTCCTAAATGGGGAAAGGGGGGAGACGATTGTAGTAGGAGCGGAGAGTGTAGTGATCAGCGTGCGGGCGCCATGATAACAAAGGAGGAGATTAGGGAGGCCTTGAAGAAGATGGCGAAGGGGAAGGCAGTAGGCCCGGACCAGATACCAGTGGAAGTTTGGAAGTACATGGGGGAAGTGGGACTAGAGTGGCTTACAGAGCTTTTCAATGTTATTTTCAGGACTGCCAAGATGCCCAGAGAGTGGAGGGCCAGCACAGTCATCCCACTGTACAAAAACAAGGGGGATATCCAAGACTGTAATAACTTTAGGGGCATCAAGCTGCTCAGCCATACTATGAAGCTGTGGGAAAGGGTGATTGAGAGAAGGCTGCGAGCGGAAGTAGAGATTTCAGAAAACCAATTTGGTTTCATGCCAGGCAGGGCAACCATTGAGGCAATCTACCTCCTCAGAGGGCTCATGAGTGTGTTCAGGGATAGAAAGGTGGATCTCCATATGGTGTTCATTGACCTGGAGAAAGCGTATGATAGAGTCCCAAGGGAGGTATTGTGGAGGTGTTTGGAAGAGAAAAGGGTGTCGCCCGCGTACATTCGTGTTATCAATGATATGTACGAGGGAGGGCGGACGAGGGTTAGGACTCCGGCAGGGGTCTCAAATGATTTTGCTGTTAGTTTGGGCCTACATCAGGGCTCCGCTTTAAGCCCGTTTCTTTTCACTTTAGTTTTGGACGAACTCACTAGAGGTATCCAAGACGAGGTGCCTTGGTGCATGCTTTTTGCAGATGGCATCATCCTTATCGATGTGACCAGGCAGGGGGTGAATGATAGGCTGGAGAGTTGGAGGCATACACTGGAGGCTAGGGGCTTCCGGCTGAGTAGATCGAAAACGGAATACCTACATTGTTGTTTCAGCGGAAGGATAGAAGAGGGGGGAGAAATCGTACTGGATGGGAGGGCAATACCGAAGGTCGCCAAATTCAAGTATCTGGGCTCGATCATCCAGCAAAATGGGGACATTGACGAGGATATTAGCCAACCGATTAGAGTGGGCTGGCAAAAGTGGAAGTCAGCGTCAGAGGTGCTGTGTGATAAGAGAGTGCCCATGGGTTTGAAAGGTAAAGTCTATCGGATGGTAGTTAGACCGGCGGTTCTCTATGGATCGGAGTGTTGGCCTCTAAAAAAGGCCCAGGTCCAGAGGTTCATGGTAACTGAGATGAGGATGGTCAGGTGGATGTGTGGTTTTACGAGATTGGACAGGATTACGAATGGGGTTATTAGGGGCCTAGCTGGAGTGGCCCCCATAGAGGAGAAGATGAGGGAATCGCGACTCAGATGGTTCGGCCACGTGAAGAGGAGAAGTGTGGCCGCCCCGGTGCGAAGATGCGAGAGTATCAACCCACCCGGTGGTAAGAGAGGGAGAGGTAGGCCGAAGAAGAGTCTAGAAGAGGTGGTTAGAGAGGACTTGAGAGCTGTCGGTCTCTCGGAGGACATGGCTCAGGATAGGAGGTTGTGGCGGGACAGGATTAAAGGTCTCTGATTTTAGGGGACCCGCTCCGTAGGAGGCAGTAGCCTAGGCGGAGTGGGGTGGGGTGGGGTGGGGTGGGTTTTGGTTTGCTTGTTTGCAAGTCATGCTTTTCCGGATTGTCACGACACCAAGCGCCCACGATTTGTTGAGGTATGTCTCCACCCCCTCTTTATTCGCTTATCCGGAACCTTTTCTCCTCCCCTTTCTCTTACTTCGGTAAATGGTTTTGCAATCGTTTTCTCTCCAAACCTTTTTCTCAAAACTGTTTTGTGGGTCTTATGGAATCAACCTCTCTATGGGTAGGAATACCGGTAGAGGTAAGGTTGCCTACAACTGGATCTCCCCAGACCCCGCGAAAGCGGGACCCACTTTGGGAGTTTGTTGTTGTTGTTGTTGTTGTCTCTACTGAACTTTATTGCATGCAAACTAACAGACTCTACTAGTTGGATCCTTAGGGATCCCGGCCGTGTTTTGGGTCTAACACAAACTCTATTTTGCCCACAGATACAAACTACCAATTCCTCTCTCTCTCTCTCTCTTTTAACAATCCTGGCTGGGATTCTCTATTTTTTAACCCGAACTAGTACTTGTATACTAGAGTTAGAACCTTTCGAATTTTGGATTAGAGTCCTGTTAGGACTCAATTGGCCTAGAAACCGTTTTGGTTCCAAATCCAATTTCTAGGATTCCTTTTCTACCCAAAACTAGTACTCTAAATTGGAGTTAGAACCTTTCGAATTCTGGATCAAGAGTCCTATTAGGACTAAATTGGCCGAGAAACCATTTTGCTTCATAATCCAATTCCTAGACTTAGTTTTTCCCTAATCTAGGCCCTTTTAAAACTCATAGTATCAACGCATAATCCTTCCAACTAAAGAAGTTAAATCATACATGGTCACATTGTATTCCAAATCTCACACATGAGTTCCAACCTAAATAAAGTTCTATTTTTCAGGTCAGGTTTTGAACAATCCTCTCATGACCTAATGCTTCGTATGTCACTTATGGGGTACGTGGTATGACCAGAATGTTTTGGATGCTTCCCTGAGTTGTAGGGAATCGAAAAGTATGTCGTGAGAGGGTGAAGCAACTGCCTACTTAGTTGAAACAAATGGACCTACCGAATGACCAACCACTTTCTCCAGTGGTAAAATTAGGGTTTCACTTAAAGACGCTATTGTGCAAGTATGTCTAATGCAAGTACAATTAAATAATTTCCTGCATTGAGTTTCAAATCTCACCCTCTTAAAAATATGTCCCTAACGGAATCGTCACTGTAAGGATCCACCTCCCCAGGGTTGGGATCCTCACGAATGGTAAGGCTCATTGTTTGATACTTTTATGTTTTTTTTTTAAACGGTATATTAGTTCATCTTTTTATTTTGTTTCTTTTATTACAGATTAAACAAATTTGGGTTACAGACTTACAGGAGAATGGGCGTTGGGCCTAACCAGAGCACCCGACCAGGTTCCCTGGGCAGGGCCAGGTCAATCTCTTCTTATGGTGGGCCCTAGTAGTTTCCTTAGTCTGACCCAAATCCAAGTGCATGTCAAATATAGGAACTTGGGTGGGTTCCTAGCTCAGATCATATACCCTAATTCTAATCCAGGCAGATTCCACTATCTTGATCCAAATCAATTTTTTTTAGTCTAGTAGTGAGTTTTTAGGAAAACTTACAATTCATAACACCTTTTGAAGTAGATCATACGATAGCGCCGAAGGGATAAACTTAAGCTACTTCAAAAGGGTTTTGGAAGGGCCCCAAGCAATCCGCAATATGGGGCCATCCTGAATCCTTGGTGTGGAATCGAGGTTCTATATTCGAGCGTGATGGTATGATGATAGGATGGACTGTATCCCATCACCGCCAGTCATCACTGACCTCCTTTACTAATCAGTACGGAAAATTAAAGCTTAATCACATTAACACACATTCATGCGAAGTATCAAAATTAATCACATAGTCAAGGCACAATGTCATTTAAAATAAGCAAAAAGGCTAAATTGTTCAAAATATATAGCCAGTAGGGATGAAACTATCTTAAAGATTACATCTTTGCCAAACTGCAATCAACTCAATTTCATGAAAAGTAGTAAAGAGAAAAGGGGAGAAAGTTATAAAGTATGCTCTCTCAGGATAACCCTACCTGAATCCTTTAGAAACACAGCATAAGGTGGTTTACAGAATGGATGTAATTACTCTCTCCTAATGTTATCTCTCTCTTTTAGAAGAAATGACTTCACTCACTTTTTGTAGCTCAATACTGCTCTCAATAGTTTTTCAACGTACCGCTAACCTAGTGGTCAACCCTCCTTTTTATAGCTGTTGAGGAGGCTATGTGAATTAGATTAGGAGATGAAAACCTAATCCTATTACGGTTAAACTTCAAACTATCTTGGTAGACTGGAACTCTAGATAATCAACAATGATTAATTTAATTAGGCCAGAAATTCTAATTTGCATTAAATTTTGTCTGATTCAACCCAGCAAAAGGTCGGCCAAAAGAAGCAGAGACCCCGAGCAAGCTCTATATCTAGAGAAAATCGGACTGCATTCATATGGAGACTAGCCCATTGGGCCAGTTCTCTCCGCGTTTTGGCCTGTTTTGTTTTTCCTATTTATTTATTTGTTTTTGGACTTTCAATTCACTGGGCCCTTAGATATTCAAATTAGGCTATTAATTTTTTCATTAGGCTTATTAAAATGGAATGCCATTTTAGGCGTCTACATGGCTATTGTTATTGGAATACCAATATTTGATTTTTCTGTTAGTGTTATCATTTCAACGTCCCTAATTTATTTTTAATCTAATATAGATGTTGCTGCTGTTTATGATTTTCCGCCAGAGACTACAATGTAATTATTTAAAAGCTCTTTAAAAAGTCACTAGAATGAAATTTGGAATAAATTAAAATATGCAACATCATAATAGTCTTGAATTTCACGATGAAAATCCCCTGCTAAAAAAAAAACTACAGCCTCAATCAGAGTGTCCAAGTCTCTTAAACAGAGTGTCCACGTCCTCTCAAAATTTGCATCCTCATGTTGATTGACGACAGCACATCCTACTTGGTGTTAAAGCTTCTTCATTGCCAGGCCCTGATTGTCGTCGTGCTCTAACCCTGTTGGATACCGGTCCTTGTGTGACAAATAACTCAAGTTTGATGCGGAAGAATAAACCGCTTGATTTCATGTAATTTAATAGAATTGTTGAAGTCAAATTTGAGGGATTTGTAAATTGGATTCATTAGTGATGAAATTTTATTTAATTATTCTAGAAATTGTTGTTTTCTTATAGAAATACAATCAAACTGAACTGTTGATCTTTTTGCTAAGAAGCCAAAGCCTGCTGCTAGAGTTCTTGCTAAGTGTTCAGTTCCCAGTCGACACAGTTTTGACCTCCCTCATGCTTGATTTTAGCTCACAAATAACTACTAATGTAGTTATTTATTAGTGTTTTGTGTTTTGTAGGAGTAGAAGAGGAAAAATTGCCCAATTGGAACAAGAACCAATCTATTTTGAAGCCTATCTCGTTGGGATTGGCAAGGAAGGCCACCCAAGGACTTCCAAGCTATCCATATCATGCCACAAAGTGTTGCACCCAAGGAGATGCAGACAGAAATTTGGCATGAGGCCCCGTGCCTTGTGGCATGACCATGCCATCTCTATTCTGTCCGTTTTTTTAAATTGATGTTTAGGTTATAAAAGGGGGTTCAACATTTTTTTAGGGTTTATTTATGTTTTTAGCAGTAGTTTTCTCTCTCTATATTAGTCTTTGTAAAAACTGTACTCTACATTAATGAAAACTTAGAAATTTTGAGCCTTTGATTAAGCTCTTGCACTTTTTTGGTTGCTTTTCTTCCTTAGTGCACAATATAACATTCTCTCCCCTCAATCTCTCCAAATACTCGACTTTTAATCAACCAGAAACCATCCCCAAATATGTGTTTTGGGGTATTTGGGGTTGTGGGGAGATCTTGGGATCAATCCCTAAAGATTTGAGCCCTTAATCTGTCTCAAAACTCAATTATCTTTTCTTTCCATTCCTCTTTTTCTGTCTTCATCATCGATATAATAATATTGGGTTAGTTATTTACAAGCTTGAAAAATTAATGCCAGAAGCTCAAATTGGTACTTGATTATGGTTTTGTTGTTATTGAATGTGGATAAGAAGCTTTTTGATCAAAGAAATTTCATCATCAATGAAGGTTGATTTGTGGCTTACTTTCTCACCCCTTATTTGAATTGCTATTTATTAGGATTAGTGGTGAGTTGGGCTAGGTTTTCTTTTTGTGGGTGATCAATTTGAGAATCTTTAGGATTGTGTTGATGGCCATGTCGAGCCCCCAATCACCCCTTTTTTATATGTTATGTGTTATTTGATTCTGCTTAGTTTTTAACTAGGTTAGTTTAGTTTCCCCCATTATTATTATGCTTTGGACCTTTATTTGTAGTGAAGTTAGATTACATTTGCATTTTAGGGTAGCTTAGTTTAGTTAACCAAAGGAAAGCGTCCTTCTCAATTAAGAAAATCTTAGGCAAATCTCTTATCATCCTAGGGGATGAAATTTCACTTCTCACCCCAAATTCTACCAACACTGAGTTAGTAGTGGTATGTTTTGCTGGGTTGCTACTGGTACTAGTAATGATATATCCTATTAGGCATGTCATGAGGGTTGATGGATGACACTTTGTGCTGTCTTGCCCCATGTCTAGTACCTCTAGCATTAGGAAAAGAAGGAACTAATGAAATATAAATAGCTGAGGGCTTAATACTTATATTGTATAAAGTGGGATTTTCCATTGTTGAGTTGAATGCATACCTAGCAGAGGTCGACTTATGAAGTTGGCCAGTATATTGTATATCCTTTCACTTTGCAAAAGATATTTAACATATCACAAGTGCATGGGTGATGTAGTTTAGATTAGATATTGTTCCCATAGAGACCAATGCAATTGAGTTTTATCCTTCTAAAATGCTAAGCAAATTAAGTGTTGACTTAGGATATTTTTCTAAAACTAATATATCACTAGACAAATGCTAATCATGGTCATTTCTTGTTATTCTTTCTATTCACGGGCATAGCGACTGGGGGGCATATGTGATGAGTCAAAAACTCATCATTTAAGGGTCAAGGCTTGGTCAACGAGACGTGCCAAATTCATTAAAGAACTATACCTAGGTGTTAAAGGGGAATTTGGGGTATAAATTATAACATAAAAATTTCCTAACAATGCAACATGACAACACAAGAAAATATATAAACTTAAGCATTTATCCAACTCCCCCTTGCTTGAACCGTTGTTTGTCTCTAAGCAATTATGAAATTGGAACTATGATGGAAAACCTCCTCAAGTAAACAATAGTAGCATAATAGCCAAGTCGACCAAAGAGTTAGCCCAAAAGTGAGTTAAACCATTACAAATGGATAGGAGAATAAAGTTTTTGAAATATAAGTAGAGACTCATCACTTATGTGTTTTTAAAGAATAACTTGGTTCTCTCAAATTTCATTCTCAATAATTAAATCTACCAGAAGCTTGTTAAGACCCTGTAATTCGCCATCACTAGAATGTAAAACATACTATGCAATCATGAGGGCTTGAATAGGATTGTAATGGGGCTATTGGTAAAGGTTTGAAGGGGAACAAATATTTTGGGATTATGGAACAAAAAGTCAAATACTAAGAGCAAAATTATAGCCTCCAAATCTCCAAAAAAACAAACTCCTTAAACCTTAATATATCAAGGACATAAACAAATCCCCTTAGCTGGTTCAAAATCGAGAGAAAGTGCTGAAGTAATTCAAATGCCAAGTTCTTTTATTTGAATTTTTTTTTGGCTTTGTATTCATTTTTTTTTTATTTTTTTCATCATTTCTTTTGCCTTTTTTTTCTTTTAAGAGAATGATTATTGGCACAAAACATTAGGCACCTTTCAACACTTCTCAACCAACTCACAATAAACAACGTAATTACAGCTAAGGGAATTCGTACATGGAACTATCAAATCCCTTATTATGTCCAAACAAATCACACCCCAAATAATCACCCACAAACCATTCCCAATTAAGAAATAAAACTCTATAGTTTTGGCTAAACAAGGTAGGATATGTAATTGGCCAAGGGCTCTATTAGAGGTTCACATCAAAAAAACAATGTCAGGGCTCAAAGGGGGTAGCAAGGGGTAAATCATGCTTAACAAGGGCGGTTATTTGGTCAATGCAGCTCATGATTTCAAAGAACGCCTCAATCATATTGTTTAAATATGCATGCTAAATATGATCTTGAACAAGCATCAAAGCAAGTTCTGGAGATTTACAACCTAGGAAGAGTCACACATGAGGAGGAATAAAACCCTAAAATTGATGAGTTAGTCTATTCAAGCTCAAAGTCTCACATGACACTACCAAAGTATGACTAGCTCATTAAATCTCACGTGCCAAATATTCATGCAAAGTGTCATTGGGCAATCAACTCATTTTTAACATGATGGTCAAATCAAGAACCACATTTTCCAAAAAATCATAATCAAACATTTTTGTTCACAAATGGGCATAACTAAGAAGTTAAATCTAAGCCAAAGAAAGCTGCCTAGTCTAAAGACTTCATTATCAGAGGAATTTTTTTCCTTGTTTTTATTCCCGTTTTTTTCCTCTTCTTTTTCCTTCGATTTGTTTTTAAATTTTTAGTATGCATGCTTAACGTAATATGCAAAAACTAAAAACCTAAACGTTCCTAAAATAGAAAGAAATCTAATATGCAAAACTAAAAAAAAAATGCTCTAGCTACCCCTAAATGCACACTTTAATGCAAATCATACACAACATCCACATGCTTACAAACACATATTCACAAACGAACTTAACTACCCCATGCTTGGACAAAGCATTGCTCTCAATCCAAGCACATATAAATCAATGGGGAAGGGGAAATAGAACTAAAGAGGAAGAGGAGGGGGAGAAGAAGGTGGGTGGGGTTGAGATATATGTCAATCACACCAAGTCTCAAGATAACCCTAAAGTCCTAGAAATATTATGTTTGGAAAACAATCAACCCGCGGAGCTCATCATAACACTCCTGAACAAAGTCACAGGGGCGGCATGCTCAGATTGAACATAAGCTCGTAAGGAATGTCGCTCATCTTGGATGGACCAGAGAGTAGCATGGATATCAGTATAGTCCTAGGAATAGGAAGTTGAGGATGAACTAGAAGCGCCTAAATGGGGTTGTGGAGGAGGTAGTTGTGCGGGATGAACTAACTCCTTCTCACTTTGCATAAATAAAAGATTGTCCGGGTTCAAAATAGTAGTTCAGTCAACATTTGGAAGAGGCATACGCCTGCTTCTAGGGTAAATCCAATATGTTCGACGACCCTCCACCTTGCAAAATTTCATTTACTCAAATTTAGAAGAAGAAAATGAAGAATTTTGGGGTCAAAAGGTTAGAAAAACTGTTGACCGCGGAGAATCAGCTCGTCACGTGCCATTATAATGGCCACGGAGCGTTCGTGGTAGGCATTCTCTGTGAAGTTTTTCTTGGCTTCTGGGCAGAATCACAATAAAGTGTGGTATACACCACTATGGGTCCATGGTAGGCTCTATCTAGACCATCTAAAACACTCATATTACAGATTTTTTTTTGTTGGTATTTCTTTTTGCGTTTTTTTGTGTGTTTTTTTTTTTTTTAACAAAGGAAAGGATATAACTGTATACAATCAAACAAAAAGGAAAGCTATGAATGGACTTGGATTGCCTCCCAAGAAGTGCTCTTTTAGGGTCGAGAGCTTGACCTTCACCTTTATGTAGGCTCAGGATCTATTAAGGTGACAGGTGAAGAATTTGATGTCTCAATTGCCGACATGCCCTTATCCCGAACCTCAAAATCAAATGTTTGCAAAAGAAGGTACCATCTCAAATACACATGACAAATTGGTCATTCGGCTGGGGTACAGATCGAGTTAAGTTTGGGACAGGTCATGTGTTAGGTTGAGTAACATTCTAGTCGATTCGATTTGGGTCAGGTGAACTTCAGTTCGGATCGACTTCGGGTCAACCGATTTTTTGTCAAATACGCTTGTCATGAAAAATAAGTAACTTTGTAACTAATTTCAGGTCGGGTATGGTTCGGTAAGGGCCAATTTGGGTTTCAAGTCTACTTTCAGGTGAGCTTATTTCGAATGTCGGGTCGGGCATATGTACGGGTCATTCATTTCGGGTTTCGGGTCAATATTGCCAGGTGTAACCTCAAATAAATGGGGTAGAGGTCCTCCTTAAGCATCAAGTACTGTCAAACTACACGGTCGGCATACAAAATTATCTTGTAGTGGGTTATATCAGACAGATCACTACCAAACTCAACTCCTAAATCAAAATCATACTCACCTCCACCTTCATAAGGCAAAGACATCAGCACTCGAGCAAACCTGCAATAATCACTCAACGAATCCTCATTAAAAGTAGAGATTGGTCCTTGGCTGTGCAAGGTGGCGAATGGGCATCCAAACCTACCTTGGCATAATTAAGTTCGAGACCCTAGGTAGATATATAGTCAAACATAGCAGGATCATCAGGACATAGATCATCAGACTTCACAATCGTATCATAAATAATCATATCACATCCATACCAAGCTAAAGAAGAGGGAGAAGAGTCTTGGTCTTTAAACAAACCAAACTCAGCCTGTTGTTCCCGCACATCAAATGCCAACTGCCCCCCTTACATCAATCTTGCACTCGATAGTGGTCAAGAAGGCCTCCCAAGAATAATTTGGGAATAGGCATCTTCAACCACATCAAGAAATACAAAGTTATTCAGCACACAAAATTCACCCACTTTAATAGGAACATCTTCCAAAGTACCCAAAGGGTACTTTACGGAACTATCCGCTAGTTGGAGTGAAATAGGGGTGGATTGTAACTATCCTAAAGTCAAGCCTCTTGAAAATGGAATAGGGCATCATACTTGCACTTGAACCAAGATTGCATAAAGCCCTATTAATGATAACGTTTCCAATTAAACAAGGAATGGAGAAACTACCGGGATCCTTAAACTTTGTATGAAGCTTATTGTGAATCACAGTGCTACACTCTCCTCCTAAAGCATTAGTTTCATAGTCATTAACCTTCCTTTCATGCACAACATTGTTCTCGTCACCAACCTCCTCAAGCCTAGTACCCTCAGAATTCTCTAATTCACCTCTCAAGACAACACAATTGCACTGCTGTCAAGGATTAGGCTCGGGCTTACCTAGGAGTCCACCTTAGGGTGTAGATAAAGAGTTAGCTTGTTGGAAAACTGGGATTCCAACATTTTATTGTGAGTACTAAGCACATCAACCTTAAAGACTAATTGCTTATATGCTCATCTTGCTTTTGTTGCGCTAAAAGCATATTTTCCATTATGGCCTCTAAAATAGATTTTTGAGGCATTTGTTAGGGGTAAGGCAGTCTTTGAAATCTAGGGGTTGGTGTAGCATTCATTTGAGGTATAGAAGGGGCGTTAGACCTATATGAGAATTTGGGGTGATTCCTCTAACCTGGATTATAAGTGTTGGAAAAATGGTCATTAGTTGATCTAGGGTTTAAATTGTTAACATAATTGACTTGGTCACTAGCATCTTGGCGAAATAGACTCTTGACTTGGGTATTCAAAGTCAAGTGGTCAACAGAACCACGAATTTCACATGATAGAAAAGGGGCATTTAAACTAGAAAAAATCACATTCAATCGGTCCATCCTCTGAGTCGTGGCATCTAGTTTAGTAGAAAGTAAAGTAAGAGTGTCAAGCTCTAACTTACATCTAAACCTCTTGGGTTGGCCTCTCTCACCGGACCATTGGTAGTTATTGAGCATCATTTCCACAATCAAGTTATAGGTCTCATCCTTCGTCTTATTCATTAAAGTGCCATCTGCTGCCGCATCTATGATGGCCAGCACCGGTTGAGTGACTCCATTGTAAAATGTTTGAACTGTCACCCACCTTTGGAGTCCATGTTCAGGGAGTAACCGCAACAAATCTTTAGGCCACTCCCAAGCTTCATAGAGTGACTCATCCTCCCATTGGGCAAACGTTGTGATTTGATTCTTTAGGCTTGCCATCTTACTAGGAGGAAAGAACTTGGCAAGGAAAGCCTTGGTGAGTTCATCCTAAGTGGTTATCGACCCTAGAGGCAATGAATGGAGGCACACCCACGCCTTGTCCCTTAAGGAAAAAGAAAACAATCGAAGTCATATGGTGTCGGTTGAAACTCCACTGAGTTTCAAAGTATAACACACCTCTAAAGGACCGAGAGGTGGAGGTTTGAATCCTCCATTGGGTTCCTCCAAATTGTGCTTGTTACACCCTAGATATGAGAGCCGGTTTGAGCTCAAAATTATGAGCTTCCACAGTTGGCCTTGCAATACTCAAAGTGAAATCGTGAACCCCTGAGGTGATGAAATCTCGAAATGTCCTTCGTTGATCTCCTCCACCTCCTACCATTTTTGGAGAGGTTTCTCGAGCCTTAAGCCTTTACTCATCTAACCTTAGTTTCTTCTTTCTCGAACAAAAATTGTTTTCTATGTTCGGATCGAATTCAAAAGGGAAGGGACTCTACATAAAACAGGGGAAATCCTACCAGCTCCACTACAACCTCTACCAAAGCAAGTAAAAATAACAAAGAAAAAAGAAACGCTTAGTCAATCTTTATAAGGGCTAACTCAATATTTGACAAGTTGGTCCCCCATAACCGTACAAAAAACTTGACACACCGTAAGTGCACAAGTGTTGTGGTTTAGATTAAATATCGTTCCCACAGAGACCAATGCAATCTATTGAGTTTTGTCATTCTAATCACCGTTTTAAGACTTTTATCAATTTAAAACGCTGAGGGATTGTCTCACCAACAACGAATTAGATCCAATAAATTGTGTGTGTGCTTTATTCTAATTTAGATGAATCAAAGGGTAACAGTCATACACAATTCAATTCTTTCTTTCAAACTAAACTGAATTATTTAGACTAATCTAATCGTCGTTCTTTCAAAGGTTCTTGAATTAATCAAAATTAAGGGTCTAGATTGTCTATTTTCTTCTCTACATGCAACTTTCGCTTAAAAATTATTATGTCATGTCTAATCTTATTGATCCAATAGTGGATTTCACCTTTTAGTAGTTCGCCCAACTATTTAATGATATGCAAGCAAATTTGGCATAAATTACTCGTAACATTCTCAGTGCAAGATAGGTTAAAACATGCTAAATAGATAAAGCACAACACTAATAAATATTAAGAATCTAGCTCAATTATTTGGCTAACAAATCGCTGGAGTAGAGGAAAACTACTCACACATGATTATTAAACTAACAAAAGAGATTAAACTAAACATCAAAACAACTTAGAGCAATTCAAATGGAGTTAAAAGAGTAAACAAAGAGAAGATTCCTAGCAATAATGGAGTTCTTTGATGATTGTTCAATCTTCAAGCCTCCAACTTGCAATTGCCCTCCTTTAAATCTTCTTCTTGCCCTAAGGTATTTGAGAGAATTTTGATAGAGAAAAATTAGGTCCTCATTTTCTGCAGCCGAGCACACCTAGTTATAGCAGTCACCAAGCATTCTCAGCCACAGAACCGAGGAAAATGAATAGTTGCAACTATTACAGGCCTACTACGGACCGTGGCCTTCACCACAGACAGTTTGTGGAGGCCTCTATCTCGATTGCTTCTTGTTTTTGTTTCTCACCACTAACATAGTGGCTAGGGGGTATCTATGGTGAGTCAAAAACTCATCATTTAAGGGTCAAGGCTTGGTCAACGAGATCTCAAAACCTACAAAAATCATCAAAGAACTATATCCAAGCGCAAAACGGAAATTTCGAGTATAAATTGTAACATAAAGCTCATGTATTTCCTAGGAATACAACAAAATAACCTAAAAAGTGATATAAATTTTAAGAACTTATCGATATTTGTATTAGAAACATATGACAAGTTAAACACACCATAACTTTTAGGTGGCACACAAAGTTGGAAATTTCGTATTGCCTTACATGAAAACAATAACTGTCCTCAAGACCAATCAAAACAAAACTAGTAATCAAACTGAGCTGGAACACTTCATCTTCACCACACAAGTGAAATGCAAAGGATTGTAACTTTTTGAGATCGTAAAGACATCGATATGCCCAAATAATTGGGAACATTTTGATTGTAAATGGGTTGTTTTCTATTGCTATAAATCCTTGCTGTTACACTCAAATTACAGCCATTTTCAATTCTCCAGCCTCTCATTCCATTTTCAGCAAGCTCATCAAAATTGTACTAGATGTTACCAATCGATCAATACAATCATAAGATAAAATCCCCCCCCCCCCCGATGGATAAAAGGAAGGAGAAAAACTTTTGTGCCCTAAAGTCAGCAATCATTAAGTGATGATCCCTTAACCACCATGTTTAACGGTCCACAAATTCTAGCAATTCAGGCAAAATAAGTGAGCAACCGTGCTAACTGACTTTGGCTTCATTTAAGAATATTTAGTACCTTTGACCATTATTGTTAGTAGTCTAAGAACACCAAACACTAGTAAACCATGATCAACATGTTTATCACAAAGGTAGAAAATTATCCTTCAAAGATAATTTCAACATTTTTTGACTTTTGTGATGGCACCAAGAAAGTCTTTCAATAAGTCTTCCATTCTATGTTTTCAACTAATATATTTGCTTTTGTCAAAAATAAAGTAGAATTTTGTTCTATATTAGCATTTGTGGATTTATAACTAAACCTGCTTGGCACTTTCTCTAGTGAAGTAGGTAAGATTGG
Source organism: Selenicereus undatus (assembly GCA_017589665.1). Taxonomy (NCBI): domain Eukaryota; kingdom Viridiplantae; phylum Streptophyta; class Magnoliopsida; order Caryophyllales; family Cactaceae; genus Selenicereus; species Selenicereus undatus. Next base: position 102,991,598 of record JACYFF010031957.1, on the reverse strand, counting down.
GTTGATTGAAATCGTTTTCAAAGTTAAGCAAATTTTTCCAGTGGAGTGTTATTTTTTCAATGGTAAACACGTGCTTTTGGCTTTTTGTATAAAGGAAGTGAAGTTTTAGAGTTAAGGGTCACAATTTTTTAAGAACATGGCTTTTTTTATTGCAATTTTTTATAGAGTTTATTGAAAAATGTAATTTCTTCACTTGAGGATGAGGTGTCAAGTATAAAAATGAAAATGACCGTGAATTCGTAGAGGATGATCCTGAAAATAAAGAAGAGGAAAATCAAAGTAGGGAAGATGGAGACAAAGAAGGACATGAAGTACAAGACAGTTTCTAATTGATTGGTTTTTGACTCTTATTAATAAGTGTTTTGTACTAATTAATACTTTGGACATTAACTAAACTTTTGTTATGACTACATACAATGGTGGTACTTTGTAGACACTTATGTTAATTGTGATGGAGGCGCAAACTATTGTGGCAAACTTTTTCAACTTGCTTCATGAGCACAGTATAATGGTATATGTTTTTGTAAAGAAACGATGACAAGTTTGCTTGTATATTACTATTCTCAACAAATTCTTATACATGGTAGAATCTTTTACCAACAGATGGTTTTACTAGGAGCATAAATTTTGCCAACA
>JACYFF010031957.1:102962830-102975962 GCA_017589665.1 Selenicereus undatus | reverse complement strand
AAGAAGAAATCAAGAAATTCAGAAAGCAAAGTGTTGGATTCAAATTTGGAAGCGAAATGGAATTTGAACAGTGCAGTGCCTGGAAAATAGGAACTTGTGTACTTAGGGAAGTTGAGGGAGGCTAGTTCTAGGGGGAAAAAGGTCTTGGGCACACTCTTCAAATCATCTATTCTTCTATTCTTTCCTAGGCTTAGGTTAGCCCTTCAAAATCCCGTTAGGGGGAGATTATATTAGATTTATTTATATAGTGCACAATATTGAAGATTTTAAGCTTCTTTGAATAAGTTTTCTCTTCCTTTTCTAAGTTTACCACATCTTTATTAATTTGCTTGTTGGATTAGTTTTCTCTCTATTCAATTGCACTCTTATGTTTATTAGTGGTTAAATTTGGTTACTTTGGTTGCGATTAATCTCTTTGATAGCTAATTGATCTTATTTAGATCTTAATCACACATAGTTTACACTTGTAATTTGGGATTTTTCTCATGCTCGCCAAGTGTTCTTTGATGAAATTCTTGAAAGAGCTTTCATCCATATTTTTTGGCAATTGACGTATGTCGAAAGGTGAGACCAATTTTCTAGCACAAGTAGAGAACATAGGTAGGATTTACTTATGAAAGTAGTCTAAATACTAGTTAGGTCTAGGATTATTGCTATTGTAATTTAGTTGGGCTAACCCTATAAAAATTGGTTATTAAAACAATTAAACTAGTCTTTGATCCTTTTGAAGATGACTTCGGTGGTCTTCGATGGTTACATAACTTGAGTACTTGAGATAACTCTGGTAAATGAAAATAGAATCCTCTTTGGATACGACCAGTGCTTGTCAGTTGTTAGTTATAGTTACACTATGCACTTTCGGTTTTAACTCCATTAATCTTCCACGTACCTCCACGAATGCACAGCCAGCTTGTTCAACATTGGTCTTGTATGAGCCTCACAATAGATATTCAAAATATCCCCGTTCTTGACATTCATCATTTATGTATGCCCGATCATGTTAAGTATCACTCAGACACCTTTTCCTCCATGTCATCTTTGCATTATTTCCTTCTGGTCATCTCAAACCACTTTGTTTAAAAGCAACTTCTACGTGAGATGTACGAACTAAGGGTTAAGGACATATATAATGTCTATAGAGGTACAACTTTCCGTACCACGCCCTAAAACAATTGCGTAGTTTAAAAACAAGAAAATTAATAAAATATAATGATATAAGAAAATTAATTGTAAGACCACGTATAGCATGTTGACCATGCTGTTTGAAATTGAATACACATACTTAGTGCATAAGCAATGACAAATTTTATTTTTAGATAATAAGTTGGTGTCCACCCAATTCATTTTATTTCATGACCTTATTTTTTATTTTCAATCTCCAACCTCAACAATACAAAGCTCACCACTTTGAATTATCAAAAAAAATATTTTTCAAGACCCACTTCACGATGCACAACCTTTTTCTAACCAAAAAAAGGAAAACACAAGATTCAATTAAAGCAAAAAAAATAAATACAAGAAGCCATGAGCCGTTTCTAGTAGGAAGCCACCTATACGAGCTACGCAATGTCGCTCTACGTTGGAATGCGGTTGAGCTGCTCGGCTCCCATCCCAAGCCTTGCGAGTGTTACATTGCGTTGCAATTGCCTTAATTCCCTCCATGATGGGATCCATTCACCTACACACTCTATCAAGTCAACCTTGCTCCAATGGAAAATGGTACAGTTTTCATTCTCTCCACCAAGGTTCAAATTCTGAAGGATAAGTTTTTTTAACGAAATTGTTGTACTTTTGGATAAGGGTATTTCTCGTTCCAAACGTGGATGAACCCAGTGAAATCGGTTTGAATTTTTTTTAGACTAGAATGATTGGCCTGTACTGTTATTAGTTATACCAATTTTATTGCGAATTAAAAACTATTCAATTTAAATTCGGAGCCAATGGAATCAAAACATTAAATGACTTTGATAAATCGGAAATCAATATCATATATACACTTAAACAAACCGACTTGTTTATAGATTCATATAATTATGCTTATTTCATTTTGTCTCACACAATTCAAGTTTCATTGTTTAGAGTAGAAGTTCACACAAAATTACCACTAAACTTTCCAAAATCTTTAAAAATGTTAACATTATTTTTACAAAAAGATATCACTTAATTTCTCAAATGCAATTAAAAAAGCCACTTAATTTTCTCAAAAATTTAAAAATAACTCTTTCATAATGGGATTTTAAATTAGTTGGAATAGTTTCCGTAGCATTTTTTATTACAAGATAAATAAGCGTATCTTTAGATATGTCAAATATTTTAGAAAAATCAATGACTATTTTAAGCGGTAACTCGCTCAAGTACTATGGCATGTGGTCAACAGTCAAACCCGAGTATAGGAATGGGAGTTACACCTGACCCAAAAAACATACCCCATTTATAATGGGTACGGGTAGGAAAAATTATGAAAAAATGGGTATGGGGCAGGTACACTGAAAACGGATACGAGTATAGGTACAGGTACGGGTATAGGTATCACCCATCCCATGTATACCCATACCTGCCCCGTACCTTATTTTTTTGAGGGGTAAATAAATTGTTGAGTAGAGTTTTAAGCTTTCAACATTGGTAATTTATTATTTTTAAAAAACCTCCACACTGGAACTTATCCACAACTATTCAATGCATCCATTTGTGTCGCTCATTTACTATGCCGATACATAATGTCACGTGACACACGACTCACAAACATAAAATTCTAGTTCATTTGTTGTTTAACGCCCCAAAATGCTAATGACTTGATTTACGAAAAACTGCAGTGGAAGACTTAATGACTGAAGGCGCTACCGCCGTCCCAAATAGGACAAGGCTAACTGAGACTACTCATTACTGCCAACTCACGATCATAAACACAAGAAACATTAAACTTAAAATACTCCAAGTCAAAAACCATAGTGGTCTAACTTCAATATTATCAACATATTCATACAAAGGGTCATCATGCACTCCACATTAAACATATACATTGAGAATAAACTCGTTTTGTCTTTGAGGTTGTATCCACCTTACACGCTATGCTTAATCCACTGTGAGCAGTTGATATCTCCCAAAGGGGCTTGCTAAATGGAGGTATATGTGCGACTTCATCACCTAAAATGGAAAACAGGAAAACATTTCGAGAAATATGAGCTAAAGCTCAGTACATACATCCCCATATGGGTAAATGAACATGAAAACCTTGCTGGCGGGTATCCACTTTTTGCAATTCATTTAGTTCGCAATAACGATGAAAATGAAAGTACTATAAAACTGAATTGATCATTATTATCTGAATGTGAATCCGTTGCAATGATATGATCTATACATAGGTGTACACCTGTCAATCCGATCAAAACTTGGCCAGAAGACGCCCTATAGATGATAACTAACGGAGTCACAACTTAAACAACAAATCATTGTATAAATTGATTCATTGATAAACTCATTAAGAGTTGTAACTTGGTAAACATGTTCTGCTATATGAAGATAAAGGTAATGAATGGACCTTGAGTCTTTAAAAATGTCATCTGACTTGATAAATATCAGTTGTTTCATAAATGTCATCTGACTTGATAAATATGTTCTGACTTGATAAATATGTTCTGACTTGATAACATCTACGCGTAACGGGGAATGATAACCAGGCATCGACTCTATTTCATAAATGTCATTGTAGGTACGTGTGGTCAATAAATGATCCTTACTCACATAATTGAGTAAGTAAAAGTATGTGTAATAGAAATTGAGTAATTAAATAGTATACATAACTTGGATATTTCAACATAACTTCAAAAATGAATTATTGAAAGTAATTAAATCCGATATAAAGTAAATGAAAGTAAAATGGACCACAATGAGATAAATGATATTACAAAGTAAAAGGCCTTGATGGTGACAAACAAGAGAGTGGTTTTGGCCTTTTCTAATATAGATTGCTAATACGGGTTTAACGCTCGCTGATATATAGTTTGGTTAACAGCGAGTATACTAGATTGGCTTCATAAATACATTTGATACATTGTGAATTGAGTAAATAATAAAGGTTTGAGGCCAAGAGAGATATATCTTGGTTCCAAATGGCATAAATTGTAATAACTTGGTCTGATAAACATGATTTCTGAATTAAAAATTCTCTCCACTTTCCATATTTTATTCACAAGTCCATTAAATACAGTTTTTCACCCCAAATACATTATTGATCCCAATGAAAGCTATTAAACTCCCCAAACTTGGTACTTTCTTTGTAATATCCATAAGTGATTCAAAACTCTTAATTAAGCTCCCAAAATGCATGTTTCATAGCCAATATTTTAGCAAAGAAAAAGTAAGAGCATAATAGGGGTTAGAAAGAATGACTCGTAACTTAGTCCTCTGATCTCCGATTGAGACCCAATACCCCAATTTTGAAGGCTTAAGAAGTCCTGAAAAACTTTCATTTAGAACACTAAGCATGATTCCCACCATGGAGTTCCCAAAATGGGCCTAGAACATAAATATGCCAGTTTTGGTTTAACCTGTGCAGTTCTGGTAAAACGACAATAACTTTGACCGCAGAACTCGGATTATGGCGATTTAAAAGGAATTTAAAAGCTAACACATTGATCTATCTACCCAACAAAAATCATAATTTTTCAATGGACCCATCAATACCAGCTTAATCTCAAATTCAACCCTATTTTTTTATCATTTTCAATCGTCACAATTTTTGATTTCTCCTCTTTTTTTCACATAAATCCTCACTTGAAATCATTCCAAATCACTGAAAACATAATCATAATCATCAATAAGACTAAAGATTATAAAATCATATACGAAACAATACAAATCCATCACTTGACTTAGGCAAACTTTATCATAACAAACCCTAACCCTAGCATGCTTCAAGCTCAACTCCACCATGATCAACATCCCCAAAATCAATAGAATTTGCATGATAACATCTATTTTGATCTCAAGAGCATGAATCATAACTAAAACAATTGTAAATAAATACATCAAGATTAAGTTAGGGTTTTACCTCTTTGAGAGCTTAGGAGGAGAGGGTGTGAGGTTGTTTGAGGGTGGAGAAGGCTGCATTGGCTGGTGGGGGACTAGGGTGGCGCTGCGTGGCCGAAACAGCAATAAACAATAGCGAGGGGAAAGGCTGGTTGTGGGTTTGAGAGAGAAAAGAGGAAGATGTGTGTGTGTGTGTGTGTGTTTTTTTTTACTTGGTTGAGATTACTTTACTTGAAGATAAATACTTGGAAAATACTTGGCTAATTTTTTTAAGCCCCCAAAAATATCTTTTTGCTAATTAAAGTTAGGCACAAATGATAGTAATTAACTTAATTTAATTGCACCAAAATTTTCAAGCCATAATTTGAACCAAATGGAATTGGGTCGTAATTTGGGCCCAATGAATTGGGCCAAAATAAATGAATTTGGGCCGAAGCTTCTTTTTTTTTGCGAGCTAAAACTAAAAAATTTGTGACGTTATGGAAAATAATTTAATGCTCAATTATAATTATCAAGGCTTATTATCAATTCATCTGAAATTTTACAAAAATTAAAACCCGAAGTGCAAAGTGGGACCCAAAATTGTAATTTGCTAAATAAATAAATTGGGTGTATTTGAATTAATAAATATGATTCGGTTAAACAAATAATCATGAGTGATTAAATCAATAAATATGATTAATTAAATGAATAAACATGATTAAATAAATAAATAAATATAATTTAAACAAATAAATATGGGTTAGGGTTGGGTTATTACATTCTTCCCCCCTAAAGAGTTTCGTCCTCGAAACTTATGATTTTTGATCATGTATGCAATGTCACCTCAAGTATGGATAGTTGGTTTTCATTGCTTCCCTCCAAAAAGTTATGATTAGCCCTAAGTGCATAGCTGCTTAAACCTGTGATCAAGCATCTAGATCCTCAGTGACTTCACTGACTCGATTACTTTGGTTCAAAATTGATATTTTTTTCAAAAGAAAAAACTTGTTATTGCAAAGGAGGTACTCTGCTCTACTGGTTCTCTGTCTTGATCACTAATAAGCATGGAAACCATTGCATTACCTAATAAGTACTTTGATACTGACTTGTAAAGCCCAATGTAACGAGGACTCAATTATCTCTGACATCCAGTCTGTTGACACCCTTGACTAGATAAGCCTACTCTAATACCACTAGATATTATTTGAGATTATGTCCTTATCAAAATGTCCTCATCTGATGTTCTTAATGCATCACATGATCTTCTCTCATCATACTAGTCTAAGATCAGCTCTAAGTCCGAATGAGATGCTATAATAAACATGGTCAGAGATGAAAATGATGGAATTGGTAGTCAAGTGAGCCATTAAGAACAAAAGAAATAAACAATGAAACTAGAAAAGATTTATAAAGGAGGGATTAACATAGGGTGGTTAGAATAAAGATAACCATAAGTGTATAATGAATTCTGAAATATAATGCCACAAGAATTGTGGTTTATAAATATAGATCATAAAGGGTCTAATAAATAATTAACCAAGGAGAAAGATGACTTGTTATACTCGGGTTTAACTGATGAATTAGAAACAAGATGACTAGCAACTAAGCTTCAACTAGGTGACTTTATAGCCACAAGCAACAAGATAAGTGCAATAGATAGATGGGACAAGCAATGTGTAACGGATAGATAAATGAACTGGAAGAGCAAAGTGTCAATGGATAGATAAGTAGATTGACCAAGCTACAATAGGAACATGCCTTTGCTTATATGAAGCCAATTCAAGTACAACAATAAGATTAAACAGAGAATCCGGAAGTTTATTTATCAGAATGTAGGATACATATGTGGGAGTTGAAGTTCAAAATAAAGAGAGGAAAGGGATTATGACAATCGTAATCACCCACACTAATGAGAGTTGAATTTACATTATGAATTCAGAACAAGTTATACGAGCTTATCATTATGAATAAACGAGATGTAAAGTAGATGTGTGAATCGACTCTCAACAGAATGAACTACAACTCATGATCATCAAATAAACATGGTGAAGGTCGAGAGCACTGGAATGTTGACAACCATATAAGGTCGAACAAAAAAAGTATTGCACATTTAACAATGGGTTTACAAAGGCAGGAAGATCACACTAATAGGAAATATCGGGTTAGAATGCAAGGGAGATTATAATATTGGATAGTATCAAGTTTTGAAGATGAGACAAGCAAACAATTATAAGAAATAAAAGGGCATTCTTGCAAAAGATAAACTGTGGTTGCATGGTTTAGGCGTGATATCCGGACCTCAAATCATTCCGAGAAAAGACTTCTGTTGTTGGTAGTTAATCCCATAAATCATTTATTCAAGGTATAGGGCACATGTTTTTTATAGTGATCTTGTTCAACTCTCTGTGTGCAGTCCACAACTATAAGGTTCTGCCTTCCTTCTTCACACATATAAAACTAGGGTTTCCCACGGTGACACACTTGGTTAAATAACTCCCTTCTATAACAACTCATCTTACTAAATCTTTAGTTCTTTGAACCCTGCTGGGGATCATATGATGAGGTTCTGAAAATGGATTGAGCCCTTAGAACTAGGTTGATCTGAAAATCAATGTTTCTTGGGGGAAAACAATCCTAAATGTCCTCGTATGAAACATCTCTAAGTTCACAAACTGTAATTATAGATATGTATATACCGAGTGCAGTTGGCATATCACTAATATGTAATGGATTACTGACACGATTACTCACTTGCTTGCACAACGTAATTAGGGCGGAAGTAGGGCTTTTCTTCCCTCGGTCCATAGAAACACACGTCTAATCTTTCCTCATTTCTCAAGCAAATCTTAAGATCTTTACAAGTCGTCTTCTATAAGTACACAACCAGTTCATCCTCATAATGATAACAAGGTCTGCTAATCAAACTGGATTGAATGCCCAATGAATATGGTTCCGACAATACTAATAGAGGCGTATTTATAAAAGATAACACATTCAACTAGCTACTGGTCTCAGTAAATTTAAAAGATAGGGGGACAATCTAAAGTGTAAAGTGATATAACCACGCCATGAACTCTTGCAAAGATATTTCTTTATTAGTTATAAAGGATCGGCATGTAAGCTGAATGCATGAAAGGATGAAAATTCACAATGAAAGAGGTAAAACATATAAATGACCTGCATATACAAGACATGCAGTTTATTCATGATTGTCATGATAGTAAAGTAAATGAACGATATTATGAAGTTGAGAGGGAGTATTAAGTACTGAAGGTGACGAAATCTAACAGATTACCAAAGAGGCATTTGAAAAGTCATACGGTACCCGTATGTGAATAAAATGACAATGATGAGGGTCAACACTACCAGAAGAAAAATTTTATTCATCTGGTATTTGAAAGGCCAACACGTCAAGATGAAGGAGTCAATCTTATGACTGAACATGATGGCATCCATCAATAATACATTTTGCAGTACATAGAAGTCTTGGGTAGGCATATAAACTCCGAAACTGCTGGCAGATGGAAATAGTACAAATCGTTGTTTATCATTAATAAGATAGGTTGTACTAGTAAAGCAAGGATTGCCAAAATAATTTGAGTAACGACATGCAGTCACGACCATAGAATAGTATGGCGATGTTTCGGTGCTATAGAAACACGAACAATATAGATCCATTTAATTACTGAAAGGGCGCTCAATAACTGGGTCTAAAGCAACCAAAGGCTTTGCAAGCAATAAATGAATAGTGCTCAAATGGAAACAAGGAGTTAAAGTAGTTGATAGTAAAAATATAAACATAGTGATGACTGAACTGTAAGTAGAATGGGTCAAATATGCTTAGGAAGAACTGCAAATCACAGTAACACACACCGGGGGTCATTATAAGCTCTATTATGAAAACAGAGAGTTAAACGATTATGATTGTCAGGGTTTGAATCGCCTATACGAAAGGTTGCTCATGTGTCCACTTGATATTGCTATGAATGGTCTCTACATCGCTGACTCTTATTGAGAATGCAATAGCAGAAGCCGGTCGATAGATATAGCTAACTATAAGAGATTCAGGTAATAAAAGATATGGCCTGCGATACTTCTCTGATCCTCTTCATCACCCATTACTGGATCACTGAATAACTCATAACCTAATTACACACCCCATCTCCAAAAATTCCTTAAAAGTACAATGTGCATACGAGTAAAGTCTACTAATTATGAGTACATACATATCACTTGATATTAATGAAATAAATCTACCTGGTACTGGTGAAATGAATATTCTCAATACCGATAAAATGAATTCACTTGGTACTGGTAAAATGAATATTATATCACTTCTTTGGGTCCTTTTCCTTTAGTCCTGCATATCCAACTTTCATTGCTCCTGACACTAGAATAGTTCCACCACCTCAGCACCTCACCTCCCACTTGTTTCCATGTAACATTGCTATTCTTTCTACATTAGTTCCATTTAACATTATTATGCTTGCTAAAACATAATAACATGGAGTCTTCTACTCCTGTTAGCTTAATGGCCAAAACCCAAATGCTCATTCATAAGCACTATTGTAGAGTCTAGTTTACATTAACTCCCTATTATGATATCACCACATCCAATCTTTCCTTTGCCAATGCCTAGGAAGGTAATCATAATCCAATGATGGAACAGTCACAATAGAATTTACAAAGGGCTATCTTGAGTCATCCCTTGCTCAGTGCAACATCCCAATGTTAAGTTGCACACCATAAGCTATTAACTATTATCACCAGACAAAAGCACTAATTATAATGTTCATCTCATACTAGTTCACCTCAAAGATATTGCCTTACAAGGCATTTCCTCATCTAGAGGTTTACATCTAACTTGACATTATATTAATCCCTTAGGAAGTTGCAAATGGCATCCCCACATCGAGTTTTAACCATCACTGTACCTAAGATCAGATATATTAACACACCTTAATAAAACTCTTAAATTCTGGGGCAAAACGGACAGAGTTCCGCCTAAAAACTTACTAAAACCCGACTTAAAGCCTTACCATAGATACTTGAAATGGAGGGAAATACTTCAATAGCTCAACGGGCACACGCCAAAGTTCATAACTCAATAGGTCACACACCTGGAGTGCACGACTGTAAAAATTTACACAAATGAGAGAAATGAAACATACAATACAGCTCCTAGAGAAATGAGAGCATGCTTCACTGGCAGGTCACCCAAATGGTTCCACACTCCACTTTGCTAATGCCCGAATCCTAGGATATTACCAAATGATTGAGTCACCCAAATGGACAAGGTTCCTTCTCATATGCCCATACATATGAACTTATGTGAATAGCTCATTAAAGTGGTCCAACATAACTCATACACACCTCGATAGCTAACTCATAAACACTTGATAGCTCACTGTGGCCCTTAAAACCTTAGCTCTGATACCACAACTGTAATGCCCCAAAAATGACTTGATTTACGAAAAACGGCAGCGGAAGACTTAATTATTGAAGACGCTATCGTCGTCCCAAATAGGACAAGGATAACTGAGACTACTCCTTACTACCAATTCATGATCATAAACACAAGAAACATTAAACTTAAAATACTCCAAGTCAAAAACCACAGTGGTCTAACTTCAATACCATCAACATATTCATAGAAAGGGTCATCTTGCACTCCACATTAAACATGCACATTGAGAATAAACTCGCCTTGTCCTTGGGGTTGTATCCAACCTTCATGCTATGCTTAATCCACTATGAGCAGCTGATAACTCCCAAAGAGGCTTGCTAAATGGAGGTATATGTACGGCTTCATCACCTAAAATGGAACATAGGAAAACATTTTGAGAAAGCTATAGCTCAATACATGCATCTTTATATGGATAAATGAACATTAAAACCTTGCTGGCGGGTACCCACTTTTTGCAATTCATTTAGTTCACAATAGCAATGAAAATGAAAGTAATATAAAACTGAATTGCTCTATTATCTGGATTTGAACCCGTTGCAATTATATGATCTATATATATGTGTACAACTATCAATCCGATCAAGACTTGGCCTGAAGCCGCGAGGGTAAATAATAGGCTGATGCCCTATAGATGATAACTGACAGGGTCATAAGTTATATGGTAAATCACTGTATAAACTGATTTATTGATAAACTCATTAAGAGTTGGAACTTGGTAAACATGTTCTGCTATATGAAGATATAAGCAATGGATGTACCTAGAGTCTTTAAAAATGTCATCTAACTTGATAAATGTCAGCTGCTTCATAAATATCAACTGACTTGATAAATATGTTGGGACTTGATAACACTTATGCATAACAGGGAACGATAACTAGGCATCGACTCTGTTTCATAAATATTATTGTAGGTATTTGTAGTCAGTAAATAATCCTTACTTACATAATTGGGTAAGCAAAAGTATGTGTAATAGAAATTGAGTAATTAAATAGTACATATAACTTGGGCATTTCAATATAACTTCAAAACTGAATTATTGAAATTAATTAAATCAGATATAAAGTAAATGAAACTAAAGTAGACAATAATGAAATAAATGAGATTACAAAAGAAAAGGCCTTGATGGTGACAAATGAGAGAGTAGTTTTGGCCCTTTTTGAGATAGGTTGCTGATACGGGTTTAAGGCTGGCTGATGTATAGTTTGGTTTAAGATAACATCGAGAACATTAGATTGGCTTGATAAATACATTTGATACATTCTGAATTGAGCAAGTAATAAAAGTTTGAGGCCAATAGAGATATATCTTGGTTCATAATAGCATAAATTGTAATAACTTGGTATGATAAATATGGTTTCTGAGTCAAAAATTCTCCCCACTTTTCATATTTCATTTACAAGTTCGTTAAATACAGTTTTTCACCCTAAATAGATTATTGATCCCAATGAAAGCTACTAAACTCCTCAAACTTGGTTCTTTCTTTGCAATATCCATGAGTGATTCAAAACACTTAATTAAGCTCCCAAAATGCATCTTTCTCTTCTTTTCTCTCATAAATCGAGCTGAAAACCCCAATAAAATCCATGAATATTTATTTCATAGCTAATATTTTAGTAAAGGAAAAATAAGAGCATAATAGAGGCTTAGAAAGAATGACTCGTAACTTAGTCTTCCAATCTCCGATTGAGACCCAATACCCCAATATCGAAAGCTTAAGCAGTCCCGAAAAACTTTCATTTAGAACACCAAGCATGATTCCCACCATAGTAGGGTTCCCGAAATGGGGCTAGAACATAAGTATGCCAGTTCGGGTCTAACTTGCGCAGTTCTGGTAAAATGACCACAACACTGTCCACAAAACTCGGATTAAAGCGATTCAAAAGGAATTTAAAATCTAACACACTGATCTATTTACCCATCAAAAATCATAATTTTTCATGGACCGATCATTGCCAGTTTAATCTCAAAGTCACCCCTATTTTTTGTCATTTCCAGCCCTCACTATTTTTGCTTTGTTCTCGTTTTTCACATAAATCCTCACTTGAAATCATTCCAAATCACCAAAAAAATCATTATAATCATCAATAAGACTAAAGATTATAAAATTATATACAAAACGATACAAATCTATCAATTGACTTAAGCTAACTTGATCATGACAAACCCTAACCCTAACATGCTTCTAGCTCAACTCCACAATGATCAACATCCCCAAAATCAATAGAATTTGCATGATAACATCTAATTTGATCTCAAGAGCATGAATCATAACTAAAACAATCATAAAGCCAAAAATACATCAAGATCAAGTTAGGGTTTTACCTCTTTGAGAGCTTAGGAGGAGAGGGTGTGAGGTTGTTTGAGGGTGGAGAAGGCTACCTTGGCTGGTGGGGGACTAGGGTGGTGCTGGGTGGCCGAAACAGCGGCAAGGGGGGAGGGCAGGTCGTGGGGTTGAGAGAGAAAAGAGGAAGATGGGTGTGTGTGTGTGTGTGTGTGTGTGTGTTTACTTGGTTGAGATTGCTTGCTTGAAGATAAACACTTGGCAAATACTTGGTTGATTCTTTTAAGCCCCCACAAATATCTTTTTGCTAATTAGAATTAGGCACACATGATAGTAATTAACTTAATTTAATTGCACCAAAATTTTCAAGCCAT
>JACYFF010031957.1:102947540-102962430 GCA_017589665.1 Selenicereus undatus | reverse complement strand
TATATATATGTATATATATTTATCTATATATATATATATATATATATATATATATATATCCAAATAAAATCTGAAATATCTAAAATACCCGATAGGTATGGGTATGCAAATAGATTTTGAAAACTCGATGAATATGGGTATGGGTATGGGGATGACTTTTAAAAATAAGTATGGGTGCGGGTATAGCTGCACCCGCCCCACGCCCATGCCTACCTGAACCCGCCCCACGCCCATGCCTACCTGAATACTTCATTCATTATTGGATCACACCATGCACTATGGGGACCCACATCTGAAGACATTTTATTCAGAAGACCACAAAGCAAAGAACTAGATTTTAAGATTTGTTGCCTTATACTGACCCAAAAAACAGAAAAAACAAAAAAGATTATTCAATTGTATTTCAATCATAACGTCACGATCTTTAGCCTGATAACAACGAATCAAAAAAAAAAAAAAAAAAAAGTCCTAATGACCGTTGTATAGTAATCTTACAGCTCCATCCCACTTTTGTCCCCTTCGACCACCCACCAACGCGCCCATTTCTGAACCGTTTAAACCCCATTTTCTTTCTCCCCCCTACTTCCCACCATCAATCAATCAAGTTTGGAGCAAGCAAATCCTCTGTTTCTCTGGTGTCTGTGTCCTCTGAAATGAGCAAAACCTCAAATAAACCCCGAGCTCGTCACAATCTCCAATCAAATTCTTCAACTGCTTGAGCAATTTCAGATACCTAATTCAGACCCAGATCAATCTTCCATGAATCCGTCTCCTAGAAACTTTCTTTCTCTCTCATCATGCTTCTTTGTCGTTGCGTTCTTATCCTCAAGTTTAGTGTTGATTTCAGCTGCTAATTTGAGCATCAATTTCCCTTCATTCAATTCTAGAAACTTCACTTTGTTGGGTGATTCATATCTCAGAGATGGGGTTGTAGGTCTCACCAGAAAGCTCCCTGTACCCACCACAAGTTCTGGTTCCATTATTTACAATACCCCAATTGTGTTCTTCGATTTGGAGGCGAATCTCACCGCTTCTTTCTCTGCAAGATTCTCGTTTTTGATTAGTAATGTGAATCCCAGTTCTTGTTATGGTGATGGGTTTACGTTCTTTCTCTCTCCTGATAATGAGACTCTTGGGAGCCCAGGTGGGTATTTGGGTCTAGTCAACTCCTCTCAATTGACCAAGAACCAGTTCATGGCAATCGAATTTGATACAAAACTAGATGCCCATTTTCAGGATCCGAATGATCACCATGTTGGGTTGGATATTGACAGTTTGGTTTCAATCAAGTCTGCAAATCTGGTTTCGAGAGGGATCGACATCAAGGGAGGTGACTTGATCAATGTGTGGGTTGATTACAAGAATCAGCTGAAGAAGGTTGAGGTTTATGTGAGTTACTCTAGCTCCAAACCCGATGACCCGGTTCTTGATGTTGGAATCGACCTCTCGGACTACTTGAAAGAATTTATGTACGTGGGGTTTTCTGGTTCTAATGAGGGGAGTACTGAGGTTCACCTCATTCAGAGCTTTGCCCTCCAAGTGTTTGGTTTTTCGCATCTGAGAGCAAAGTCTAGGCCTCATAATGTATCTGATAATACTGTGATTGTAACCCCAGAAAACCCTGAATCAGGTTCAAAAACGTGGAGAAAGAGGGTTGGTTTGGGCCTTGGGATTGCTCTTCCTGGGTTCTGTTGTTGTGTTATGGGGGTTTTTGGTTGCATTTCAATCAAGAAGTGGAGTAGGATCAAGAAACAGAAGAGTTTCAAGTCAGAAATTGTCACTGGACCAAGGCAATTTAGCTACAAAGAGCTGAAATCTGCTACTAAAGATTTCCACTCTAGTAGAATTATTGGGCATGGTGCATTTGGGTCAGTTTACAAAGCAATCTTCATCCCACCTGACAATATTGCTGCTGTTAAGAGATCAAAGCATACCCATGAAGGGAAAGCTGAGTTTCTGGCCGAGCTTTCAATTATTGCTTGTTTAGGGCATAAAAACTTGGTTCAGCTCCAGGGATGGTGTGTTGAGAAGGGTGAATTGTTGCTTGTTTATGACTTCATGCCTAATGGGAGCCTTGACAAAGTGCTCTACCCAGATCCCCGAACTGATGCTAACCCACTTCCATGGCCTCAAAGATACAACATAGCAGTAGGTTTGGCCTCAGTTTTGACATATTTGCATCAAGAGTGTGAGCAACAAGTGATACACAGAGACATCAAGACTAGCAATGTCATGCTCGACGCTAACTTCAACCCGAGGCTTGGGGATTTTGGCCTAGCTAGGCTGATGGAGCATGATAAGAGCCCTGTTTCGACATTGACAGCAGGGACAATGGGCTATTTGGCTCCTGAGTATCTCCAATATGGGAAGGCCACTGAGAAGACTGATGTCTTCAGCTATGGAGTGGTAGTTCTCGAGGTGGCTTGTGGAAGGCGGCCTATTGAGAGAGAAACTGATGATCAGAAGGTGGTGAATTTGGTGGACTGGGTCTGGGGGTTGCACTTTGAAGGGAGAATCATTGAAGCCGCTGATAAGAGGCTGAAAGGCGAGTTTGATGCGGAAAAGATGAAGAGGCTGCTGCTTGTTGGTCTCAGTTGTGCAAACCCTGATTGCTCAGAGAGGCCCAACATGAGGAGGGTTCTTCAGATTCTCAACGATGAGGCTGACCCCATATTCGTTCCTAAGTCAAAGCCAACCCCAATCTTCTCAAGCAGCCTTCCACTCAATATTGAGGACATTGTTTCTGATGAAGAAGAAGATACCAAGATGCCAGAAGATCTGTTGGAGGTTATAGTTGAGCCAAGTCAGAATTAAGAATTGTTGGAACATTGTACTACTTCAGAATTCTTTAATTTTTTTGTAAGAAAATTTGGTTATGTGAGCTACAGAAAGGTTATAGCATTGTACAGAAGCAATTACACAGCTTCATATTTTCAATAAGAATCAATCAGTTGGGAAATTTCCTTTGTTATGTTTATCATTCTCGCTTCTTTTTTCCTGTATATTGGTCATAAACTTGCAGAGTATCAGCCAATATTGAGACATTAAGCTGTGGAGAAGGATTGCGAATTGTGATAATGATCTCTGATTTATAATGAAATTGATAACTTGGACCTCCCACTCAATAATAGAGCTCCTCCAATCTCGGTCCGCTGATAAAGCGTCTCCTGCCACAGAGATTCCTGAAAGGAGATGCTGCAGTCTTCCTTGTCTGGAAGCCCGTGGAAGTTGGAATGGCTCAAGTATTATAAAGAAGCTGATGGCAAAAGTACATTACAAAGCTGGGACTTGTAAGCTATGTTAATCTGACTTAGGTACTACTGCCTGACACAGGTATGTGTGCAGACTCTAGGTTTCAAATCCCCCTATTTATGACGGTTTAGATGTTGTGAATGTTTTAGAGGATATTCCAAGGGTTCTGTCTCAAATCAAAGTATTGAGTACCTAACATCAAATGAAAATTCCTATTGAGTCGTAACATAGCTTGCAGAAAAGAAAACCAAAATCATGCAGTGATCTCCTCTGGGGCGACAACCATCAACCAAGTTTTCTCGTTCTTTTATTTATTTATTTATATTTTTTGGGAGGGGGTGTTTTTGGTGTGAATTTTATTTCATATTTGCCTGACTTTTCTCTTTCAAAGTGTCGAGGAGGCAGAACAGATCTAAAAAACAAGAATACACTCGGTATTAAGAAAGAACTCATGCGTAAAAAATAATAGTTTTGGAGAAAAATTATCAACTGTGTTGTTTTAATTTTTATATTACTTAAATATGGTCCATTCACAGTGAGGGGTTCTTTTGAGGGGCAATGACTCCAATTTGTAATGTCAGTTTTTTGTTGCTTGATAATTTATTTTGTTACTCTTGCTATTTCCTAGTTCTCCTACGGCTTGCTATTTCCTACTTCTTCTATAATTAGTAATGGATAGATAATCTGTTTACTAATTACCTATTCACCCCAATCTCTCTCTCTCTCTCTCTCTCTCTCTCTCTCTCTCCGTGGGGTCAATTAAAATTAATCAAATTTTAGTACAATAAAATAAAATTTTCAAATATTAATAATACATTTTTTTATTAAAATCTATCATTACAAAAGTAATTACTTAATTAACAGTAATTTTTATTAAAAAGGGAATTTATTCTAAATGATTTCCTTAATAATAGTGTTTAGATGAGCATTTTTAATAACTTAGAATGAATTATGTTTTACAAAAATAGCTAATATTACATATTTGGTTAACTATCTTACAAGAAAATCAAATCTTATGTCTACTATTCTTTTCTTGATATGGGCAGCTCAGTGCACAAGCATCCCGCGTTCATGCAGGATCCGAGGAAAGGCCCCACCCCAAAGGTATATTGTAGGCAGCCTAATCTAACTTTGTCAGTGGCTGATTCCATGACTCGCTATTCTTTTCTTGATATAAACAAGTTAATTTTAAGATTTTGTTGTCTGATTTCAAATATAAATTTAAAAATTACACTTAAACTTTTCATTATAGTTCATTACTTGACAATTATCATTTTTTTACTTTTCAGCTTATTTTATTGAGTTTATGATCTGATCATTTTTTTTTGTAAGAAACATCATTGTTATTGTTTTCAATGAAATTTAATCACTATTAAAAAAGAGCAATGATAAAGAACAAAGTTATTCCTAGGCCTTCAACCATAAGCTTAAACTTTTGGTTGAGATGGTTCATGATAGTATCAAAGCAAAGAATATGAAAGTGAATATTGTCCCACATTGATAAAAATACAAAGAGTATGAAAGTGGGTATCGTCCCACATTGATAAAATTGAAGGTTTGAGCATGTATATAAGCTTGTTAGTTACTCCATCTATTGCCAATTGGTTTTGGGACGGAAAGTCTGTTGCTGAGCTGAGTAAACAGTGCTCAGTGACAAAAATTCCGTCGCTAAAAAAAAAAAGAAAAATGGATTTTTAAGTTGGCGACGGAAATTCCGTCTCCACGTAACATGAAAAATTAACTTTAATTTCCGTCGCCAGACCGTCGCTTCCTTTTTTAGAGAAACCAGATCTGGTTTCTTTTCATCCATTTTCACGACAAACACCCGAGGGCACAAAGAGAGAGAGCAGGCGTGAGAAAACAGAAGGGGACCACACCACCAGCCCCCCACCACCCACTGTCCCCCTTGTGCCGCCTGCCGCCTCCTTCCCCAGTTTCTAGCTTTATTTGGGTAAATTTTCTAACTCTAGATTTAGTTTTAACTACTACAAATTAAAGTTTTGGTAGTTGACAATGTGTTGTTAGTGTATGTTTATGTTGAATTGTTAGATATGTATTGATTAATTGTTTCAATTTGGCTAAAATTATGCATTGTTGTAATTGAGGATTTAGGATTGTATGATATTAGTAGCTTTATTTGTAAGAGAAGAATTGGTAGAAATAAAAATTTATGTGAAGTAATTATGCGAAAAATTGTGTGAGTTGTAGTGGGTGATTTGCAAGAGTTGACATATGTGTGAAGGAATTATGTGAAATTTATGGTAGTTGTAGTGAGTGATTTGCAAGAGTTTATAGTAAATTGAAATTAATACTAATTCAATGTACTTAGATATATTTTTTAGTAAACAAATATATGTAATACATAAGTAAGAAATGATGTTAAATATTATTGTGTAAATTGAAATTAATACTAATTCAACGAATTTTATGAATATTGTTGTTTGAGCAAAATATGAGTGGCCCACCACATCGTTCATGGACGTATAATATACTATTACTTGATCGTAGTGGTTATATAGAAAAATTTCTAAATGGGGCAAATCAATTTGATTCATTTGCAAGTAGGCAAGCAAACTTCCAAAGTGGGGGGTGGGGATATAGATGTCCATGTTCGAAATGTAAAAATAGAGTGTACTTAACACCCGATGTGGTAAAGATGCACCTAATGTATAAGGGTTTCGTGAAAGGATATTGGTATTAGATAAATATGCAGAAGTAGAACATCAACAATATGATTTTGTATATTCTACTAGAGAAATGGGCAAAGCTGGTGGTTCAAGTCATATAAATTATGCCTACAATGAATGCTACGTAGATCATATGGAGTACATGATTGGAGATGCCGTATTGGCAAATCAAAATGTAAGGTTCAGGAGGGAAGCAGTTTTCAAGAACTATTCTATAACATGGTTCAAGCTGCTGAACAGTTCTTATATGATGGTTGCTCAACCCACAGTGAGTTCTCTGCTGTTGTTCGGCTATTGAGTATCAAGTCTGATTATAATATGTCACAAAACTGTTTCAATGAAGTTGTTCAGTTAATGAAAGAGATGTGTCTGTCTAACGATTGTATGCCAAACAACTATGGCCAGACGAAGAAGATTGTTAAAGAACTCAGCAACGATTTGATACACATTGATTGTTGCCGTAAATGGTGTATGCTCTTTTAAGGAGGACTCAAACCTCAATGCATGCAAGTTTTGCAGGCATTTGAGATGGAAGAGGCAAAGGTCACGACAAAGGAATCAAAGGCCATTGCTATATACAAGGATGCATTACTTGCCTTTGAAACCTCGACTGCAGAGGTTGTATGCATCAAGAAGCACTACAGAGCATATGAGATGGCATTATGAACATCAGTGGGAGGACGATGTTTTAAGTGGAAACATATGCTGCAGAGCCTCGAAATGTTAGACTTGATTTATGTGTTGATGGATTTAATCCTCATATATTGTCCTCAAGATCTTATTCCTTTTAGCCAAGGGTGGTTATACCTTATAACCTTCCCCTGAAATGTGTATGACCACGCGATTTATATTCCTCACGTGTATAATCCATGCCCCAAAAATCCCAAGAACAAAATAGATATTTATTTACAACTGCTTACCGATGAGTTGAAGGAGTTGTGGGATGTTAAAATTAAAATGTATGACATATCTATAGGTACAATATTTCAAATGAAAGCTGCACTTATATGAACCATCAATGATTTTCCGGCGTATGGGATGTTATTTGGGTAGAGAATTCGTGGTCAATTGGCATGTTCAGTATGTATTACACAGTAGAAGGCTTTGAAACTCAGGAATGAAGGTAAATTCTTGTGGTTTGATTGTCATCAGTATTTCTTACCAAGGAATTATGCATTTAGGAGAAAAAAAAACTTCACTTAGAAATGTAGAACAGCTACTGGGGGTTCTCCTCGCCGCATAAGTGGGGAACAACTTTATGCTTAGGTGGAACACTACCTAATGGTCACAACAGACGGTGACTTTCAAATAACGGGATTTAAGGAGAACGAGCATAACTGGACGAAGAATAGTATATTCTGGGAGTTGCCTTACTGACAACACCAATTGTTCCGCCATAATTTAGATGTGATACACATAAAGAAGAACTTCTTCGAGAACATCATTAACACTGTGATGGATGTTCAAGGAAAAATAAAGGACAATGTCAAATCAAGAATGGATATTGCAGATATTTGTGATAGAGAAGAATTACATTTGCAGCAAGGTCCTGATGGAAAAATAGTTAAACCAAAAGCGAAGTTCGTTCTTGTAGATAAAAGAAGAGAGTTGTGTGAATGGATTAAGGGACTTAACATGCCTGAAGGATATTGCTCCAATTTGAGGAGTATTGTGGACCCCAATGAGGCAAAGTTCAACTATATGAAAAGCCATGATAGCCATGTGTTCATAGAGACGTTGTTGCCCATTGCATTTGGTACTCTCTCGGATGATGTGTTGAAACCTCTTATTGAGTTAAGTCAATTCTTTAAGGAAATGCATCAGAACATTGCTATTACTCTTTATAAGTTAGAGATGATATTTCTTCCAGGCTTCTTTAATATGGTGGATCACTTACCGGTGTATTTGGCAGAAGAGGCTCAACTTGGTGGTCATGTCCAGTACCGATGGATGTATCCATTTAAGATGTAATATAGATTATATTCGTTGAAATCAGATTTAATAAACTAGGTAAAGTATGCAGGTATTTACAAGACTTAATATTATTTTATTAGGTACGTCAGCCGGTTGAAGAGAAGAATTAAACAACAAGCGTATCCTGAAGGTTCAATAACAGAAGCTTACTTAGAAGCAGAAAGGACATTTTTCGCCTCCTATAACTTCGACTCGAATATGCCCTCCATGCGCAGTAGATGTCGAAGAAATGAGGATGGAGATGAACATACTAATCATTTCCTAACTCTATCTGTGTTTGAACCGCAAGGAACCGCTATTGGGAAGGAAAGATTAAGATATCTCACAGATGCTGAATATATTGTTGCTCATCTTCATATGCTACTAAATTGTGATGAAGTTAAGCCTTATATTGGGTGAATGCTGCCTTTGCCATAGTAAGTTATCCCTATGTTCATGTTTCCCAAAAGATAGTTTCATTTACAATGTGCACACAATTGCGCAGAATTTTTACAGAACAAGTCCAAAATGCACAACCCCATCTTACTGATGCTGATGTTGATCCTATCTTTGAAACTCATATCGCATACTGGTTTAGTCAAAATATAAGTAACTGAACTTCTTTAGTAATAAATATTACGACACAATTGAGGTCCTTTTATTAGCGAAAACCACATTGTGTGTCATCTTAGGTGCATTGCATTCAACTATTCGACAGTCGTGAACATTGGTACTTGACACAATTAGCTACGAAGCCTAATAGAAATGTGCTAACATGGACGATCTACAAAAATACCTCTGATTTGCGACAAAGAAAGTCGATTTTTCCAACGGAGTATGAGCTTTCCGATGGAAAATATGACGCGAAATACCCGGTCGGAAATCAGCTCGTCATAGAAAATTGTCCGGCGGTGCCTAACGAAGTCCGACGGAATTACCAATCGGAAAATCCGTCGGATAGGAAGGTTAGAGCTCAGGCAATTTTCAGAGGAGGGAGGATTCCGACGGAGTTTCCGACGGAATTTTCGTCGGAATCCTCCCTCATCTGAAAAAAAAAAATTTGCTTTTAAAAAATATTTGCTCCTAAAAAAAAATCTTACACGATCATCACATACAACATGCATATATATATTACAAAAAATAAATTTAATAACATAATTAAACACACACACACACACACACACACACACACACACACACACACACATATATATATATATATATATATATATATATATATAAATTACACATACAAGAATGTTTATATATAATTCACATTTTATATTCCCGAATTTCTTGAAAAAATAAGTGTTAAATTTAAAATACAATAATGTAATTAAACATATATGCTAAAAAAAATGAATTTAATATAACTATATTATTGGTCAAAATAAACGTAATTACAAGCGACAGAGGGGTGGCTGGGCAGCAGCGGCGAGGCGGCGGCACAGGCGATGCAACGGCGGCAACACTCTTAAACCAATTCATGACAAATTAACCACCATAAAAAAACTCAATTAACTAAAATATTTCAATTTCAAAGAACAAATTAACTCAAAAAAAATAACTTACCGTTAAATTACAAGCGACGACACCAAATTTTTTCGGTCACCGGCCACCGTAAACCACAAACACCTCCTCATTCTCTCTCTTCCTTCTTCCCTCTCTCTCTCTCTCTCTTTCTTGCTCATTCTCTCTCTCTCTCTCTTCATGGTGCAAAAGGATGCAAAATCCCTCCAAAACTCATAAAATTCAATTCGAAAATTTTTTGAATCGCGTGCACGAAAATTCCAATGGAATTTCCTACGGATTCCGACGGAGTCCGACGGAATTTTGTCCGAATTTTCGTCGGAATTTCTGACGGAAAGATACTCCGTCGGAATTTTCGTTGGAAATTCAAAAATCCGTCGATTTCCGTCGGAATATCTGACTTTCTCCTACGGGTCGCTGCGCCGTCGCTTTTTCTGTCGGAGATCAGCATCGTTTTTGTAGAAGCCTGCAATATTGGGAAGAAAATGTATAATTGTGGTGTTGGTGCATGTGAGATCGGGGAAGGTGAAAATGAAAATGATTATTATGGCATACTGAAAGATATTATCGAATTAGAGTATGTGGGTGAACCACTTAAAAGATGTGTGCTATTCAATTGTGAGTGGTTTGATCCCACATTTAATCGTGGGACATGATCTCATAAACTGAGCAAACCTGTTAAGGTTCATTGCACAAGGAGGTACAGAAAGTACGATCCATTATTCTTCCCCAACACGGCATCACAAGTATACTTCATACCACATCCAAATCACTAAAGGGATAGAGTCAATTGGCTTGTTGTCATACCAACCAAACCAAGAACCAGGGCAGATGTGCAGTACACTCTATCTATTGCTTACAATAAACGGTGATAATGATGCTTGGTGAACCTAGGAATGATGTTATCCCTACGTTATTAGTAGATGAAAGTGCACCACTAGAACTCCGGAAGAAGTTAATGATGATTTGGGTTTTTCATTTATTCAAGTGAATGACAACATAGATGAGGCAGAAGGGGATGACAGTGATGAATAGGGTGCGTAGGATGATGAGAATGAAACAGATGAAGAAGAGGAAGATATACATATTTATATGATGATGAAGATGATGAGAATGGTGATGAGGATGCTAATAAAGACGAAGCAGACAATTGAATGGTTACAAAATGTTATGTACTTCAGTACTTAGTTTTGTAACCCACATGTGTACTCATGTGCTTGTATTATATGTGTACGAATGTATTTGCAGTTCTACCTATTGTGTTGTGTAATTAAATTGTTGCTATGTACATTTGTTATATGTGTTTGTGTTTTTTGTGAACCATTTTAGGTATGGATCCTACTGTAATGAATATTGGTTCACCTTCCTCCTGAACTCCTCACATGCCAGGTGCATTAGGAACAATCCCAACTCAATTTGGGAATGTTCCAATGGGCTAGGCACCTCCTCGTATGTCATACACCCCTAACCAGCTATTCATTGCTTAACAATTTGCATATAACATTGCAACAAACACAACTTTTACCACCACTAGCACCCCTACTCCCCAACCCATCGACCCTAACTCCTATCAGTCCCAACAAGATGTTGGAACTAGTAATGCTGAAGTGCAACTTAGTTAGGGAAGCACTCAAACAAAAACAATTATTGTGCCAGATGGTAATGGGTAAGTGACATGTTGTTATGTGTTTGTGATTGCAATTCTTTAGCGTAGTGTCATGTTAATTTGATGTTTTCTACTGCATTAACTTCATTCCAAATTACTTTGCTTTTAGTAGGATTTTTTAAATCTTCCAAGGCAAATATGATGCACCTTGACCTACTTGTGGTAAAGTGCCTAGACATGCTTGAGATTTGTGGTTTGGAGAGTTTACGGTAAGTAAAATGACTACATATTAAGACTTCTTACAAGGCTATGGTTCATTTGTAAGGCATTATTTGATGTGTTTGTCGTTTTCTAATTTGTAGAAGTAGTTCACTTGGGATCTTATCTATGAGGACCGTATTAGGAAGAATTTTGAAAACAGAGGCAATGCACATTTGAGGGACTTCCTCGGCAAAGCAAGGAAGCATAACAAGAAGACTCGGTGGCTCTGTGATGATCAATGGAAGGATTCCAAGAGCATTAGGCAAATGAATCATACAAAAAATTATGTGAAAAAACCCAAAAAAATCGGTTTGATGATCCACAGAGTCTTAGACCATCTCTTCATACCTGTAGCTCAATCCTTACGCATGAGCATAGGAGGCATCTGGTAACATACTGGACATCTTACAACGTTGTTTTACTTATTTGTTTTCTTTTAGTGTTTAATGTGTTTTCCTGAATTTGTTCAATTCGCACGTAGAGGGAACAATTTGGGATGGATCACACAATTTTTGAGTTGTTCACCCGCACTAATAGACTTAGAGGCAAACCAGATGAACCTTGGGTTGATAGGAACTACATAAGTTATTCTCGATAATTAATCTTATGTTGTGATTCATATATTTTTATTAAGTCTAGCATATTTGATGTTTTGCAAATGTTGTGATATCGTAGGAGTCTTTTGAGCAAGAATTGCAAAAAATCATAAACTCTCAAGGGACCTCGCAGGACAACTCCTAAGATCCACCTCAGCCACTTCCAAACCCAAATGAGTTGTGGGTGAAGGCCTACACAAACAAAAAAGGGCGTATTTATGGCATTGGAGATAAGCCCGTCAATATAAGGGAATCCCCCTTCTTTAATCCCTCTCAGCGAGCCGGTATACTAAACTTTAACTTCAAATTCAATCGTTAATGTGAAAATTATCCACAACGTTAGTTTAGGTTAAGTTACATTATTCTCACTACATTCTTACTACATACACATGGTTTTTAGTAGGTACAGGTGCAACCGCATCTCAGCAGGAGCTACATGATTTAAGAAAGAGGGCGACAACCATGGGGAGTAAGCTCACCACACAAACTGAGATGTATTGGATGATGATGGAGACATATAAGAGTCTGGAGGAGCCTCCGGTTCGGGATTGCAACATATCGTCCCTACTAAGGATGACAAAGGGGTGGTTGGGGATGGGGGCATAAGAGTCTATAGTAGTTCCCAATTACTGGTTGCGGGAAAAAAATTCTCCCCGTCCCCATCCTCAGCGGAGATCTAATCCCCAACAAGGCTCCAGTGGAATTTTTACCTATCATTTTTTCTTCTTTTTAGTGATAACTGTATTACAAATCTTGAATGAAATTCTAATTTGTCGTCCCTAAATGCTAGCTCCAATTCATTGTACAATAAGCTCAAGCATGCTCCATGCAATATAAGTCTAACAAACTTCGTTAAAGTTTAATCTAACGTAAATTAAAGTTTAACAAGTCTATACAATATAAGTATAACAATGCACAAATTACACAAAACAAGTCCATACAACTAAGAGTTTTTTCAACTTAATTTACCGATATAACCTTAGTATTATGTTCACAAATAAATGACTTATATGTAATTTTAAATTAATATGTCGGGACGTGGATGAAGATTTTTTCCCAACTGGGGATGGGGAAATGGGTATGGGGATGGGGATATTTCCTTGAGTGGGGAAGTGGGGACAGGAATGGTGTAAATTTGCACCACATCCCCGCTCGAGGATTTGTTTCTATCCCCATCCCCATCCCTATCCCATTGGAGATGAGAATTTTTCCACAATGCGGGGCGGGGCCCCGACGGGAACGGGGATTCCCCGCTCCACTGCCATCTCTAGTCCCTACCCGTCCACAGCATGATGAAGAGAATGAAGATGAGGATAAGGATGAGGACGAGGAGTATGATTTCGATGATTGATCCATTAGGAGTTGCTTGTTTCTTCCCATATCTATTACCTGCTTCCATATGTGAATATATTTGCATTGCCTCTACTTTTTCGTTGGCTATATGTGGTGATGTTGAGAACTACTCGAACTTTGTTTTGTGAATTGGTTGTATGTGATGTATGGTAATGAAACACTTGGATTACTTTGGTTTGAATGTGATGTTTTAGTTGTTTGTGAATTGACAATTGTTGAGAATGCTTCGAGTGAAGCAGTTGTATGGAATGGGTTGTTGAATACCTTCGATGTATTTTCTTGCAGGAAATCTAACGTATTGTGTTTAGGCTACTTGAATAAATAAAATTTTATTTAAAAAAACAACAAAAAATAGCGACGGATAGGCAACGGATAAGGATTTTTTTTAAAAAAAATACAGCAGGTGGCGACGGAATGGAGCATCCGTCGCCACCTCGCACGGGTTCTGTTCCCACCAAACTGAGATGTCCGTCACCATTTCTGTTGCCACCTAGCAACGAATTTTGAAATTCCATTGCTGAATTCTCAATGACAAGCCATATTGTAACTCTCAATGTTCGTCGCCAGTTCCGTCACTGATTTAAAATTTATGTCTCTGATATGCTATTTTCCGTCGCCGATTCTGTCTCTATATGACATTTTTTTAGTGAATGTTTTAATTGAAATTTTAAAAGATGTTTCCATATTGTTGAAATATTTTTTTCTATTTATTGCTAATTTCTTCAAATTTTTCTTAACCTAGAGTCATTGAAAAATGTTAAAACATGTCTTAAAACCTATCCATAAACTATTACATCCAATGTTAAGTCCTTAATCATAAACCTTAAATGTTAAATTTCAAACCATTAACCACAAAGCTTGAACTCCCAAATCTTGATCGTTGATAGTTGACCCATGGAGTTCAACCTTAACCATAATTCCTAATTGATATGAAAGTATAAATGTTAGAGTTTTGTATCTTGTTCGTTTGTATCATAATAGACATTATGTCTCGTACTCAAAAATTTCATAACAAATATGAGGTTATGTAACTTTTAAGCAATTTCTTTATCTAATAGCACAAGACAAAAAGTATTTTCACTCGAATAATGAAGAGTTGGGAAATCAAAGATGTTTTCGAACTTTTCTTTTCATTGGTTGGTAGTCTTTCTCTAATTCAAATAAGATTACCACTGACGTAATTCTAATATTTAAAGGATTTGGAAGTCATATTGAATAGTGTTTTCTGTTCATATATAAATTATTTTTCCATGCTTTTCAAAATAGGGTTTATCATAGAAACAAACATGATATGAAATCTTACGTTTTGTAGTTTAACATTTAGGCGTTTATGGTTTAGGTCTGAACTCTAAGACTAATATCAAGAACTAGGATTTAAGTGTGAACTCTATGACTAATATCAAGAAAACAATATTCATTGACAACTAGATAAACCCATAAGTATCCGACTAAACTTGGATCTATTTGGTCTTGGACTTCCCTCATCTTTCTTTCAAGTGCACTTAGGTTTCTTTGGGCAAAATTCATATAATTGCATCAAACACATCAAACTCAAACGTAAAGTAGAAAATGGGTCTCTCTCTCTCTCTCTCTCTCTCTCTCTCTCTCTCTCTATATATATATATATATATATATATATATATATATATATA
>JACYFF010031957.1:102901657-102942540 GCA_017589665.1 Selenicereus undatus | reverse complement strand
GGGGGGTCGATTGAAATTATATTGAAGCTAATAAAAATAGAACAAAAATTACCAAACAAACCAAATTAACTATAAGCAACAAATAATTATCAAAGTTGCCAAATTTATGAAGGATACTTAGTATAATCTCAATCCACCATGCAAATTAATATTTATCATTAACACACAAGTTAATTTCATTCATGAGTTAAACTGTAGAAGATATCCACCAGCGGTTCTTCCCCGTTTTTTCTTATATTTTAGTTTACTTAGGTCCAGCCTTAATGTAAACTCTACTAATTTGATAATCTTTACACCAGCACAAAAATTTAACCAAATTAGAACATTAATAATTAAAAAAACATCATTTAACACTTTGTAATCAATTTACCAGTAAATCGATTTAACAAAGATCTAAAGTGATTACCTAATTAAAAGAGATGAGTTTGAGCCATTCATGATTAATTACGGGGATACTAAAGCATAAAAGATTATAAATTTTAAGTATTATAATCTTCTAAACTATCAATCGAAATTGTATTTAATCAACTAGTATGCATTCTAATCGATTTAACACAAATTTCATAAACGATAAACGCTAATCGCTAAAGAATCATAAATATAAATCAACTAGGCATTAAAGCATAAAACGTGTTTCAAAATAATTAATTTAGCATGGCTTCAAGAAGATTATACTAAGCATAAAAAAAATTACTCACTCATATTAAAAATAAAATCACAAAATTCCAGAGTGTTCATGTTTAATAATTAACTAAACAAATAAAAATATCAAAATAAAATAAGAAAATAAAAGGGTGATTTTCGTGCCTATTTTTGTGAGGATATGGGAGAGGGAGCCGTGCTTGTGATGTGAGGAGATGATGGTGATGATTGATGATTACTATGGTGAGGAAGGAGATGTGTTGATGGCGTGATGTTGGGATGGTGGTCTTGGCGATGAGGGGTGAGAAGATGAAGGTAGTGGGCTGTTTTTATGGAGGCTATCGTGGTTAATGATGTGTAGGAGGGGTGTGGCGTGAGGATGATGCGTGAGGAGATCAGAGATTATGGTGATGGTGATGATGATATATATAGGGAGGAAAGGAGGGATGTGATTAGGGTTTCCTTCTTCCTTTCTTTCTTAAACTTCTTCTTCTTCAAGACTTCTAACTCTTCACCAACTCTTGAAACCCTAGCCCAACATAATAATTATAAAAATAATATTTTTCATAATTATTATTTTGGACCGTCTTGTAGCCAAGTGTGTAAAAACCGAGCTTCGATGTCCTCTCTTAACCTCTTTATTAAATTAATACTAACCCTGAAAAATATATAAAATAAAACAATTTAGATGAAATAATATACATAATATAATCGAAATAATTATAAAAATAATGCATGATTTTTGACTTAACAAATTCCCCCACACTTAGACTTTGAATGTCCTCGTGCAAAGAAATCTTAGACTCGATCTAAAGTTGACATCCTTTCTTTTCTTATAAAATCATCCATACTTATGATATTCACACTAGGTCTGGACTTGCTTAAGAAAAACAGTGTTGCTTAATTAATTAGTTTTTCATTCAATAAGTGAATACCTGCTAAACATCCAACTATCCTTAGAGAGTCTATTCGTCAACCTCACAATATTTTCATAATGAAGTAACAAGATCAATCATTATCCATCTCTTTTTTATTATGCATACACCAATCAAGAGGTCGAAAAAGAATTTAAGATAGAAAAATTTTGGCATGGTATGGCTATAAAGACAATTGAATTAGATAGAATAACTCATTGGATTGATTCTAAACTTGCCTTGTAATTATTTTTCTCTTCTTCTTCTTCTTATTTTTCAAACTTCATTTGCGCACATATTCGAGACCCATATAGGGTCTTAGAAATTAAACACTCCCTGTCTCACACTCACCCGAATAGAGGTGCGGGAGCAAATATTTAATTTTCATCATTACTTTTATTTCCTTTCATGATTCACTAGTGTGGGAAGCAAGCTTTCCAGTGGCAGTATTGCCTCAAAGGGTAACACCCAGTAGTGCATGTCTCAAAGGGGTACTTGTCATTCCCAACTTTAACTCTCTGAAAAATAGACAAGTAAAATCCCAATTTTAATGAATTATTCAATTAATTCAATAGTCTAGGAGATAGGCCAGGTCATTTTATTGCCTCTGAATCAGATATATTACATGACTAAATAAGATGGATAATCAAGAGAGTTACTTATTAAAAAGATGTATGAGGATCAACTCAAACTTGTCTAAAGGATAACTATCATGTTTAGAAGTCTTCACTTATAAAAGAATAAACTACAAAATAGCTAATAAAACAAAATTTTTCTAAACAAGCAAGCCTAGCATAAACTCATGTCACGCATTATTTATAAGAAAAGAATTTTTTTTGTTTTTTTTCGATTTTCTACTTTTTTTTCCCAAGAATAAATACTGCGAAAATTAAATGCAGGATGCACCCCCCACACCTAATTCATGCATTGTCCCTAATGCATGCAATAATGAAAACAAAAGAAAAAGTAAATAGGTACTTCCCTGAAAACGTTGGGTTGCCTTCCAACCAGCGCCTTTGTTTATGGTCGTTGGCTCGACTTCATGAAGCTCATGGATCCTCAAGTCGGATATCTTCTATTAAAAATACCTGGCCTCCTTCATAGAAATGCTTTAGCCTGTGACCATTCACTTTGAAAATCTTGTTAGTAGCAAAGGATTTAATCTCTACAGCACCATAGGGATAAGTCTTTACTACTTCAAAAGGTCCTAACACCTAGAGTTTAACTTACCAGGAAAAAGTCTCAGTTTAGAATTGAATAATAGCACTTTCTCACCTACCTGAAATTCTTTCCTAATAAGTTTGGCATCGCGAAATGCTTTGGCCTTACCCTTGTAGATGATCGAATTGTCATAGGCTTCTAAGCGTATCTCTTCTAGTTCCTACAATTGCAATTTACGCTCTTTCTCTGCTAACTGACAATCAAGATTGCATTGCTTCACAACCCAATATGATTTATGCTCTATTTCTACAGGGAGGTGACACGACTTTCCAAAGACTAATCTGTAGGGTGACATACCAATTGGAGTCTTATATGCAGTCCTATAAGCCCAAAGAGCCTTCTCTAGCCTAAGGCTCCAATCCTTCTTATCTGGCTTAACTACTTTTTCAAGGATGCCCTTAATCTCTTCATTAGAAATTTCAGCTTGACCATTAGTCTGGGGATGATAACCAGTAGATACCTTATGAGTTATATGATATTTAGCTAATAAGGCACCTAGAGTTCTGTTACAAAAATGAGTCCCCCTATCACTGATGATCGCTCTTGGCACTCCATATCGATGCAGAATTAAAGATTTAACATGTTTCACCACAGTCTTAGCATCATCAGTCCTAGTGGCCACAACTTCTACCCATTTGGATACATAATCAACAATCACAAGAATATAGGTATATCCAAAAGAAGGGGGAAAGGGTCCCATGAAATCAATGCCCCATATATCAAAAATTTCACAGACATACATATTATACAAAGGCATTTGATTCCTCCTTGATAAGTTTCCAACCTTTTGGCACACTTCACATCTTTTACAGAATTCATAAGTATCACTAGAAATAGTGGGCCAATAAAAACCACACTCAAGCACTTTATGTGACGTTCTTTTAGGTCCAAAGTGTCCCCCACTTTTTGAAGAATGACAGAAGGTTAGAATGGAATGAATTTCACTATCATCTACACATTGCCTTATAATCTGGTCACCACAAAACTTCCATAAATATGGCTCATCCCAAACATAATATTTGGATTGAGCTCTTATTTTCTATTTTTCAGCTCTAGTCAACTCAATGGGAAAAGTTTTGGTGACTATATAATTTACAATATCAGCATACCAAGGCAATCTACTAGTCATAGCATACAGAGTCTCATCAAGAAAACAATCAGTAAAGGGGCTACCACTCTCCCCTGTTTCCAATCTACTCAGATGGTCAGCAACTAAATTCTTAGCCCCAGACTTATCTCTAATTTCTAGTTGAAATTCTTGCAACAATAACATCCATCTAATTAGCCTGGGCTTAGAATCTTTCTTTTCCAATAAGTGTTTGAGAGCAGAATGATCAGAATAAACAGTAACTTTAACACCCAACAAATAAGGACGAAACTTTTCAAGAGCAAAAACAACAACATACATCTCTTTTTCTGTAGTGGTGTAGTTACACTGTGCAGGATCAAGAGTTCTAGAAGCATAATATATTACATGAGGTACCTTCCCAACTCTTTGACCTAGAACTGCCCCCACTGCCTTATCACTAGCATCACACATTAACTCAAAAGGTAAGGCCCAGTTTGGAGGTTGCACAATAGGAGGGGAAGTCAATGTTAACTTCAACTGATCAAAAGCCCTCATACAATCCTTATTAAAATCAAAAGGGGCATCTTTTGCAAGCAAGGCACATAAAGGAGAAGCAATCTTAGAAAAATCTTTGATGAACCTCCTATAGAACCCTACAAGTCCTAAGAATGATCGCACATCTTTAACACACTTTGGATAGGGTAGAGACTGGATGATATCAACTTTAGCTCTATCTACCTCTAATCCCCTCGATGACACTACATTGCCCAGTACTACCCCATACTCTACCATGAAATGACACTTTTCAAAATTCAAGACCAAATTGGTTTGAATGCAACGTCTAAGCACAAGAGTAAGATGATGCAAGCACTCATCAAATGAATCACCGTGTACAGTAAAATCATCCATAAAAACCTCCATAATCTTGGTGATAAAATCAAAAAAGATACTCATCATACATCTTTGAAAGGTAGCAGGTGCATTACATAAACCAAAAGGCATACGTCTAAAAGCGTAAGTGCCAAAAGGACAAGTAAAGGTAGTCTTCTCCTGATCTGCAGGAGCTATAGGGACCTGAATATAACCTTAATAGCGATCCAAAAAGCAATAATGCGACCTCCCAGCTAATCTCTCTAACATTTGGTCCATGAAAGGCAATGGGAAATGGTCTTTCTTAGTGGCCTTGTTAAGCTTTCTATAGTTAATACACACTCTCCAACCACTTTGGACTCTAGTAGGTATCAACTCTCTTTCATTGTTTTGCACTACTATTGTCCCCCCCTTTTTAGGAACCACATGAATAGGGCTAACCCACTCAGAGTCAACAATGGGATAGATCACCCCAGCATCTAACCACTTAAGAATATCTTTTTGGACTACCTCCATCATAGGTGGATTAAGTATCCTCTGAGGGTCCCTCTTAGGCTTAACATCTTTTTCTAAGGTAATAGTATGTGAGCACAAGGTAGGGCTAAGGCCTTTGAGGTCTGCCAAAGTCCACCCTATAGCTTTGATATGTTCTCTAAGCACTTTAATAAGTTTTTCTTCCTGATCCAAGGTGAGTGCACTAGAGATAATTACAGGCAAAGTCTCATTGTCCCCTAAATAAGCATATTTTCAATTTTCAGGTAAGGGTTTCAATTCCAGTTTAGGGGGTGAGATACTCGAGGGAAGTAACTTAGCATGGTTTTCAGACAGTTCAAGTTTGTTAGGTCCATTATGCTCTTGCAAGTGAAACAAGGACCTTATCATATCATCTAAGTTATCATTAACTTGATATGGCATTTCCTGAGACTCAGTATCATCAAGACTCTTAGTAAGCACAGTAAACAGCTTATCCTCATGGGACAAGTCATAGACATCTTGAGATAACTCATCAAAAACATCAAGTGCATATAGGTAGTTAACATCAGAAGGAAATCGCATGGCATCAAAAATATTGAACTTAATAACCTCACCATCAAATTCCATGGTTAGTGCCCCTTCGTGCACGTCAATTTTAGTTCTAGCAGTTTTTAAAAAGGGCCTGCTAAGCAAAATGGGAATATCATGACATGCTTAACCCATGTTCATTACATAAAAGTCAACAGGAAATACTAGTTCATTCACTTGAACTAAAACATCCTCTAACACTCCATCAGGATAAGTGTTGCTCCTATCAGCTAATTGAATCACTATGCCAGTTTTCTTTAATTCGCCTAAGTTCAGTTTGTCATAAACAGATCTAGGCATAACATTAATAGAGGCACCTAAATCAAGCATAGCTTTATCAAAACAAAGGTTTCCTATTTTGCAAGGAACAGAAAACACACTAGGGTCTTGACACTTAGGGGGAAGTTTTCTTTGAAAAACAGCAGACACATTTTCCCCTACACTTATCTTCTCATTACCAACTAACTTTCTTTTGGTAGTGCATAATTCTTTTAAGAACTTAGCATAATGAGGCACCTGTTTAATGGCATCAAGGAGAGGTATATTAATTTATACCTTTCTAAAAGTCTCTAAAATCTCTTGGTTAGCCTCATTTACCTTAGACGCAGGGCTCCTAAATCTACTAGGGAAAGGTGGGATTGACTTGTAATATTCTCTTTTCTTTTCTCCTAATTCCTTAGTAGTTTGATTAGACTCTGTATTTAATTATGGTTTAGCCCCTTTCATTTCCAACTCAGGTTCCACTTCTCTCTTCTTCATAGGTTCCTTTAACTCTTTCCCACTTCTAAGTGTTATGGCACTAACATTCTCCTTGGGGTTAGGGTAAGGTTGAGATGGTAACCTATTTTGCAATTGGGCTTGCAAGTTGCTAACTATGGTATCAGTCGCTATTTGTCTCTCTTGAACTTGCTTAAGGGTGGTTTCCATACTCTAGAACCTATCATCCATTTTCTTAAGGACTTGTTCTAGGAGGAAATTGGTCCTATCTTGACTAGAAGGTTGATGAGAGGGTTGGTCAAATCCAGGTGGGTTAGGCTTAGGGCCATACCTAAGGTTAGGGTGGTATCTCCATCCTTCATTATAAGTATTCGAATAAGGATCATACCTCCTTTGATTTTGGTTAGAGTAAATTGCATTAACATTACCCTCTTATAGAGTAGGACATGCATCAGTAGGGTGTCCCTCTAGACAAAAATACCACACACTACTGCCTTTTGAATACCCCCAATAACAATCTTATTTAACATAACAGTAATGTGAGATAACTGATTCTCTAGAGATGAACTAGAACCTATCTCATTTAACCTTTCAACTTGTGAGTCTCTAGCACCAAACTGTTGAGTGTTTTGGGCCATTAAATTAAATAGAATTCTAGCATAACATGGAGTTTTATTAACCAGAGCCCCCCCCACTTGCAGCATCAACCATATTACGGTCCATAGGAAGTAAACCCTCATAAAAATATTGAATCAATAGTTGTTCAGTTATTTGATGTTGGGGACAACTAGCACATAGTTTATTAAATCTTTCCCAGTACTCACAAAAAGTTTTCCCATTCATTTGTTTGATTCCACATATATATTTCCTAATAGATCCACTATGGGATGCAGGAAAAAACCTTTCTAAAAATGATTTATGCAATGCAGTCCATGTAGAAAAAGATCCAGCAGGCATATAATATAACCAGTCTTTAGCATTACCAAGCAAAGAAAAGGGAAAGGCCCTTAGTTTAAGTTGGTCCTCAGGAATTCCTTCAGGCACCATAGCAGAATAGGTAATAAGGAATTCACTAATGTGTCTATAGGAGTCCTCTCCAGCCAATCCATGAAACTTAGGTAATAAATTAATAAATCCTGAGTTTAATTTCAAAGGTTTATCTAAAACAACATAAGTAATAGACATTAGTTGGGTTTCTAAGTTAGGGGCAGCAAGTTCTCGAAGAGTAGACATGCTTACCTCTTTAATCCTAAAACTTACTGGGTCAGGCTGACACTCTCTTTGATTTCAGCTTTTAATGATTGATCCCTGACCTACCCAGTGTCCTTACCACTCCTTAATTTCATGCACTACAAGAAGTCCTACAAAAATAGAATACTAAAGTTAAAACAAAGCAATGAAAGGAGTAAAATTAAATAGAAATAAACTAGCAATTTAATTTTCTTTTCCCAGCAACGGCGCCAAAATTTGTTAAGCCTGTTGAGAGTTACAAATTTAACCACTACTTCAGTTATTAAATAATTTTTATAGCATAGGGAAGTAGGGATCGATCCACGAGGAAAGATTGTTTTAAAAAAGGCTAGCTTAATCCTGAATAATTTTACTAATCCAATTTATTAAATCTAATCTTAATAATTCTAAAATAATTAAAATATAATGAATACAAATCTGAAAAAACACCCAATGATGCTCCTAAATATTTTGGAGTATAATATGGAAATAAAAAAAATAATCAGCTATCCTAAATAATCTAGAAAAATAAAATCAGAATAATAATTCAATCTTCAACTAAAAATCAAAGCAGAAATTATTAAACAGAAAATTAATATTAAAAATCACAAGCATTAACCTAAACTAATAATCTTAAACTTGACAAGCTTATAACTCCAGAATAATGTCTGATTAATTTCAGGAAAATTTAAATCAGAAACTTACTGCAGAATAATCAAGCAGAAAATTAAATCTGAAATTAAAAATAAAATAATATGCATAAATATAAATGCGAAAATAATCAATAAAATTACCCTAATTCTAGGACACAATTTTCTGGAAATAACAACACCTAATAATCGTGAATTAAAATTAAAAATCGAAATTTTCAGAATTAATTACCTGAAAACCTGCACATACCAATTTCACAAAATAATTCTGAACAATTATCAAATAATTTCCAAAAATTACGAAATTGAATATGAGAAGACTAGGACACTATATAAACCCTAGGAATTAATTAAAATCTAAAAATAACAAAAATAACTATATTTAGTCTAAGTTCTAACAAACTGGTAATTAAATACTAAAACTGAATATAAATCAATCTAAAATTATAACCACTCTAAAAATCAAAATCTAAACTATCTAAAATTATCTAGACACTCCTAAAAGACTATACTTTTGGGGGGGTCGATTGAAATTATATTGAAGCTAATAAAAATAGAACAAAAATTACCAAACAAACCAAATTAACTATAAGCAACAAATAATTATCAAAGTTGTCAAATTTCTGAAAGATACTTAGTATAATCTCAATCCACCATGCAAATTAATATTTATCATTAACACACAAGTTAATTTCATTCATGAGTTAAACTGTAGAGGATATCCACCAACGGTTCTTTCCCGTTTTTTCTTAGATTTTAGTTTACTTAGGTCCAGCCCTAATATAAACTCTACTAATTTGATAATATTTACACCAGTGCAAAAATTTAACCAAATTAGAGCATTAAGAATTAGAAAAACATCATTTAACACTTTATAATTAATTTACCAGCAAATCGATTTAACAAAGATCTAAAGCGATTACCTAATTAAAAGAGATGGATTTGAGCCATCCATGATTAATTAGGGGGATACCAAAGCATAAAAGATTATAAATTTTACGCATTATAATCTTCTAAACTATCAATCGAAATTGTATTTAATCAACTAGCATGCATTCTAGATAAACGCTAATCGCTAAAGAATCATGAATATAAATCAACTAAGCATTAAAGCATAAAACTTGTTTCAAAATAATTAATTTAGCATGGCTTCAAGAAGATTATACTAAGCATAAAAAAATTACTCACTCATATTAAAAATAAAATCATAAAATTCCAAAGTGTTCATGTTTAATAATGAACTAAACAAATAAAAATATCAAAATAAAATAAGAAAAAAAAGGGTGATTGTCGTGCCTATTTTTGTGAGGATATGGGAGAGGGAGCCGTGCCTGTGATGTGAGGAGATGAAGGTGATGATTGATGATTACTATGGTGAGGAAGTAGATGTGTTGATGGCGTGATGTTGGGATGGTGGTCTTGGCGATGAGGGGTGAGAAGATGAAGGTAGTGGGCTGTTTTTATGGAGGCTGCCATGGCTTATGATGTGTAGGAGGGGTGTGGCGTGAGGATGATGGGTGAGGAGATAAGAGATTATGGTGATGATGATGATGATGATATATATAGGGAGGAAAGGAGGGGTGTGATTAGGGTTTCCTTCTTCCTTTCTTCCTTAAACTTCTTCTTCCTCAT
Organism: Selenicereus undatus; assembly: GCA_017589665.1. Taxonomy (NCBI): domain Eukaryota; kingdom Viridiplantae; phylum Streptophyta; class Magnoliopsida; order Caryophyllales; family Cactaceae; genus Selenicereus; species Selenicereus undatus. Next base: position 102,932,533 of record JACYFF010031957.1, on the reverse strand, counting down.
GACTTCTAGCTCTTCACCAAGTCTTGAAATCCTAACCCAATATAATAATTATGAAAATAATATTTTCTATAATTATTATTTTGCACCATCTTGTAGCCAAGTGTGTAAAAACCGAGCTTCGATGTCCTCTCTTAACCTCTTTATTAAATTAATACTAACCCTGAAAAATATATAAAATAAAACAATTTAGATGAAATAATATACATAATATAATCGAAATAATTATAAAAATAATGCATGATTTTTGACTTAACACGGTCCTATCTTCGTGAGTGCAACACGCAAATAGGGGAGACTTTTTTGTATCCCAAATATCTATTATAATAGCCCTGTTGCACGTAGAGGCAAATAGAGTCTTTAGGAATAGAGTAATTATACCTTCCTGGAGGTCTCAATTAATTTGACACTGAGATTGTCTATGACAAACTGAGATATGTATCCATCAAACCTAATTTTTACACCAACAATCTAAAGACTCTATTTCATCTCTTGTAAAGTAGCCATTTTTATTATGTGTCAAATTGATAGTTTGATGGAATGAGACATGGCAGTAGGGATGAATTTCAGTATAGTATAATCTAAAATTTCACTTGATGTAATCAACATTCTTGTAGTCAAATGTTGATTAGTTTGTACATTTTACGTACTGTAGTGGCCTTTGAAGGCTATGGTACCATGTATATAAAATTTGATTATGAGACTAAGAGTGGTGTATAATCATGTATATAGGTCGTTCAACTAAATTCATAATTAGTATGATGTTATATTGTCATATCGGGATTACTTCCGCTTTATATTTATGGTGGGTTAATTGACTATGTGAACTTGCATATATAGTTAACTCATTATTGGAAAGATCATAGGTATAATTGCTGATGAATATATTATTGTACAATATATCCATGAGTATAGTTACGAAATCCATGGCATTTGAAGATCACAGTTATTTGACATTGGTCATTGTTCAGAGCCCATGATTGTCTATGGTATGTCTGTAATTTTCTTTGACTTCCTAATACTTGATGATCTACCCATATTGAGATAGTATGGCACACCGATTTCTTTTTTCTAGTAATTAAACGTTTAATTGCTAAAAAGGACATTAGTATCTTTCCTGATCAACGCCATTAATGGAAAGGCTTGTATCATTTGTTTAATCCTGATTATTGTCATGATAGATATTCATGACAGTGTTTTACTGATTCTAGTGGTAGCAACGGTTCAGTTCATGTTTCTCGGAAGATTTATTCCTTTCATATTGATCATATGGGAGAATTGAGAGTAATTACAAGGGTTGCATTATGCATAAAAATTTACTATTATGCATGTACCCTAGCTTAATATGTCTTAAGGATGCATACTTTTATCCTTGATGGGAGTATACTATTCCTATGTGTCTTTGTAAAGAAAAATGAATGTCCATGTATTAACATGGGTATTTGAATGTCATTTGGACAAAAAATATATACATTCACATGATATTTATGATCCATAAAATGTGGTTATGAATCGGTAATTAATGTGAATGTGACGATGAATGATTCATCCCCCACAGAAATAAATGTGGAATATAGTTTATTTATTTCTATGTAATTCTAATTTTCTAAATATGTATAAGTCCATGGACGTTTTTGTTGGGCTTGTAAATGCATATTTTAGCATGGTTTCTAAATATCTATGTTTTTATTCTAGAAATTTAGATGTTATTTACTCAGAATTAGAATTGGGAAGAATAACTATCTCATCCTTGATGAAAATAAATGTGGTGTTTCATTTTTTTTCAAGGGTTTTAGTATAATAAAATATGAAAGTCTACATAATGAACTTGTTGAAAAATTTTAGTATAGCTAGGGGAAGTCCATATGTATAAATTTTGTTGTTGGACTTGGTTATGACCATGCCATGACACTTTTAGTATGGTTGTGAGAGAATTAAAGATAGATATGGACGGAATGAAAATGTGTAAGTATTTACATTTGTCCACACACACACACACACGCACACACGCGCACACACACACACACACAATATATATATATATATATATATATATATATATATATATATATATATATAACTTATAAATTCCGTATGAGGAACCTACAATTATTTACTCTAGTTTAGAGCAAATGGTGGGGGTAACTTATACTTATGTGGTGATGAAATACGTTTTTAAGTTCGTTAATTGAAAATATGAATATAATTTCAAGTTAGACTTGTATGAAAGTATGAAAATATATTCATGTATACATCATGTTTAGAGGTTGAGATGTCCAAGTTTTAATAGCTAGCCTTCGGTTTAATAGTTGGTACACTTTACAAGTCTTGTGGGCCCATTATTAAGACTTACAAAGACAATGAATCCGGATGGACAAATAAATATACACATGTGTTTAATATAATAACTTAAAGGCTTGAGACGTTTGCAAAGTCATTGTTATTAAAGTCACAGAACACTTGTAATGACTTTGGAATAGATGGTGTAAATCTCACACTAACTCACCCATCGTCGAACCTCAACTTAATGCTCGTGGAAACAGCAATTTTTAAGTTCAATCAATCAAAGTACAACATCTTTGTGATGTGTTAGCACTCACCCAAGTGGAGTACTAAATTACCCCCCAAGTGGAGTACTAAATTACCCATATGTTTAAATGGAGGGTGAGTTGTTGCTTTTAATGAGTCTAAATGGAGAACATTTGAGTAGGTATAGAAATAAGAATTTGATTAAGTTGTTTATACTTAATCAATGGTGTGAGTTATTTCTTGTACTCAAATGATTCCTTTAATACTTTATGAGGGTATTGATGAGGTTTACCTAGTAAGTGTTAAGTTTGGCCGCCTCTGTCGAGTTTGGGCTTGGCTTTAGATCACTCACAAAATGAATATGGGATACATGGTCGTTAATAGTGTCAAATTACTAAGTGATCTGAGATGGAAGTTTTGTGTGTGACTTAGATGCAAGTGGTTGGAGTAGAAAGCAGGTTCAAAGCATCGTCTACCATGTTATCCTGATCATTTGGCAGACATATCACTAAAATGAGGTTTCAATCGAAAACACAATCATTTATGCATGAGACATCCAGAAATTCGAAAAATCATTTGTTACGGAAATGGTAGGGGGATTGTTGGAGTAATTTTCATAAAAATGGAAATTTAATAAAATAATTATTTCCATAAAAATGGTTATGGAGATATATTTTTCAATTATGCCAAAATAATAATTAATTATCTTCACAATTAATTATTGCAATACACATTTTGATAAATAATTAATTTGATTAATTGTTTATGAAGGGGTACAAGTTGTTTTGGTTGACTAACTAACTTATGCCTTTTAATGAAAGGGTGTAATTATGAAGAGATATGTCCCTTTCTAAAATGGTATTCATAAAAGGATCTTATCTTTTATGAAGAGGCACAATGAACTCTATAAATATGAAGGACCTTGGCATGCATTGGCATGCCTTGATGGGCATGATCAAGAGATTATACCAACACCACAATCCCTCGAATTTCTATCATGTCTTGGACACTTAGGGTTCTATCTTCATGAGTGCAATGCGCAGATAGGTGAGACTTTGTATCCCAAAGACCTTTTCTAGAAGTCCTGTTGCACGTGGGGGCGAATAGAGTCTTTAGGAAAAGAGTAATTACACATGCCTAGAAGCTTCAGTTAATTCGACATTGACTTTGTCTATGAAAAACTGAGATATATATCCATCAAATCTAATTTTTACACCAACACCAATCACATTGTGATCCTACATTCATTGTAACCATGATTGGTACATGTACATGATATAAAAGTAGTGGATCCCAGGAGAGATTGAGGTGTAAATTCACCAGCATATTTCCCAAAGTTGAAAACATGCCACTAATAATAGTAATAAACAACCACATGGATATAAGTATGAGTGAACGTTGATGGTGACAAAAAGTGGCAGAGCCACGTTAGCCCAAGGGGTGTCAAATTGACACCCCTTGATTTGGAGGAAAAAATTTGTATTATAGAAATTCTGGAAAAAAAAAAGAAGAAACTAATATATGAAGTAATTACTCTATTAATTAGAAGGGGTAAGGTAGCTAAGTGGTTTTTATGCCTAATTGTTTCCCCCTCGTGCTGTGTGGTTGTGTGTTCGAATCCAAACTCCTCCATCTATCCATTTTTATCTTTAATTTTTCTGCTCGTTTAGTTTTTAGGCCACTTAAGTTTTATTGCAAATTATTGTTGTTGTAGTTGTTATTATTATTATTAGTTTTCTTATTTTAGTCAAATTCATGTTAGATAATAAGTGAATTTAGTGATTTACTCTCGTGAATTAAGAAATTAGGGCTCTTGATTGGGGAGTTAGGATAATTTGCCTAGCAGTTGCTGGTTCCGAAAAATTGATTAATTAATTGGTTTTGAATTCTTATGCTCTTGATTAATGAAAAACATTAGTTTGCTTCCTTTGTTGATGTTGGCACTAAGAATTAGAAATCTAAGAAAAAAGTAAATTGGTTTTAGTTTACTTTACTTCCAAAACATGAGTTCTCAAGTACAACCTTTTAAATTTATTACTTTATGTACTTTTATTTTCAAAACTATTGTTAAATTTTACATTATGTATATGCTTTGACACCCCTTACGTTGAAACCTGGCTACGCCTTTGGTGACAAAAGATGCAAGAGCATAGTCCGACATGGCAATGACTTTTCTTTAACGAATTTTGGGTTGGGCACTCTCTCTTGTCAACATATGCACCAAAGTGGAACTGGTTATCTTTTGCATCATCAACATGCATTCACCGTGTCACACATTACGAAAGAACAATTACAAGATTAGGCATTAAAAGGGGTGCATTGGAATGAGCTGATAGAATATGCTCAACATGGATCAACTGGTACCGAAAATTATAAGTTCTATGCATTTGTATGCATTAACGATAATTACAATACATTGTCAGAACGAACCAAACCAAAGCAAACCAAACTAGTATCCTGAAGTTGTACTTGGTGTAGTTCTATGCGCTTGGGGATGAACTTAAGAGCCAGTAAGATAATAAGCATCCCCAAATACAATATAGAAAGAAGAACACTTGAAATTCAAACACAAATGCCTGGCTATGGCTATGATCATTCCAAAAATGAAAACATGGACATTAAGGAAGGATTGGAAGTTCTACTTCAGCTGGATGTACAACTCACCACAGGAATAGAATGTTCATATTATTCAGATATTAGAGTGGAACAACTTACTATTGTAGATGCTTAGCAATCTCCAATGCCATGCCTGCTCCGATCTGAAGCTTTGATTTGTTTCCTTACCAACTGTAACTAATTATGAAAAAATACTACCTTTTAATTAACTAAATAATGAGAATGAGTTTATGCGAAAAGTTACTCAACTTGCCTGAGGAGGAAATCTCATTGCGAGATACCCTACTTTGTATGGAAATTATAATTAGGGGACCATGTTATTGGAATATATTTAACAAGGTCAATATTCTGTAAGAACTATTTTAAGGGGACCGTTCACTATTTTCATTTTCATTTTAACCCTTAAGCCTTTCATATTTACATTTTTAACTCAAATCCTTAAAAGCTTACTTTTGAAAATTTTAATTTTGTGCATGTGCAATTTTTCTTATAAGTACTACTCGAGGCCCTCTTTCAACAGGTACCAGAGCCATGCGACAAAAATAATTAAGATAATTAAGTCAATTAGTGATTAATTAACGTAATTAACTGCGATTAATGCTTGAATCATCACCTGCTTGCCCTAGTTCGAATTATTCACATATTGTTCACTCACTAGAAGAAATTCTTCAATAGCACCTCAACTAAACTATATCATTGATATAGTTTTAGAATTAAAAGCAGAATCAGCTAAAATTAAGACTGAAGTCAAGGAGCTTACGAAGGAATTATTTGTAATTTACATTTTTCTAGTTAACGAAGTTAGACATTGCCCGAAATCTACATCCGGCATTAATGCTCCATTTCAGCATAAATATCCTTTTCAAAACCCAAAAAACAAAAATGTATCTCCTTTGCATGATATACAATCCCCAAAAGAAGTAGGAAAAAAAATCAGGTGAAAAATCAGGTGAAAAAGAAGAAGAGCATGGAGTATAAGCAATATAATCTTAAAGAACTATATAATATGTTCAAGAAAGAACACAATCTAGAAGAATTAAACAAGATAATAGGTGCAATTAGTGATAAACATGACATATTATCTGACGATAATGAAGAGAGTAATAATGTCCAATTAGAAGAAGAAATGTATCAGCAGATGAACCTTATTAAACTAGAAGATCTGAATGTGTTACCTTTAGAAGAAATTAGAAGAAAATTAGATAAAAAATGTTGTAAAATGGCTATTGAAGATGAAATTAATGAAAATGGAGAAGAACTCGATTTAGGTGAAATAAAGGTCAATCTAGTTAATAATGTTGTTCCTAAACCTGAAGAATTTGGTGAACCTTTTAGAAGAAATACTCATTTTATAAGACGTAGGTGCATTCTAGCGTGACGTACAACCAATTTTCCTTTGGGTTTATCCCAAGGAAAACCACAACCTTTTAAGAAATTGGATTTACTCCAATTAGTCAAACAGGATACATCTTAAATATAGATGGAGCCTGTAATAGAGAAGAAATATTTGAGCAATGGAAAAGAGGCATGAATAGTTGGAAATCGCAGCTGCATAGGAATACATTCTAAAAAAGTTGTCCTTAAAAACTATTTCCATAGAATCAAGGGTACCCTATAGTTGGAAATTGGTCCGAGATCGCCAAATAACGAGAATGAGTTTATGCTAAAAATTACACAACTTGCCTGAGAACGCCAAGCTTTGCCTGAGAGCGGTCTCGCCTGCAATTAACACCTAGATCTCGTCGACCACCAAGGCCCGCCGCTCAGCCGCAACCAATGCCTCTGCCTAGAACACCAACCACCTGAACAACGTTGTCGGAAATCGCACCGTCACCGGCTGCAACACACGTATTTGCCCACAACACTACCTAACCCGAACAATGTCGCCTGAAAGTGCAACGTCACCAGGCCCGGCACACGGCTCTGCCTAAAACACCAACCAACCTAAACAATGCCGCTAGAAATTACATCGTCACCGGCCATAACAAACGCCTCAACCCCCACAGCGGTTGCCGGATTTTGCTCGCCAGATTTGCTGAAGTTTTCAAGAGCGAGAGAGAAAACTGAAGGCTACAAACACAACAGACGCCTCGCCCTTCATTTATTCAAAATTTGGACAGGGCTTCTAGTGGGATTGTCAAAATTATTGCGAGTGGATGGAATCATTTCAGAGGTTTTGGTTGTTAGGGAAAAGTTTTAATATGTATAAACCCCAAGTGCAAGGTGCGTCGTTGAGTATTCGAGGTATCGTCCGCAGGGAATTGGATTTCCAAGTACCAGAACTAATTAGAGCGTCTCAAGCTAGGCAAAACAGAAGAGGGACAGAAATAGAACTAAACTACTAAAGCAAACAAAAGGACTATGACTAAACCCAAGATCAACCAAGTAATCAAGTTAAACTTTCCCCATCCCAAGTTACACTAGGATTCAGAGATGGTCAATTGCATTATTAAAGACCACCCAAGCCCTCTCTTAAGGATCATGAGCTAGTCTTTGTTCTAACCTCCTGTTTTCATGGGTTTAGTTCAATTAGACGACAAGACTGACAACCCTTGACCTAGCTAGCAACCCGGACTATTTTCATATCCGACCACACTAGACAATCCATCTCGCCTCTCAGCATAAGTCGATTGCCCCAAAACACAGATGAAGGCTCTTTTAAGCATTTCATTGAACACTTGGCGGGCATGAAAGAAACTCTAAATTCTAGTATAAACAAGATGGGTAAAAGCCTAACAACAATCAATTAGCCATCAAGAGGCTAATTACAACCAAACATCACAAACTTAATTGAAACTAAACATCTATAAGAAATTCAAGGCAAGAGTTAACAAGCTAGAAAACAAAACAAGAAACATGAAATTAAAGAGGAGGGAAGAAGAGAAACTTAGCCATTAAATCTTGAAATCAAACGTCTTGTACAAATTATACCCAGAACTAATCTAATCTAATCCCCCTAAAGGTGTTTTTATTGGCTAAACCTAAGCTAAGAACTCCCAAAAAGTAGCCAAAAGAGAGTCGGGGAGACGTCGGACAAAAATATCGAAGAAGCGTTAAATAGAAAAAATTGGCAAGCGAGCGGGAAGAGAGGTGGCACGACCACCCTGTGCTCGGCTGGCACGGCCACACCGTGCCAATTTTCTGGCATGGTGGTTGGGCCACCCTATCGTCCCTTCTTGCCTTCTATTTGCTTTTCTTGTCCGTCTTCGTTCCTTTTCACGACGTTTGCTGAGTTGAAGTTATTACACAAAAGCAAATAAAATAAGTAAAAATCCTAAAGATTATATTATTGTACGAGCTAAAATTAGGTAAAAGAGGCACGTAAAATACGACAAATTATCGCCTAACAAATACCCCCACACCTATCTTTTGCTCGTACTTGAGCACAACAAAGGAAAAACTAACCTAAGAACCTAACTTACTTTCGTAGGAATCATGGTTACATTTAGCGTATGCAACAAGCCCTTTAAACCCCTTGGTTCCCCCAAGTGGACGAGTGAGGTTTCATAAGGGTTTGTAGAAGATATACCAACAAAATCTCGAAAAAGAAAAATAAAAAGGAAAAGAGAAACATAAACTTGAAAAATAGTTTGGATGTACAAACGAAGCGCAAATATATACAAGGGAGAGCTTTATACATATTCTAACTAACCAAAGCACCCATGCAACAAAGATATTAACCTGCATATAAACAGAATATACACATCAAGACTCTCTATCCCCATCGGTGACATCAAAGCACAAACTTTTCACTCCATTGTACATCAAAGCTTGGAATCCATCCCAGTGCTTAGTGTGCTAGTGTATCATCATCGTAGGAATTAGGCTTACCAGAATCAAATTGAATCCCACTTGACTGACAAAAACTGCATTATTGGCTTATTAACACAGAAAACAAGCATTCTCAGTAGTAGTATTGCCTCAAAGGGATAACACCCAATAGCAGTATTGCCTCAAAGGGTAATGCCCAGTAGCGCATGCCTCAAAGGGATACTTGTCATTCTAAATTTTATTTTTTTTCTTTTTCTTCCTTTTTTTTTTGAAATGCAAACAAAGACCAAAGTAGTCGTATCAAAGACAAGTGGGAGAGCCAATCATGGAAGACTAAGACCCTAAGATAATGATAATGGTATAAATAAGGATTGGATTACACATTGATAATGAACAATTGGGGTTAAAATTAGGGCCTAGAGTGACACACTGAGGATGAAGATCTATCATGCACTTCATGCTTATATACAAGCTAATAGTCCAGGCACAGGGAATTTAAGAAGATCAGAATAGTACGAAGCTTCCCCAAAACTAAAAAGAAAAACTATACAAAAGCGAAAAAGTTTTCATAAAAATATTCACAAAAGGGTATATGACTTCCCACGCCCACACCTAAATCTCACAATGTCCTCATTGGGAGCCAAAGAGTCACTACCACCACAAAACACACACAAAAACAAAGAAAACAAAATCACACACATGACACACAAAACAAGACAGACACACACAAAAAGAAAGCAAAGCAAAAAGGTGATCATAGCCGTCAGTTAGGTCAACAACATCCCAAATTTCACCTCAAAATGAACCCCAATAAAAACACAACCTAATATCCACAACTAAATACAACCTAATAGCCACAACTAGACAAAAACAAAAACAGAAAATAAAAAAAAGGGAGAAGAGTGAGAACGATTATAACAGGTTGGGTACTGGTTGTACCCAAACTAAGCCTCTCTAAAATGGTGTGATGTGAGGCTCGAGGAGCATCATCCACTTCTCATCTCTCAAGATCCAAGCTATCAATTCAGAAACTGCCAAAGCTCGCAGGAGCTTATTGAACACCTGAGCATGCAACTCCGATGGATGTAAGTAGGAGCACGAAAACATGAACCCAAATATGATAATGAGTGCTCCCCTAAACTTATCAAATGCCTTGGAAAGATCAGTAGAATAGTCAAAGGTAATAATCAACATGATTTTTCGAGGCAAATGCTCTAGGTAAAGATGGAAATGATTAAGGGAGGGGTCATACCCTCTAAAGGTACCTAGAGTCTCATAATAGTTGACCTTATTCCCCTCAAGCACAACATGAGAATCAACAAGTGGCCAATTGTAACACTCAGGGGAATGGGTGAGTGGTGAATCTGAAGGAGAAACATGAAAAATGTCGAGGGGATTGGGGGACATATGGTCATCATGATCAGGGCTAGGGAAAACTAGAAACACAACATCCACACCAGGCCTCCGAATAAGAGTCTCATTAGGCTCATGCTCCTTAATATCTATATTGTTTGACCCACAACAGGAATCATCCTCATCAACACTGACATCAATGCTAAATATCGCAACCACCCCAAACCCCATTGACTGAGTTAAAGGGTAAGGTGTATCAGAAAGGTAGTAATAGATGTAGTGTTGTCCCTAAGGGTGTTAGGTGAGGATGGAGGAACAGGGGGCAAAGTGGTCGAGGGAAGGTCAAATACTTCCTCTAGTCTGGACTCTAGAGTGGGAAAAGACTCACAATCATTAGACAAGTTGACAACAGGTTTAGGGGAACGAAACCTGGGGTTAGTCTCATGTGATATGTCCTGCTCCCGCATAAAATTAGTAAGCTTAAGTTGTTGCCCATTCATTGTCTCAATCATGCTGGAAAGTCTAGCAAAACCATTTGCAGAAACATAATAAGGATAAGAATTACTATCATGATAAGAATGATTACAATGCTCACACACAGGAGGGGCATAGTCAGGGATACAAGGGGAGGGGATGCAAGAATCGACACAACTAGTCTCAAATTCATATGTATCCTAAGCTAATGATACGACCGCAAGCGCACAGTGGTGTTGTAGCAATAAAGGTCGATCCCACAGAGACTAGGTTGATCTATTGGGCTATATCCCCTCAAGATATGCTAAGCAATTCCAAGTGCTTTTGATTAACAACAGCAAATAAACTTTTCTAAAACAAATATGGGAAAAACGCTTAGGAATTTTCAGAGTTAGGAAAGGGAATTGAATCAAAATGATAAACATGTACCTTTCTCTAATTGGTTAATTTTGAGGAATTGCAATCTATACAGAAATTCAATCTATTTTTTCGAAATCAACCAAATTTTCCTAAACTAAGCAAATGTCGCTCTTTTAGGCTAAGTTGACTTAATTCAAGTTTAATATTTTTGATTACTTAATTCGAGTCCTCCTAACTTGACAATCTGTCTTTCGAGACGATGCAATGATAGGTTCTAACAAGCAGTCCAACAACCAAGTATCATCTTTCGAATGTTCACTCGATTGTTTCAAGTGTGCAAAAAATTTTTGGCCAAAAATCAACTCACAATATATCAAACACTTGATAGAACAAAATCAAACCAATCGTGAAAATAAGCACAATTGAATAGGTTAGAACATGATCCAATAACAATTTCCACAAACTACTAAATCCCTAGACAAAAGTAAACAACTCACACATGATCAAAGATTAAAGTACCAACTACTCCAAAATGATAAATCTAAAGAGGAAAGAGAAGAGAAGAGAGAAGAATTGCTCATCCAAAAATCACGCTTGAACCGTTGTGCAAACCCGAGATGGAATCTTTGCAAGTCTTTGCTTCAACTCTGTCTCACTCTCTCTATAATCTAAACTAATCCTAATCTAGTTGAAGAGAGGAAAGGAGTATAAGATGAGATGATGTGAGATGATGGGGTGTGTTTGAGGATGAGGGCCCCCTTTTTATAGACAAATTTTAGAAGACGAATAGCCACACGTAATAATGGAATAATAACCGATAGGAAGTCAAAGAGCTTGCATGAAAACAAAAAGGCCTCATGGGAAATGAAGACACCACGGATCGACCGTGGTGTACATTGCCTCGACATTCGTCTGTCCTTCTTTCTTCCATGGGCATGGCAACTTAGGGGTATCCATGGAGAGTAAAAAATACACTCATTTATGGGTCAAATCTAGGGTCAAATGGTTTAGAAACCCACAAAACACAGAGAAGAACCAAACTCGAGCGTAAAATAGGAAAATAAGTATAAATTATAACATAAAGCATATAATTTTCCTAAAAAATGTAGCAAAATGGCTCTAAAATGATATACACTTTAAGCACTTATCAGCTAACCACTCAAGCAAATCCTAAGCTTCGTCAACATTATGAGCACAAAAGTCCCAATGCTCCAAATGAGCATGGGTCTCATAATTCACACCCTCATCAACTATACTCAAAATTTCCCACTTATCCAAACAGTAACCACAATGAGCAAGAAAAGAATATAATATGTCAAAATATCTCCAAAAAGGTTCATGCTCATATTGAGGAAAGTGAAAAACTAGCATTTTTTAATTTTTTATTGATTCAAATAAAGGCCTAGTCTCGAATGCTCAAGTAAGCTCCAATATTGAAAAGCAACAGCTCACCGGTAACGACGCCAAAAACTTGCTAGGGAAAAAGTTTTAATATTTATAAACTCCAAGTGGAAGGTGCATCTTTGAGTACTCGGGGTGTCGTTTGCAGGGAGCTGGTTTTCCAAGTACCAAAACTAATTAAATCGTCTCAAGTTAGGCAAAACAGAAGAAAGATAGAAATCGAACTAAACTACTAAAGCAAACAAAAGGATTATGACTAAACCCAAGATGAACCAAGTAATCAAGTTAAACTTTCACCTTCCCAAGTTACATTACGATTCAGAGATGGTCGGTTGCATCATTAAAGACCACCCAAGCCCTCTCTCAAAGGTTATGAGCTAGTCTAATTGTTCTAACTTTCTATTTTGATGGGATTAAATTAATTAAACTACAAGACTGACAACCCTTTACCTACCTAGCGACCGGGACTATTTTCATATCCGAATCCCAACTGTTCTCTCTACCCACACTAGACAACCCACCTCACCTATCAGCGTAAGTCAATTACCCCAAAAAACAAATGAAAGCCCTTTCTAGCATTTCATCTAATACTTGGCGGGCATGAAAGAAAACTCTAAATTCTAATATAAACAAGATGGGTAAAAGCCTAAAAATAATCAATTAGCCATCAAGAAGCTAATTATAATCAAACATTACAAACTTAATTGAAATCAAACATCTATAAGCAATTCAAAGCAAGAGATAACAAGCTAGAAAACAAAACAAGAAACATGAAATTAAAGAGAAGGGAAGAAGAGAAACTTTGCCATTAAATCATGAAATCAAACGTCTTGTACAAATTATGCCCTTTACTAATCTAATCTAATTCCCCTAAAGGGGTTTTTATTGGGTAAACCTAAGCTAAGAACTCCTAAAAAGTAGCCAAACGAGAGTCGAGGAGACCACAAACACAAACGTCGAAGCATTAAAAAGAAAAAATCGGGCGAGCGAGCGGGGAGAGGGGCTAGCATAGCCAGCCCGTGGTGAGGTGGCACGACCATGTGGTCAGGCCACCCCGTCGTCCCTTCTTGCCCTTTTTCTCTTCTCTTGTCCACCTTCGTTCCTTTTCGCGACGTTTGCTCGGTTGAAGTTATTACCTACAAAAGCAAATAAAAAAAGTAAAAATCTTAAAGATTGTATTATTGTAGGAGCTAAAATTAGGTAAAAAAGTCATGTAAAATATGACAAATTATCGCATAACATTGACGGGCCCGTCACAATCACTTGGCAGAATTTAGAATCTGTAAGTGATTTTGACGGGTCCCATCAAAATCTTTGTTGTTATTTTTAATTTTGACCGAGATTCTATCAAAATTGCAAGACACTCCATCAAAATTCACTTCGAGATCTGCGTCTACAGTGTGTCCATCAAAATGATCATCTTTCCGTCCAAATTTTTGTCACACTTTTTGGCGGATTAAATTCCCGTCAAAAATTTCAGCTGATTTTGACGGAAAGTGGCCCTTTTAACGGAATGTATGACCATAAAAAAAACGTTGTTCGAAATAGATTTTTTGGCAGACCATCATTATTACTGACTGATTGATTTTGACAAACTGACAAGAGGTTAAAATTATATTGATGAAAAATCTTGACGGATTGACAGTCTATCAGTACTCATTTTGACAAAAATTTTGACGGACTGACAGTCCATCAATACTTATTTTGACTGAAATTTTGGCGGTCTGCCAATCCGTTAGTGCTTATTTGGTCGGAAATTTTGATGGAAACCACTACCCATCACAACATGAACAAATTCTTTTTTTGGGCAGGTGCAACAAATTTTGACAGTAGTTGTGATGAACTCAGTCAAATTTTGTGATGATCGTTATTTTTTTTGTCAAAATTGTGACAGGTTCCCATCAAAATATTCATCAAATATTTTTCTTAATTTTCAATTTTTTTTTCCTTTTCTAGAATATCCTAGGTGGAGGAATTATGTAATTTTGTTCAGAATATAGTGGAAATATTCTGCTAATAACACTTGAGGCAAATTTTTTCCATCAAATTAAGAACAATGTAAAGAAAGAAGATCTCTTTTTCCCCTAAAATAGGGAGAATTTCGGTCATTACAAATTAGGTTTTGCATCAAAATAAGATGTTAATCGACGCATAAAGCAAAGAAAATAGTTTAAAGTTACAAAAGCTGTAGATCACATACAATCACTTAGGGAGTCTACTAGTACAATTTCTGCTTTTTTCCTCTGACATATGACTATAATGCTCAACAAATGTTTTCTGAACAATAGGAGCTTACATCCCTAACACACAAGGATAACTACCACGCCAATGTATTTCATACATCTTTTGCACAAGTTAGCGCAAGTAGAAGAGTAACCAACAATTTCCAATTGAAGTGAAAGAACTCAATGTATGCCTGACTTGGAGAATGTCATGCCCATGTAGAGACAATATTGAAGGATCCGGAACTAAGGGAATGCTCCCAAATATACCACCACAAGTATGCTTCAGTTGCTTCCAGTTAGTTTAAATGACACACGCACGCACACACACACGCACACACACACACACACACACAAACACACACACATATGTATGTGTGTATATATTCTAATAGTCTTTATTTGGAGGTGAAACCTCATCCTTGGCATCCATAGTTCCAATAATGATAGAGAGATGGTAGAGTGTACAATGAGAGTTGACATGAAATTCTAGCTCCTCCACATACCTTGACTGGTTGTCTTTCAACCACATAATGACGTACGGAGCTGAAAGAAAGGTTTCAAAGAGAGAATAGGGCATAACAAGATGGTTAATATCATAGACTAGAAATTGACATATTCTGAAGCTCACAAACAGGTACATCCAAACTTTCTAGATAAATGTAATTGGGGAAAACATGTGGCATCCAAATTGCAATGAAAATAACTAAGTGGAGCCTCTAAACCTCTAAAGCTTGACTTAGGAAGCAGCCTAAAATTTTAGAGGGTTGACATCCAATCCGAATAGAAACAGGAAGACAAATTGGCTACAGGCGTCATATTAGTAAGACATAAAGCAAACAGAAACCAGCACAGTATCATACAAGGACGAAGTTATGTTACAAATTATCGTTGTGGGCCCTACCAAGATACAACTAGAACTAGAATAAATGAGGGATTATGTAAGACAGAAAAAGTTAACACACAAAACATCCCATAGCATAGAGCAAGACAACCTAAAAATTCACTAAAATAGGAGAAAAAAAAACTTACAAACAAATTTAATCCAACCTAATAATGGTATCCAACCAAACATAAAATAAAATCAAACATCAACTAACAGACAAGCTGGCTTGAAGGAATAATGGTAGATATCTTGGTATACAAAAGAAGCATAGAATTAGTTGCACCAATTTGGTGCAATAATTCACATTACAGATGATCACATCCAACCACAAAACCTCATAGTGAATGTTCTTAAAGAAAGACTACTACTTATCCAAGGAGACCCTAAATAAATGCCAAGATAGGAATCAACACAAGCATAGTCATAGTCTCACACACATATAGAGTCATCGCACTTCTTTTGCAGTTGCCTCATAGAATGGTAGTTGTCAAGGTGGAAAATTACACAAAGGATCACCTCAAAACCAAACAAAGAGAGCATTTTGAGATTTTCTTATGTCCACATTTCATTAAATTATTGGTAGGCACTCAATTTGGAGAAATTGCCCTAGCAGCAACACATGCAGATGGGCAATCCTTAGACCTTTCAAGCCCATCAGCAGTCGCCAAGCTAATGACAACTCCTAACCCCAAAATGGTGCCCCAAACCTACTGGATTATGTATTATGTATGGCCTAAAATCAATAGTAATCACTTAGTCACTCCTTACCTCCTCAAAAAGAGAAAGACACAGAGCGAGATGGAGGAATATAGAGTTGGGGAGGCTTAGACTCTTATCAGTTTAGTCACGTTTTTCATTGAACAGTTGGTGGCCAGTGTAGAGGATAACCATGCTGATAAAGCAAGCAAATGGGTAAGTGAGAACATATCAAAAATTGCATCAAAAACTTGATCACATTTTCATGAGTGTGAAATCAATGAACAAACCCTAGAAGTGACAACAGAGACAAACCCACCTCACTAAGACCCATGAGTTGTTGCCATGCCAACCGAAAAACCAAGACCGTAATGCCCAAACCAACGTGCTCGACTAATTCGCTGATCTAGAACCCATCATTGCCTCATAATTCATGGAAATTCATGGAAAAATGATGGAATGGGAAGAAGAAGCAACAAGACCACCTTACCAACTTACCAAATTCGCAGATTTGGAAATTCAAGGAAAAAATAATACCTTCAGTCTTACCAACTACAATTGAATTTCACAAAAAAAAAACCATTATTATCACGAAAAATAGAACAACCTAGGTTCAATTGAGTTGATGAACTAGAGGGGGAGGAGCAGAAAACTGAAGGCGAGGGAACTGAATTTGGTTGAGCTTACTCGAAGCTGGCTGGTGTTTTCACATTATCTTACCCAATTCTCACCAGATGCCTATCGGATCTAGGTAGAGAGGATAACACAATAGAGAGAGGAAACTAAGAGTGGTCTGTAGTCTCAGAAATTTGCGGCCATGGGTTGAAGAGAGTGAGAGAAAGGTCATAGGAATTTGCTTCAGGGGTTGGGGATTGAAGAGAAAGAGAGTAAGAGAGGGGTTGAAGAGAGAGAGAGAGTGAGAGAGGAAACTAATTAAGAGCATCCGCATTGGTGATCCAACAGTTTGGATCACAAGTGGGGGTCCACACCCTCCACATCATCCCATAAGCCAATTTTTTCTTTCTTTTCTACATCTCATGGATCACCAACTTGGATTACCAAATAAAATAATACTTTGTGGAATCCACTACTAATATATCATTGGTCAAACTTTTTCAAAAAAAAAGTTTAAAGCTTACTTGGCAAAAAAATAAAAACAAAAAATAGTGGTGAGTGGATCATGACCAAGAGCTGGACCTTGGGGTGAGCTGAAAGGATCACCATTGTATGTCATTTTTTGGACCGCGGGCAGAAATTTTGGCTCACAATCCTAGCAATGCAGGTGCTCTAAGGTCACCTGAAAAGAGAGAGGGGGTTAGGAATTTGTAGAATTTTAACGGACACCGTCAAAATTTGGTCAAACGATTAAATTAATTCTTAATTTTGATGGACATTTCGTCAAAATATATCCATGTCCGGTCAAACTTGACACTGATATTTGCTATTAAGATAGTCCGTTAGTTTAATAGATAATCCGTCAAATTTTCCATTAAAATCTATGATTGATAAATTTTCCATCAAAAAATTTCGTCAAAAATTAAGTTGTTTTCTTGTAGTGATATATCGAGAGGGAGAATGTTTACTATTTATGGAGAGTGTGTAATAAGTAAGGTAAATAATAAATAGTGAAAAACCCCCTCGAAGGATATGTCTTGGGGTATTTATAGCCTTGGGGTTGGCACCCAAGGGGAAAATGGTAATTTTTTTCATGTGGGGGTGAAATTACCATTATATGCCTCCAGTGTCGTTCTTCTTCCTCAACTATGAACTTATGTTAACATGGCATGCACCTTGTCCCCTTCCTCATTGGATGGGTCTTAAATATCTCAATCATTTAACCCCTCACATGTTAATGGTACACCTCCCGAGACATTCGGATGAGATATGGATTTGCTTGATATGCCCTTTCAAAGCATTATAAATAGATTTACCCATTCAAGGCTTATTACATTCACAAGTCCACAATGTCTATGCACAGATTTCCCTTTCTCGGGAGTGAGGAGGATGCCAAGTCGGTTCGATTTTCAGAAGCTACGCAAGGAGCCCCTAATCCACCCACCTAAACCTCTCCCACCTCAATAGCAATCGCTCTGCCTCCACTTCGCGAAGGCTAGGGTTGAGTGCTATGGGTATCACGTTGGGGTTCTAGAGATAGTGTAGTTGATCTACTATACCTCAGTTCTTTAGGAGGGGATTCACTTCAAAATCATCTCGCCCCTCGTAGCTCAGGATTTGATCGAGGCTCTAGATGAGTTTTGCTAGGAGAGTCTTGAGATTTAGTTGTAGGCCAACGACGACCGACTTGTTTAGTGTCACCAGTAGGAGGTGAGTGTTGCGTGGAGAGTTCAGACTAGTCGACATTTCCCTTCCCCTTCCCCCAAGGTTTCCCCCTCAAAGAAGCAAGAGAGGTCTCTGCCAAAATGGAAGAGGAGGGTTCTCCCCATGGAGAGGGAGAGAATAGCCCTTTGAAGGAAGAAATGAGTGTCGTTATGGAGCATAATTGACTCCTTCTGAAGGAGCTGCTCATTTAGTGGGGACGTGCCTCCCTTCTAATTACCGGAAAAGAACCCTTCCAAAAGAGAAGAAAGGGTTTCCTCTAGTTGAGAAGAAGTTCAACTCAACTTCAAGGTTTTTATGCTGTGCCGCCAGAGCATCACTCATTTATCACTAATGAGTTGAAGCACCATAGCTTGTTTAGCCATTTTCTATTTGTTTGTAATAGGCCTCATTGCCCCATTCAATGCGTACCTGGGCTATAACATCTTATTACCATTGTTTGTCTCTTTTTTTTGGTGTACTTAGAACTTCCATATCAATGAATCTTTCAGTGTTGCCATCTCTGCTTCGTATGAATTTCTTAGTACATCGTAATTAATGTGTCCTTCATTTTTCATCTTTCTCTTTGGTTGCTTTACCTTTTCATATTCAATCCATATACGCTCCTTTATGGTCGAACTTGTACGTGTGGATACGTTTCTCTAAGATCAACGGGTCAGTGAGGAGATCCCTTCCCTTTTTTGACTTGATAAACCGAGATGACAGGGTATTTCCCCCCTTCTAGTTCAGCCAAGAGGGTCAAATGGACTGGTTTGCTCGGCCGAATAGAGGGAGTAGGCCATCCTCCTTCACTTAGCTCGACCGAATAGGGCAATGAGGAACCTATTTGGCTAGGACGAATACATTAAGGAGGCCATCGGTCGAATCGAGTAAGGAAGTGTTCTTCCTCAATTTGGTATGCCCTACCTATTTAGCCCATCTCCTCTTGCCCACTTCAGATTTTGACAAGTGACACTTCATCTAATTATGGGTCATTGGATTCTAACATGCATCTCGAGGCAACATCTGTGCATATATACGCGTCTTACTCTGGTTCAATTCTCACTTTCATTCATGCGTCATCCTCAAAATTCTCTAGAGAGAGAAAGTTAGTGAGAGAAGCTCTTAATGAGGGATTTCTTTGTCTAGACGATCACAAAGGTATCGATCATTCCCTTTGTCGTTTATCATTCCTATATAATGGCTATATCTTTTTCCCCTTATTTAGTAAGATCATTCTCTTGCCCCTTGTTGGGTTTTTGTTAAGTCATAAATCATGCATTATTTTAATAATTATTTTGATTATATTATATATATATTCTTTCATCTAATTTACTTTATTTTATATATTTTTCGGGTTAAACGTTAATAAAATAAAGAGGAGAAGAGAAGACGTCAAAGTTCGGATTTTACATGCTAAGTTATCAAGTCGGTCCAAAAATAATGATTTATGAAAAAATATTATTTTCATAATGATTTATTTGGGCTAGGGTTATAAAATTATTACTCCTAATTGAAGAGAAACTAGAAGACTTGAAAGAGAAGGAGTCTAAAGAAAAAACCCTAGAAGATAATATTATAAAACCCTTGATGCCTCACCTCTTCTCCTAACAAAACTCACCAATTATCCTCATAGCATCTCACCATCATCACGATCATCACACAAGCTGCACCATCATCATTCATCATCATCATCATCCAAGTATTCTCATCACACCATTAACGTCATCGCAATTTCAAGACCAGTGTATTAGTTTGGCAATTTTAATTTAAAGCCTAGTGTTGCTTCTTTTCTAGCATGTTATTAAGACATGAGAAGCTTTAGTAGATTATGTGATTAATTTTCTTACACTTAGTATAATCTATTTGAAACCATCCTAAATTAATTATTTTGAAATAGGTTTTATGCTTTATTGTCTAGTTGATTTTTATTCATGATTCTATAACGATTAGTATTTATCGTTTATGATATTCACGTTAGATTAGTTAGAATGTGTGCTAATTAGTTTAATACGAATTCGTATGATAGTTTAAAAAGCTTTAATATGTAAAATTTATAGTCTTTTTAGTCTTTAGTATCACCCTAATTGATCATGGATGACTGAAATCCATCTTTTTCAATTAGATAATTGTTATAGATCATTGTTAAATCAATTTGCTAGTAAATTGGTTACAAGGCGTTAGATGATATTTTTCTAATACTTAATGCTCTAGTTTGATTAAATTCTTGTGTTGGTGTTAGGGTTATCAAAACTGGTAGGGTTCATATTAGGGCTGGACATAAATAAACTATAATATAAGAAAAAATGGGAAAGATCCGCTGGTGGGTGTCTTATATAGTCTAACTCATGGATAAATCGGTTTGTGTGTTGATGATAAATATTAATTTGCATGGTGGATATAGATTATGCTAAGTAATTTTCGTAAATTTAGTACCATTGATAATTATTTCTTGCTTTTTAGTTAATTTCTCTAGTTTGTCAATTTTTATTCTTCAATTTATAATCTTGAATATAAATTTCGTTCACCCCCGCCCCCCAAAGAGTAGTATTTTAGGAGTGTCTTGGCAATATTAGATCAGTTAGATTTTGATTTTTAGTGTGGTTATAATTTTCAGATTTAATTTCTATTCTGTTTTGCCATTTATTTATCGGTTTGTTAGAAATTAGGTCAAAATAGTTTCTTTTATTTTTTTTCATGTTTTAGTCCATGTTAGGGTTTATATAGTTTCCTATTTTTCCTCTATTTAATTTCGGAATTTTTGGAAATTATTTGATAATTTTCAGAATTATTTCGTGAGTTGGATATGTGCAGGTTTTTATTTTAATAAATCTGAAAATTACTTTTTTAATTTTTATTTTATGTTTTTAGGGTTTTATTAAGTCCAGAAAATTATATCCTAAAATCTGGGAAATTTGGTATTTATTTTCGTATTTATATTGGTGCTGTTTATTATTTCTCTAATTTCATATTTTATTTTCTGTTTTAATTTTCTGTAGTTAATTTTCTGTTTTAATTTTTCTGAATGTAATTGCATGTAATTTTGGAATTATAAAGTTATAAAATTTTAGAATATTAATTTGGATTACTTTCTATAATTTTTAATATTAAATTTCTGTTTGTAATTTTCTGGTGTAATTTTTAGTCTTATATTGCGTTATTATTTTTCAGATTATTTAGGATAGCTATTTACTATTTTATTTCCAGGATTAAATTTAGAATATTTGGGAGCAATATTAAGTATTTTTCTAGATTTTTACTTGTTAACTTTGATTTATTTTTGTAATATAAAGAGAAATTACAATAAATTAGAGAGTAGTAAAATCATTCAGAATTAAACTAGCTTCTTATCATAATCTTTCCTCGTGAGATCGATCCCTGCTTTCCTATGCTATAAATATTATTTATAAATCAAATTAGTGGTTTGATTTGTAGCTCTAGTACAAGCTCTGTAGCTTTGGGGACTATATGTTTACGAATAACTCCGTCGATCCATCTCCAACCTCACCCGTTGGGGAAGGCATCGACCCTTACATGAGTACCAAAATAACTTATAACCGGACATTAGGCACCCATGTAGCCTGGCCGTAGTGATTTTATTATGGAGTAGCCCAAATTTCGTTGAGGAGAGCTCCGGTAACTCTCTATCCCTCGAATCTTATTCTTCGGGGTAGACCTATGCCATATTCGTGGGAGGTATCCATAGCTAACTTGCCACCTAGGTCTATTGCCAGTGTAGGAATGCCACCCACAAACGTAGTTGATGAGCCGGAGCAGGATGCACCCCCTTCCTTGACAGGTCCGACCCAGAGGACGGGCCTAACTCCTATTACATCAATCCATCCTTCCACGATAAGCTCGAGAAGATCATCGATTTTGAGATGAAGTTTTCTTTCAAATGCAACTATAGGGTGATTGTTCCCTCATACAGACATGGTAGATAAACCTTTTCTAGGTTGCATAGCAGTGTACCGTGAAGCCTTAGAGTATGGCCTTCGGTTCTCCCTCCCCAAGATTGTCATGGAAATCCTCCAAACATATGGTATTATAGTTGCTAACTTGTCCCCAATGCATGAGCATCCATTCTATTGTTTGTTGCTACATGCAAGCTAAAACATGTTGAGTGCATGACCTTGGCCTTTACCTACGTGCACATAATCCAATGCAATAATAACACGTGGGGAGAAGGGTTGGTATCGATTGATTAGCCGACCCAACTCCATGTTAGCCCTAGACAAGCCTTCCTCCGATCATGGGTGGAAGTACAGGTTTGTATATGTGTAGACACCTAAAAATAACATCTTATTTTAATAAGCCCAATAACGAAAATAATAGCTCATTTTAAATGTTTAAGGGCCCAGTAGATTGATAGCTCAAAAATAAATAAGAGAGAGGGGGGCCGAGAGAGAGAGGCCAAGACTATGGGAGGCACTGGCCCAATTGGCCAGTCTTTGGTAAACCCAGTCGGCTTCACCATAGTGACAACTGCCTTGGTTCTTCTACCTCCCTTTTGCCCATACCTGTTCCTATTAAGCTAAGTCAGGCAAACCCTCACTAAGTCAGAACTTCCGTGCCTAATCGAATTAATTTCAATTAATTAATTAGACTTCTAGTCTACTAAGATGGTTTTAGATAAAGCTTAACAGAACAGGACTTGGTATCCCTTTCCTAGGTTGATTCACATAACCCTCTCGATAGCTATAGAAAGGGGGTTGACCCCTTGATTGGGGCGACGAAAAATCATTCAGAGCGGCATAGAGATAGAGAGAAAAAAGAGAGATCCAGAGTCCCTTTTCTGAAAGTGAGAGCCAGTATTATGAGAAAGAAATCACATCTGTTCTATAAAGCGTCTTCTGTTGGGTTCTTAAAGGATTTAATAGGGTTATTGTGAGGGTTATTCTGAGGGCGCATTTTACAACATTCTCCCCCTTCTCTTTACTCCTTTTTTTGATTCAGTTGGATTGTAGTTTGGTAAAGATATAAGTTTTAGGCAGTTTCATCACCACCTGCTGTAGCAATTTCAACAATTTTACCTTTTTGCTTACTTTGAAAGACATCTTACCTTGATTATATGAATGATTCTAATTTGTCACATGAATGTATGTTAGTATGATTAAGTTTTAATTTCCCTTGTTGATTAGTATAGGCCATTAGTGATGATGAGTGGTGATGAGGTGCATCCCATCACATCACTGTACCATAGCCTCCAAATCTAGAACCTCGATTCTGGACCAAGGAGTTAGGACCCACACTAGGGATTAATCGGGGGACCTTTTGTAAACCTTTTGGAAGAAAATTAACCAGGCCCTCCTGATGTCCCTTTTAGCGGTCCCTATAGGTTTATGGTTTGCTTCGAAAAGTAAAATTGGTTTGAAAGTTTTTCCTAAAAATCACTAGCGACTTTATTAGTTAAAGTTTAATACTTTGTTATTTTACATGCTTTCTGCTTGTGTATAATGGAATCAGGGTGGATTTAGATCTAGGCAGCAAAAATCTTCCTAGACCAGAATACGGGTTCAGAAATAGCACCGGAACCTGCTTGGATCCGTGGATCGGGCTTGTACTCAAATCCTAGGCCAGGCTGAGGCTATCGACAGTGCCTGAGCTAGGAAATTGGACTTGGCTCTGCCCAGGGAATCTGGTTGGGATCCTTGGTTAAGGCTTAGGCCCATTTTGCCAAGATCATGTAGCCTAGTTGTGCCTACCGCATTTGAAAAAAAAAAAATATGTTCCTAAAAAAACCTAAAGTACCTAGCAAATGAGTCCGACCATTCATGTGAGCGCGCATCCGCGGGGACGTGGATCTTTATAGGGATGGCTCCACTGGGAACATTTTTTTAAGAGGGCGAGATTCAAACATCAATACATGAAATTATCTTAATTGCACTTTCATTAGGCGTATGTGCATTATGAAGCACTGCCTATCGGAATCAACAGCGTCTCTAGGCAGAATCCTGATTCTACCCATTGTGAAAGTGGCTAGTTACTTGGTAGGTCCATTTAGACTTTCAACTTAGCAAGCAGTTGCTTCACCCACTAACGTTATATTTTTCGGGTCCATACGACTTAGGAAAGCAACTGAAATGTTCGAGGCATACCATGCACCCCATGGATGGCATACGAAGCATTGGATCAGGAGAGGATTTTCCTTGTACGATTTAGCTTCTTTAACCTAACTAATGCGCAAGTAAGCATAATGAAGCATTGGATCACGTTATATTCGGGTTCATACTTATCTTGATAATTAAGGGCAAGTAAGCAGGACAACAAGCTCCTCTCAAAAGACATGATGCATTTTTTTGAAATGTTAACGTAACTAATGCGCAAAATGCTAGACCTAGGCATATTTCATAGCGCAGCAAACTATAGACCAGTCCAAGTCGAACTGTGAAACCCGCTTGGGTTCCCTAGATAATTCAAACTTCTGCAGCTTTTCAGTAACTATGCTAGACCAATTTTAAGTTGACTTAGATCCTTAGGGATCCATAGAGAACCCGACCGGGTTCCTTGAGGCTTGTCCATTTTTTATAACCTTTTCTTTTCTTTGCCCCAGGTTATGTATTAAATATGTTGTTAATGAAATTAGAGTTTGTTACTCGGGACCCCCAAAAGCTCTTTACAGTTGTGGTTGGTTTTTTTTTTTTGTCATTTGTTTTGGGAGGAAGTAGGGGCTGGGCCTTGTATTTTGCTGAGTCTTGCATATAAAAGTCCAAATACATTCATAGTAAATTGCATTACAAAATCAACATGACACTATCATACATAAGTGTGACAAGATAACTCCATTTATTAACTTGGAACCCACCATTGCTTCCACCAAAGAATTAGTCAGCATAATGAGATGTGAAGCTAGAATCAACTGAAACTCGGCTCGTACTCACAACCGGATGGGAGCTACCCCTAGGAGACTAAGAGTGGCAAGGAGGCTCCCTATGCATGGTCCTAGATGACCAATCGTCGTATAAGATTTGGGAAACTGGAGGTTCCCCCAAAGAGGAAGTGGTAGCATGAGGATCCTGAGGATTGTAGATTTGAAGGGGTTCAACTTCTAACGAAGAATCCTTACAAAACATAGCCTGTTTAGCACAAGCAGATTCCAAAACATCCTGAGCTTGTGAAGAAGGATGTCTCCTCAATTGAGAATGGAGAGGTGGCACTCGTCCTGTGTAGTCGCCAAGGGCCTTTTGTAAGAAAGAACAAGTTTTATAAACAAAAACAAAGGGAAAAGGAATAAAGAAGGAAAAGAAAGAGGGAAATACCTCATCCGTCTGAGGATGATGACCTGTAAAGAGGTTTACAAATGCCTTAATCATAAAACAAAAATAGAGAATCATCATGCTTGATTGCTCCCTGTTATACTGAAAAAAGGAAGCCAACAAAGTAAGTACTGGAAATTTTCTAAAGAAAGGAGAGAAGTGATGTACTTACACCCGCAAAAGTGGGAGGAAAAGGAAGCTCATGGCACTCAGACTCCAACACTAATGGAATCCCAACATACTGCTTAGGTTGTCCCTCCGATGCCACATGAGCGTCCAGATTGGGCTTTGGAACGTTGACGCGTGTGACCTAGAAAAGGAAAGCAAGGTAAGAACAACACCACTTAAATGTTAAATGAAATGAAAGGGATGGGTAAGTAGATTACCAAGTGCGTCACAATCCTAGTCCAAATAGATCATTATGAAAATTAATATTTTTCATAAATTATTATTTTCAGACCGACTTGATAAATCTTCTTGTAAAATCTTTCAATAAATAAAACCTGTGTTTCGACATCTTTTATTCTCCTCTTCATTTTATTGATCCTTAACCTAATAAATAAATAAAATAAAGTAAATTTGACAAAATAATATATATAATATAACCTAGATAATGATTAAAAACAGGCATGAATTATGACTTAACACAACAAGAAGACAACCCAAAGGGACCCGACTTGGATCTCTATGTGAATGGCATCAAAAGATCACTAGTGTGCAAATGAAGAAAGAAAAGGCAAAGCAATCAAGGTACTCAACAAAACCCAGGTTGGGTCCCACCACCACATGCTCATATTTCTCTTGGAAAATACAAAAGAAGAAGAAGCAAAGGAAAAGAAAATCCAAGGGATAATCTACATTCATGAGCACCCAAAGCATGAATGCAAGGTTAAGAAAAATGGAATAATTAGTGTTCAAAGAAGAAGAAGCCAAAATAAAGAGGATTTGAAGGACAATCTACATCCATGACCCAAAGCATAAAAGAATGGAATACTTACGAAAGTATTTCAAAATATTCATCAAAGTTGGAAGCTAAAATCAATAGCCCCGACATAACAAGACATTAATAGTGCCTAGAGGCCCAAGCAAGCTTTCGAAGCCTAGCCTGGGCGCCCTTTTCCCCTCCCTCTCCTTTTCTTCTATGCAGGCCTAATTTCCCAAACCAGCAGACGACCCCAACTGGCCCAACACCCTCATTTCCCAAACTCAGCCTACTTCCCCCTTCATTAATCAATCATGTGCAGATCACATGACTCCTAGATCCTCCCCCTTATTCATTTCTTCGTCCCTAGTTCTGCCCAAGATACTCGATGGCCATTTCCTTTCTCTTTCCTCCTTCGACCATTTCACTAATTCCCCTGTAAATTCCAGCCATTTCACCATCATTAACATCTCAACGGTTACCATATTGGGTTTAACTTAAGTGTTGAAGTAATGATTGGGGGCTATAAAGGGAGCAATGAAGCAGAAAGGAGGGAAATGATGCGTAGCATTTAGATTCCTTTTTCTCAATTTTCAATCTTTGTGGTAGTGATTTCAGATCTAAGAATTTAGTTCTCAAAGGGGTGTGGTGATGATTTTAAGCTGACGCTGTTGAGTTAAAATTGTCATATTCAGATTCAATTTTCACAAAGCAATTAGGTCAAGCTTCATAATAATTTCTTTATAATGTGATTTTGAGGCTCTTTTTGTTGTTCGGGAGTTGAACTTGATTGACTTGAATTAACTCGACGCGATTCTGGTTAATTTGCATCAATTGGGTTTCTAGCCTTCTCCGTTTCTTATTCTCTTTATTGGTTGATGCAACTAGATTGTTGTTCTTGCTTAGGGAAGTCTCACAAAGTGGTTAAATTTCGATAATTAATACATGGATTTACTGTCAGTCCCAATTATAAATTTTGGCTTGGGTTGATCTTCTATTCAATAGAGTATTGCAACTTCATGCAGGAACTAAAGGGCACAACTCTATTATTTGACCATACTAGTTGAAACTGATGTTGTATAATTTCTCCAACTTTGGCACTATTAGTTTAGAAATTAAAATTTAGAGAATCCAATAAAAAATGTACTTTTATTTTTAGAGTAGTTAGTGACCTAGTTTTCGTAATCCATCCCTGTGGATGGACCCCTAAGTGCTACAATGAAAACCGTGAGCTTGCGGTTAAAACTAATCTTTACAAAAAAAAATCACAAGTTTTTGGCACCGTTACTAGGGATGATTTTTTAAGTTATGTTGCATTGAGTCATTGTTGAGTCGTTTGAGTCATCTTCATTTTCTTTTCGCATTTTTTATTTTTGATTTTTTGTTATGTTAGTTTAGTTTTAGTTGTTCTAATTTAGTTTAGAATTCTTTTGTTTTTATTTTTGATTAGAGTCTTTATTGTGATTACTATTTTGGCCATTTTTATTTTGGTGATTGGTGATTATTTAGCTGCTGAAAAAAAATAAATTGAAACTACAGTTTAGCATGGACTAATATAGGAAGAACAAAAAGGAAAAGAGCACAACAGTGTAGGTTTTATCAGATTTTTGTATTCTGGTTGAATTGTTTGAAGCAGTTCTGGTGCGAACTTTTCTTATATGATATTTTTAGTGGATTCTCCATGTTTTTTAGGGTGTAGGTAAATTTTGGTATGATTTGTTGGATATTCTAGAATTTTCTGTGCTTTTTAGAAATACTTTTCTGTTGGAAATTTTTGCATTGTTCTGGGACAGAAAAAAATTGAAAAAAAATATATATTCATGCCCCTTGTGGTTGTCTTGAATTTTTTGTGTAGAGGATTCTAATTATGGAATTTTGATTTTTTGTTTTAATTTTATTTTTATATTTTACCTGTTCAGGTTTAGTTTATGTTCACTTTTCTCTTTTTTTATCTTGTGTTTTCTGCTTTTGTTTTTGTTCCTAGGATTAGTTTACTTTCTATTTTTGTTTGGTGTGCGAAAACAAGAAAGAAAAAAAAATCCAAAAAATCAACATCCAAAAAAAAGAAAAAGAAAAAGGCCAAAAATATATTGTTTTGTGAGGGGGTAGGATTTGCACGACCAGTTGGGTTAGAGATCCCAAAAGTAAAGGACTTGTTAGGAGTGAACCCGACCCTAACCTAGAACCTGAACTTGAACCTAAGCTTGAACTTGAATCACAAGAAATGACACAAGAGAGATCATTGAGTTATGTTTTCTATCCTCCTAGAATTGCTTTACCATCTTGTTTTAATCTACCTGACCTAGGACCAGATGTGACTTTCAAGTTGAGACTCACTATGCTCCAATGCTCCCTAAATTCATAGGTTTAGAGGATTCATATTTATTTTTGAGGAAATTTGAATAAGTGTGTGTTGAGTTATTATATTCTAGTTTTGATGATAACAAATCCAAGTGTAAAAATGTGTCCAAGTAGTGTTGCTCCAAACATGATTTGCAAACAGGCCTAACTGGTGTTTGTAATCTTTACTGTATTAACCGGTTTGCCACATGTGAGAACAAGCCTCTAAAACAGGTTTTTGGGTGATTCTACATTAAGTCAAGAACGCCATCTCACAGTTGGTTGTAAGGCATGTTCACAACAGCTCTTCTAGCAATGCAAAGAACAACTCCAACAAACAAGGTAGCCTTGATGTTCCCAGCAGCTTCTCTAGCGATGCAAAGAACAACCCCAGCAAACAAGGTAGCCTTGATGTTCACAACAGCTCTACGGATCTTGGACAAGATTCAAAACAAGAAGTCTTGGGTATATAGGCTTTATTTATTTAGACTCTTGTTAATATGCCAATATTGAAAAAGCTTTTTAAACATCTCTTGAATCGGTATTTGCGCTAAGTGCTTCAGAACACCAGACTGCGAACAACCCTGCAAACAGGGTGCCTAGGGTGTTTCTGACCTAAAGTGGCCATACCCGATTATCCTTGAAATTATTATTTCGGTTGGCCAAAATCTCCAGAATATTTTCAAATGTTATTCTTCTGGAAAATATATTTCTTGATTATATTATGGGAGATTTGGGAAAATAGATTTTGGGAGATTTGCCAAAATTAGAAGATTTTCTCTGCCCATATCTTCGGATGTGATAAAGTTTTTAAATTGCTAAAGATTTCTGGTTGCCTTGCTTAAAGCTTACCCACGGCTATAAGGAGATAAAGGTTATCTCTTATGATAACAAATCCCTTAGATTTTGGGAAATATTTTATCACTAGCCGTTGGGAGTTTTGTTTTGAAAAATCACCGTCCAAACTTAGGTGATTTCCTTTCCTCTCCTTGGTTTTTGACCGTTGGAATTTATGGTTAAAAACAGCTTCGTTTTCACTGAAACATATACAGAAACATATACTGAGCTATAGAGGGAAGAAAGCAAAAAGAAATCTTGAAACACAACATTCCCAAAAGGCAAAATTTCAAAAGAGGTTTTTCTAGTGAAAAGAATTTCTGAGCTTCATTTGAGAAAAGAAAAACCAGTTCAAGTTGTGTTTAAAGCAAGCTTTCAATATATTGGCATAATAGGAACTTCATTGTACCTTACATCTGCTTAGTCAGAAGCACCCCCTGTAAGGTGTTTGTAACCCTGATCTTGAATCAGAAAAGTGAGTGAGTGGTCCTAAGTCGTGTGGACTTTGGACGTGTCCAATCTGGTGAGATTTGGACATGGTGTAATCTGCCTTGAGAAGGAGATTACGTGGTTGCAAGGTTGTAACAAGGTGTGTTACAATTGTAACGAGTTAAGCCCGGTTATAGTGAAGTGGTTAAAAGCCTACATGAGGTAGGTCGTGGTTTTTCACACCTCAGTTGGGCTAGAGGTGTTTTCCACGTAAAAATTGTGTGCTTTAATTTCGCATTTATCTTGGTGATTTTCGTATTTGCAATATCTGAAAACACCCCCTGCAAACAAGTCAACAGGGTGTTCGTCATCTGAGAACAACCTCAGTCAGGGTGTTTGTCATATATAACGCGAAAATCAGACACCACAATTCACCCCCCCTCTTGTGGAAGTATACTCTAAGATCTAACA
>JACYFF010031957.1:102863373-102888270 GCA_017589665.1 Selenicereus undatus | reverse complement strand
ATTATTATTATTATTATTATTATTATTATTATTATTATTATTATTATTATTATAACCTTGTAAAGTTTAATCTCGAGCTACGAAAATTTAATCGCATACAGTTTAATTTTCTTGCCGGACCCAAACCTTATAAGCTCAATTATAGCCCAACAAGTGTGTGCCTTTGATTTAGCTAGTTTTCTTAATTACATCTAATTATAATTAGCTAAATCTAATCTTGGAGGGTCAATATAAGCCAAGTATAATAGGTAAGTCATAAGACAACTTCAAGCAAACCCAACCACGCACACATCTCTCTCTCTTGCTTCTTTCTCTAGCCCATGGCCCCTTTCCAGCTGCTGCCTTGGTGTTTTCTGGCCACTAGTCAACCACCAGTTGGCCACCCATCGACACCCCTAGCCTTCCTCTAGCCACGACAACCCTCCCCTTGCCCAAGCACAACCCCAACTCTTTCCTTCAAGCATCTAAGTGAGGTAACCCTAACCTCAACCCATGGATTTATTTTGAGTTTTATTGATTGTTTAAGTATGGGTTATGTTTATATGAACCAAGTGATGGTTGTTAGGCAATTTTTATTGAGTTTAGTAGTGTCTAAAGTTGTGGGTGATGAATTGGAAGTTTGATCAAATGAATTGAATCATGAAAGTTGAATCCAAACTTGCATATTTCATTTGTTGTGATTTTGATATGGGCTATATATATGAGGCCTTAAATGATCTTTTTATATCTCATTGTGGTGATTTGGAATGATTTCAAGTAAATAGGGTAGATTTCAGTATTAAACTGGTAATGATCGGCCCATGGGAAAATTATATTTTTTGGTGGGTGGATATTTTAGTGTGTTAGCTATCAAGTGGATTTTGAATCGCCTTAATCTGAGGTCTGTGGAAAAAGTTGTGGTCGTCTTACCAAAACTGTACAGAATGGACCAAAACTGACGCACTTGTGTTTTAGCCCCAATTTGGGAACCCTATTGTGGGAATCGTGTTTTGCGTTGCAAATAAATTTTTTTCGAGACTTCTAATCTTTTCATATTGGGGTTTTAGGTCTCCATTTGAGGTCAAGGGTGAAGGTTATGAATTTTTGAAGTGAATTGACCTGCTTTGGTGCAAATTAGGCTATTATTGCAATTTTTGTGCAACGTATACTTGGAGGAAAATTCAGAACATTCAGAAAATTGTACTGTAGATTGTCCATATTATTTTTGAATCTCCTATAAGATTTCATGCATTTTTGGTTAGGTATTTTGAGTTAAGTGATTTTAGAAGCATTTTGAGTAATTGTGTAAAGAACAATACTAAAGATTGAGTGAGATTGATCATGCACTCATTTTGTTTATTTTGAGCCAAGTAAGGTCATTTAGGGGGGAAATGAATACTCATCGAATTTCATGTAGCTTTCAGCTTGATTAATAAGAAAGAAGAAGACAAGTACACAATTTGGGAGCTTGTTTATAAGATTTGAATCATTTGGGATTTTACAAAGAAAATACCAAGTTTAGTGAGCTTAATAACTTCTATTGAGTTCAATGAATCATTTGGGGTGGAATTCTATATCTAATGGATTTATGAATGAAATATGAGAAGTGAGGAGAATTGTGACTCAGAAACCATATTTATCATACCAAGTTATTGCCGTTTATACTATTTTGAATCAAGATATATCTCTCTTGGCCTCAAACCTTTATTACTTACTCAATTCAGAATGTATCAAATGTATTTATCAAGCCAATCTAGTGTACTTGCTGCTATCATAAACCAGGCTATACATCAGCGAGTCTTAAACCCGTATCAACAACCTATCTCAGAAAAGGTCAAAACCACTCTCCCATTTGTCACCATCAAGGCCTTTTCCTTTGTAATCTCATTTATCTCATTGTGGTCTATTTTACTTTCATTTGCTTTATATCGGATTTAATTACCTTCATTAATTCAATTTTGAAGTTATATTGAAATACCTAAGTTATGTATACCATTTAATTACTCAATTTCTATTACACATATTTTTACTTACTCAATTATGTGAGTAAGGACCATTTACTAACTACACATACTTACAATGACATTTATGAAACAAAGTTGAGGCCTAGTTATCGTTCCTCATTATGCATAGGAGTCATCAAGTTAGAACATATTTATCAAGTCCGATAACATTTATTAAACAGCTGACCTTTATCAAGTTAGATGATATTTTTAAAGACTTAAGCTACGTCCATTGCCTGTATCTCCATAAAGTAGAACATGTTTATCAAGTTACAAATCTTAATGAGTTTATCAATGAATCAGTTTATACAGTGATTTGTCGTTTAACATGTGACCCCGTTAGTTGTCATCTATAAGGCGCCAACCCATCATGTACCTGTGCAACTTCAGGTCAACTCTTGATCGGATTGGCAGGTGCACATCTATGTATAGATCATATCATTACAAGGGGTTCACATCCAGATAATAATGAGCAATTCTTCATATTACTTTCATTTTCATTATTTTTGTCAACTAAATGAATTGCAAAGGCGGGTATCCATCAATAGTGTTTCCGCGATCATTTTACAATACGGAAATGCATGCACTGAGTTTTAGCTCACATTTTTGAATTGTTTTCATGTGTTTCCATTTTAAGTGATGAAGTATCACACGTTTCTCCATTTAGCAAGCCCTTTTGGAAGTCAACAGATGCTCACTGTGGATTCAGCATAGCATGAATGTTGGGGTCAATGTCAGGGTCAAGTTGGGTCTATATTCAATATACTTATGTAGTGTGGAGTACGAGTTAGCACATGGTGTGATCAAGTCGATGGTATTGAAGTTGAACTATTATAGACTTTGGTGTTGAAGCATTTCAGTTTAATAGATTTTGTGATAGTGAGCATGAGCTGCAAGATTAAGTGGTTTTAGTGTGCCTTATCCTTATTAGGACGGCAATAGCGCCTTCTATTATTAAGTCTTCTACTGCAGTTTTTTGTAAATCATGTCATTAGCAATTTGGGGGCGTTATAGATTTGGTATCAGACCTAAGGTTTTAAGGGCCACTGTAAGCTATCAAGTGTTTGAGTTAGCTATCCAGGTGTGTACGAGTTA
Organism: Selenicereus undatus; assembly: GCA_017589665.1. Classification (NCBI taxonomy): domain Eukaryota; kingdom Viridiplantae; phylum Streptophyta; class Magnoliopsida; order Caryophyllales; family Cactaceae; genus Selenicereus; species Selenicereus undatus. The sequence continues at coordinate 102,885,193 of JACYFF010031957.1, read as the reverse complement.
TGATGGACCAGTTAAATGAGATGTTGACGATAAGTTCATATGTATGGGCATATAAAGAGGAACCATTTTCATTTGGCTGACCCAATCATTTGGTAATATCCTGAGATTCGAGCATTAGGAAAGTGGAGTGTGGAACCATTTGGGAGATCTATTAGTGAGGCATGCTCTCATTTATCTGGAAGTTATATTGTATGCTTTATTTCTCTCATTTGCTTAAATTTTTGCAATCGTGCACTATGGGTGTGTGACCCTGCAAGGCCCGCGTACCTTGTTTTCTGTCAAGTCGTTGTAACGCCTTCTTATGTTATAAAAATTTATTTTATTTAACGATACGAGCTAATTAATTATTAACGCGCTTATGTGAGTGATGATTTTATTAAAGAGAATATTTTTGTCGCCAGTAATAATATTATATTTATTAGCTTTGAAAATCTTTCAATGGTTTTTAATAAGCGTTATTAACGAGTGCTAAATCGATTAGGAACTCGAATACGATTAGGGCGTCAACCTTAGAAGTAGTTCGATGTTATTAAATCGAACCTAGATAGAGTTGGGAATGAATAGTTGACGAAGGATTATATTATCGATTATTGAATTTAGAGTTTGGGATGCGAATTAAGCTAGCGACACCGATTCCTGAACGACTTGAACCAAATTAATGAAAGAGAGTAGGGAGGGGCAAACTTGTAAATTAGCGCGACCCCTTCTTTTTCCTTTTGCCTGCCCGCGACACCACCCACCCGCCCGACGCTCTCTCTCCTCTCTCTGTCTGCTGCTCAATCCCCCTCCTCCTCCTCACCTCCTCCATTAACGCGACCTTCAAGCTCAAAGCCAGAGAATTTTCGTCACCTCCTACCTGCAAAACTCACCCATTCGATCTCCCCTACAAGTTAGCCACCATTGGGCACGATTTCGGGCATAATTTCGAGCAAACCACCCATTTACGGCAGCTCTAGGCGGCGAATCGGGGCTCGAACACCTACCCAGGTATAACCACGCAATCCACCTCTTAGTTGCTTAAATTTTCTGTAAGTTAGGGTAGGAATCGTTGCTTTCATATACCCAATTCAACTTCAAATCAGGAAGTGCGTTTGGGTCTGTTTTAGGGTTCGAATTGTTGAAAATTTGGGTGCGATTTGGTCATGTTCGAGCATGGGTAAGCAAGTGCCGAAGAAATGGAGTTAGTTGAGCCCCTAAAATCGAGCCCACGATCGTGAATCGAGCCTCTAACTTGGGTTCAAGGTGAAGGTTCCTTTCCTCCTAAATGATTACTATTTTCAATTATTTTAACTAAATTTAGTTAGTGCATGTTGATTTTAAAGTTAGAAATCAGTTTGGGTAAATTGAGAATTGAGATTGAGGAATCACAAGCATGGTACTGATTTTGGTTAATCGCATGTTGAGTAAATGCATGGTTGAATGGACCGATTAAATTGAGGATTTGAAAGTAAATAGAATCTTGATAATGGGCTATTGTAGCATCAGTTCTCGCATCTGAAGGACTATTTAATGCTTAGGGGTGCTAGTTGGACAGTTGAAGTAATTGTGGTGTAAACTGAATTATGTCTAAAAGTCATGGCTAAATCAGGTTGAGCATGTTAATGGTTTATTCTTGGTAGTTACAAAGGGGATGCTATGCCTATGTATATTGGTTTGCGAACAAGAAAGTAAATGTCGCTTAAAGTTTCTATTTGCATCAGTTTAGTATGTTAAATTCTAAGTTGGCCGTTAAGCATGAATATTATACCTATGTATGATCGTTTTCTGTATTGTTGGGTTGTAGATGTCAATAATGAATCGAGATTGGTAGTTGGAAGGTTTGAGGTGGAATTATGGAGATATTTGAGGTTCTTGTGGTCGGTGCTGTGTGAGGAGATAGTTAGGGTTGTGAATTGCCGCAATTGTGTGGATGGCGAGATCATGTGTGGCTTAATGGGCAGATTCTGCCGAGCTGTGACATGAAGTGTATGATTGTGCTATGTGTATACCCTTTTCCCCCAATTTGCTACGTGATATTATGTGATTAATTCTTGAAACTTTAGACGTCTTCAAAAAGAAATGGTAGTTTAGAAGGTTTGTTTTACACGTTTGAAAATGCATTTAAGTTTGTCAGTTGCCTATTCGCGTGTTAGGATGTCTAAAGTGTAAAAAGGTCCTAAACCGTCGAATTGCTCAGTTAGTGACTCGACTGAATAGTCGATAGGTTCAGGAATTTCCAAAGCGAGCCAAAAGTGAGTTCAAAAAGGTTTTTAAGGCATTAGTTTGGGTAATGACCCATCCTCGAGTTTAAAGGAATTTAAACGACCCGAAAACGAGCACCTTAAGGGGCTAATTATGAAGTTTAGCTGATTTGCATGATATTTGCTTACTTAAGTTTCTATTGAGTTTTGATTAAAGAGCTAGTAAGTCCATAATGACTTTAAGAAGCATTTGTGTTGAAAATATAAAAGAAACCTTAAATTGCCTTAAAAACAAGCCAAGTACCTTAAGTTTTTGAATAGTCGCAAGTTTGGGAATGTTTTAAGTCTTTAGTTCATGTATACACCCTTCTTGGGTTTTAAAAAAAGGAATTGAAACGTGTTAGAGAATAACAACTGAAGTTTTAATTACAAATTTAATTTGAGTTAAACGCTAACTAAAGTGATTTGAGTTTTAAATGGGTTCGTTCATGAATTAGCGAACCTATTACGTTTATAATAAGCTTTTAGCTAAAACCGAAGTTGTTTTTATGATTTAGCAACCGTATTACATTTATACGAAGCTTTCAAGTCAAAAACGAAGTTGTTTTACGATTTAGTAAACTTATTACTTTTGTACGAAGCTTTTAAGCTAGAAATGAAGTCGTTTTACGAACTATCAAACGTATTACGCCTATACGAAGCTTTCAAGTTAGAAACGAAGTTGTTTTTATGATTTAGCATCCGTATTACATTTATACGAAGCTTTCAAGTTAAAAACGAAGTCATTTTACGATTTAGTAAACTTATTACGTTTATACAAAGCTTTTAAGCTAGAAATGAAGTCGTTTTACAAACTAGCAAACGTTTTACGTCTATAAGAAGTTTCTTAAATTAAAAATGAAGTCACTTTGCGAGTTAGTAGCTGTATTACGTTTACAAGAAACTTTTAAGTTCGAAACGAAATCGTTTTTCGATTTAACAAGCTCATTACGTTTTTAACAAGCTTTCAAGTTTCAAAGGAAGTCGATTTATGTGTTAATAAACTTATAACGTCTATAAGAATTGTTTAAGCCAAAAACGAGTGAAATATGAGCATTTGGAAAGATTATGGTCATTTGTTTGAAAAGCGGGTTTCAACCAAGTAAGCATTTGAAACAGAGAAATGAAATATGTCTTTAAAGACTAAAAATGTGCTGGGAAGTTGGCCAGAGGGCGGAAACTGGACGCAAAGATGGTGTGAGCTGTTTCTCCCTAAAGAAATGTTAGGAACTGGACTCAAGATAGGAATTATCTTGGTGTAAGCTGTTCCTGAAAACTGGATGCAAAGATGGCGTGAGCTGTTACCCCTTAAGATAAGTTAGGAACTGGACTCAAGATATGAATTATCTTGGTGTGAGCTGTTCCTGGGAAGTGGACTCAAGATATGAATTATATTGGTGTGAGCTGTTCTTGGGAACTGGACTCAAGATATGAATTATCTTAGTGTGAGATATTCCCTAGATAAGTTATGATGTGTGATGCGCAAGAAAACCTTGAGAGGGACTGGACTCAGGATATGATTATCCTGGTGGGAGATGTTGCCCCACAGAGGACAGTATCGAGGTTAGAGTTGCTATGCGAAGACGCTTTTTGGCCAAAAGTTAAGTACGTATACCCCGAGGATAACGTAGAATAAGAGTGACGATCTCACTTAAGTGCGGTGTTGACCTCCCTAGCCAGCACAATGAGATGTTTTATGTTGTAAGTAATTTCCTGATAAAAAGAAAATTTGGCTTTTTGCCATTCTAAGCAGTTCAGAAAAGAAAAGAAGTTCTTTTAAAATAACACGAGCCTCAAGAGGCCAAGTAAAGTGTTTTTAAGAAAAGAAAGAAAGCTTTCAAATGTGTGCCTTCTGTTCATCTTTTATGAAAGGATTTCCAAGTATAGTCAAATGAAGTCTCAAATGTTGCATTATTCATTTCAATGTGCATATTCTATGAAAGTATGTTTCTTAACAAGTCTTTCTTACCGGTTTAGATGTTTTGAGAACTTTGAGAAAGAAACATAAGCTTTAAAGGAGTTGGTAGGGATTATAAACCCCTCTTGGTATTTATCGGGAGTCACTATGTTTTTAAAAGTGAGTTTGAAAGCCTTTGTATTCAGTGATGGTTGCATACTTGCTTGTGTGCCTGAATGCTTGCTAGTAGGGAAGTTTGGTCATTGAGGGCCTACAACTGAGTTGAATGGTTGGAATGAAGTTTAAGGAGGGTAATCTTTCATTGGGATCTATGATTGCCTAATATGATAGTAAAGTATGAATGCGTGATATGTGGCTATTATTAGTATTATTGCCTGCAACTGTTTTGGATTTTAAGGAGTAAGGGAATTCTCATTGAGCGTGTGGTTGCTCATCCCTTTATTATTCCCTTTTTCCCAGGTTCAATTTGAGCAAGTATAAGAGATCTTCAAAAGTTATCTCCATGCCGACCCCTTAGGAGTCTCTGCCAGTTTTGCAAAGTGTTTGATGCGTACTACGTTGTAAAGTTTTAAATGTATTATTTTATGTGAAAGCATGTAGCCAGCTCTGTAGCTGTATATGTATCACTTGTTTATTGTTTAGTTGTTGAACATCATTGATCCGGGCGAGTGGCCTGACGTTGTGAGCTTGGTTTATTTTAGCATATGTTATATCTTTTCACCAATTATAGGTACCCTTAGCTGAGCTAAGACCCTAGAATGTCGCTAAAATAGGAGGAACTCTTGCAGTTTTGTTCCAGAAAGACTATCTGAATGCTAATCCAAACCCTCGATCTTCAAGAGCCTTAAGGATTCCCTTCTAGGAAGTCTTGGCGGTGTGACTCTCCCTAGGTTGGGGGCGTTACATTAGGTGGTATCAGAGCCATAGGTTTGCATTATGCATTTAGATAGCATAATAGGCGTGTGCTATGCGAAATACATGCTTTATATGCTTATGTGGTCGTGTCTTGCCTGGTATTACTTGTATTAACAGGTGTATAATTTATAATATGTATGTACATGCCGGTTCTTCCCTTACCATCTCAGTGGTAGTGTGGGATAGTTTTCCTCATCGTTGATCGCGTTTATCTACCTCTACGATTGGCCGCATGGAATGCGGTTATATTCTAGCATGCAATCAATGATAGGGAAAAGGTTGAGGAGGGGGAGTTTAATTTTTGTGAAACGGTTTGGTTTCATTGCAAAAAGATCAACTATAGAAGCGGTGAATCTTATGAGATGACTTATGAAATTCTACAAGGGTAAAAGAAAAGGATTTGCATATGGTGCTCATTCATATTTAAAAGGCTTGTGATAGGGTGCTTTGAGAAGTGTAAGGCCCGCATACCTTGTTTTCTGTCAAGTTGTTGTAACGCCTTCTTACGTTATAAAAATTTATTTTATTTAACGATACAAGCTAATTAATTATTAACGCGCTTATGCGAGTTATGATTTTATTAAAGAGAATATTTTTGTCGCCAGTAATAATATTATATTTATTAGTTTTGAAAATCTTTCAATGGTTTTTAATAAGCGTTATTAACGAGTGCTAAATCGATTAGGAACTTGAATACGATTAGGGCGTCAACCTTAGAAGTAGTTCGATGTTATTAAATCGAACCTAGATAGAGTTGGGAATGAATAGTTGACGAAGGATTATATTATCGATTATTGAATTTAGAGTTTGGGATGCGAATTAAGCTAGCGACACCGATTCCTGAACGACTTGAACCAAATTAATGAAAGAGAGTAGGGAGGGGCAAACTTGTAAATTAGCGCGACCCCTTCTTTTTCCCTTTGCCTGCCCGCGACACCCCCCCGACGCTCTCTCTCCTCTCTTTGTCTGCTGCTCGATCCTCCTCCTCCTCCTCTCCTCCTCGATTAAAGCGACCTTCAAGCTTAAAGCCAGAGAATTTCCATCACCTCCTACCTGCAAAACTCACCCATTCGATCTCCCCTACAAGTTAGCCACCATTGGGCATGAATTCAGGCAGCATTTCGAGCAAACCAACCCGTTTAAGACAGCTCTAGGAGGCGAAGTGGGGCTCGAACGCGTGCCCCGAGTATAACCACGTAATCCACCTCTTAGTTGCTTAAATTTTCTATAAGTTATGGTAGGAATCGTTGCTTTCATATACCCAATTCAACTTCAAATCAGGAAGTGCGTTTGGGTCTATTTTAAGGTTCGAATTGTTGGAAGTTTGGGCACGATTTGGTCATGTTCGAACATGGGTAAGCAAGTGCCGAAGAAATGGAGTTAGTTGAGCCCCTAAAATGGAGCCCACAATCGTGAATTGAGCCTCTAACTTGGGTTCAAGGTGAGGGTTCCTTTCCTCCTAAATTATTACTATTTTTAATGATTTTAACTAAATTTAGTTAGTGCATGTTGATTTTAAAGTTAGAAATAAGTTTGGGTAAATTGAGACTTGAGATTGAGGTATCACAAGCATGGTACTGATTTTGGCTAATCGCATGTTGAGTAAATGCATGGTTGAATGAACCGATTAAATTGAGGATTTGAAAATAAATAGACTGTTGATAGTGGGCTGCTGTAGCATCAGTTGTCGCATCTGAAGGACTATTTAATGCTTAGGGGTGCTAGTTGGACAGTTGAAGTAATTGTGGTGTAAACTGAATTATGTCTAAAAGTCATGGCTAAATCAGTTTGAGCATGTTAATGGTTTATTCTTGGTAATTACAAAGGAGATACTATGCCTATGTATATTGGTTTGCGAACAAGAAAGTAAATGTCGCTTAAAGTTTCTATCTGCATCAGTTTAGCATGTTAAATTCTAAGTTGGCTATTAAGCATGAATATTATACCTATGTACGATCGTTTTCTGTATTGTTGGGTTGTACATGTCAATATTGAACCGAGATTGGTAGTTGGATGGTTTGAGGTGGAACTGTGGATATGTTTGAGGTTCTTGTGGTCGGTGCTGTGTGAGGAGGGAGTTAGGGTTGTGAATTGCCACAATCATGTGGATTGCGAGGCCATGTGTGGCTTAATGGGCAGATTCTGCCAAGCTGTGATATGAAGTGTATGAATGTGCTATGTGTATACCCTTTTCCCCCAATTTGCTACGTGATATTATGTGATTAATTTTTGAAACTTTAGACATCTTCAAAAAGAAAAGGTAGTTTAGAAAGTTTGTTTTACACGTTTGAAAATGCTTTTAAGTTTGTCAGTTGCCTATTTGCGTGTTAGGACGTCTAAAGTGGAAAAGGTCATAAACCATGGAACTGCTCAGTTAGTGACTCGACTGAATAGTCGATAGGTTTAGGAATTTAAAAAGCGAGCTAAAAGTGAGTTCGAAAAGGTTTTTAAGGCATTAGTTTGGGTAATGACCCATCCTCGAGTTTAAAGGAATTTAAACGACCCAAAAAAGAGCACCTTAAGGTGCTAATTATGAAGTTTAGCTTATTTGCATGATATTTGCTTACTTAAGTTTCTATTGAGTTTTGATTAAAGAGCTAGTAAGTCCATTATGACTTTAAGAAGCATTTGTGTTGAAAATATAAAAGAAACCTCAAATTGCCTTAAAAACAAGCCAAGTACCTCAAGTTTTTGAATTGTAGCAAGTTTGGGAATGTTTTAAGTCTTTAGTTCGTTTATACACCCTTCTTGAGTTTTAAGAAAAGGAATTGAAAGGTATTATCGAATAACAATTGAAGTTTTAATTACAAATTTAATTTGAATTAAACGCTAACTAAAGTGTTTTGAGTTTTAAATGGGTTCGTTCATGAATTAGCGAACCTATTACGTTTATAATAAGCTTTTAGCTAAAATCGAAATTGTTTTTATGATTTAGCAACCGTATTACATTTATACGAAGCTTTCAAGTTAAAAACAAAGTCGTTTTACGATTTAGTAAACTTATTGGGTTTATACGAAGCTTTTAAGCTAGAAATGAAGTCACTGTGGAAAACCTTAATTTTATATGTGTGAAGAAGGAAGGCAGAACCATTTGGTTGTGTACTGCGTACAGAGAGTTGAACAAGATCACCATCAAAAACAAGTGCGCCATACCATGAATAAATGATTTATGGGATTAACTGGCAACAACAGAAGTCTTTTTCAGGAATCATTTGAGGTCTGAATATCACACCTAAACCTTGCAACCACAATTTATCTTTAGTAAGAATGCCCTTTTATAGTAATTCTTGAAAGTTTTTGCTTGTTTTATCTACAAAACTTGATACTATCCAATGTTGTTTAATCTCTCTTGCTTTTCAACCTGATATTTCCTATTAGCGTGATCTTCCATGTCTTTGTAAACCCATTGTTAAATTTGCAATACATTTTTTGTTCAACCTTATATGGTTGTCAACATTCCAGTGCTCTCGACCTTCATCATCTTTATTTCATGATCATGAGTTGTAGTTCATTCCGTTGAGAGCTAATTCACACATCTACCTTATATCTCATTTATTCATAATGATAAGCTCGTATAACTTGTTTTGAATTCATAATGTAATTCAACTCTCATTAGTGTGGGTGATTGTGATTGTCATAATCCTCTTACTCTCTTTATTTTGAACTTTAACTCCCACACATATGTCTTACATTCTGATAAAGAGACTTCTGCATTCTCTATTTAATCTTATTATCGTACTTGAATTGACTTCATATGAGTAAAGGCCTGTTCCTGTTATAGCTTGCTCAATCTATTTATCTATTGATTGGCACTTTGCTCATCCAATCCATTTATCCATCCATTACACGTTGGTTGTCCAATCTATTAGTCTATCTATTGCACTTTGCCTTTCCAATCTATCTATCTATCTATTTATTGCACATATCTTGTCCCATTTATATATTACAGTTCTCTTGTTGCTTGTGGCTATAAAGTCACCTAGTTGAAGCTCAATTGCTTGTCATCTTGTTTCCAATTCATTAGTTAAACCCGAGTATAACTGTGCCATCTTTCTCCTTGGTTGATTATTTATTGGATCCTTTATGATCCATATCTATAAACCACAATTCTTGTGGCATTATATTTCAAAATCCACGATACACTTATGGTTACCTTTATTCTAACCACTCCATGATAATATCTCCTTTACTAGCCTTTTCTAGTCTCATTGTTCATTTCTTGTGCATGTAATGATTCGCTTAGCAAAGAATTTCATCACCCTTGTCCCTAACCATGGTCATTTAATTGCCATTATCGACCGGGAGCAGATCCTTGAGTAGTCTGATGAGGGGAGATCATGTGATGCATTAGGAGTATCAGATGAGGACATTTTGATAAGGGCATAATCTCAAGCACTGTCTAATTATATTGGAGTGAGCCAGAAAAAACATTGAGTATAAGGCCAGCGCTAACTTGAGCAAGCATTAAGAGGGAAAATTCAAGTGCATTTTGAGGTGATACAAGGTCGACAAAAGAGTTGTGCTAGCAAAAGAAAGAAATAACCAAAGTCACAGATGGGTTATGAAGTATTTCAAAAGGCTTTTCTAGCCAAGATAGTAAGAGACCGACTATCTAAGGACAATTAGGGACTAGTTACATGGGGCCTTATGATTCATTGAAAGGTTAAATCCTATAGCTTGTTGACTGCACCTATCTGTTGAACCCGAACACGTATATAACGTATTTTATAGCTTGTAATAGTATCAAAGTACTTATCAGGGTATACAACAGTTCCTATTAATGGACAAGGTGATGAGCTAGTAGTGAGCACCTCTTCACTAGTAACAAGGTTCTTTTCTTTCAAAGAGAATATCAATCTTGACCCAAAGTAATTGAGTTCATTGAAGTTAGTGTGTGAGAAGTATCCAAATCTGGTACTAAAACATGAGATTAAGTAGTTATGCAATATGTAGACACCCTTAGTCGGAGTACATTGGACAAATTATACCTCTTTAGAGGGAAATAATGAGAACCAATGGCCCGTGTGTATTTAAAGTAGCATTGCATACATTGGCAAGTATCATAAGTTTCGAGGACAAAACTCTTTAAGAGGGGAAGACTGTAATAGCATGACCCTAACCCATGCTTACTTATTTAAATCATGTTTATTTACTTAATTAATCATGTTGATTTATGTAACTCATGTTTACTCATTTTTTATCATTTAAGGTTATTTATTTAACTAAATCATGTTTAATGAATCAATTGCACCCCAATTTACTCATTCAATGAATTCCATTACGTTATCTAAATTTTCTGCATTCAATTATCGTATTTAATCATCCCGGTTGGGAGATATTTCATTTTGGGACCCATTTTCCAATTCAAGCTTTATTTATCTTTTAATCGAATGAATCGATAGTAAGCATCGATAATCATGGTTTAAGAAATTATAATAATAGTAATAATAATAATAATAATAATAATAATAATAATAATAATAATTATTATTATTATTATTATTATTATTATTATTATTATTATTATAACCTCGTAAAATTTAATTTCGAGCTACGAAAATTTAATCGCATGTAGTTTAATTTTCTTCCCGGGCCCAAACCATATAAGCCCAATTATAGCCCAACAAGTGTATGCCTTTGATTTATCTAGTTTTCTTGATCACATCTAATTATAATTAGCTAAAGCTAATTTTGGGGGGTGAATATAAGCCAAGTATAAGAGGCGAGTCACAAGAAAACTTCAAGCAAACCCAACCACACATACATCTCTCTCTCTTCCTTCTTTCCCTAGCCCACAGCTCCTATCCAGCTGCTGCCCTGGTGTTTTTCGGCCACCAGATAGCCACCAACCAGCCACCCATCACCACCCTTGGCCTTCCCCTAGCCACGGCAGCCCCCTCCCCTGCCCAAGCACAACCCCAACTCTTTCATTCAAGCATCCAAGTGAGGTAACCCTAACCTCAACCCATGGATTTTTTTTCAGTTTTATTGATTGTTTAAGTATGGATTATATTTATATGAACCAACTGATGGTTGTTATGCAATTTGTATTGAGTTTAGTGATGTCTAAAGTTGTTGGTGATGAATTGGAAGTGTGACCAAATGAGTTAAATCATGAAAGTTGAATCCAAGCTTGCTTGTTTCATTTGTTGTGGCTTTGATATGGGTTATATATATGAGGCCTTAAATGATCTTTTTATATATGATTGTGGTGATTTGGAATGATTTCAAGTGAGGATTTATGTGAAAAAGGAAGAGAAAGCTAAAATAGTGAAGACTGGAAATTTCCGGAAAACAGGGCAGAATTTGAGATTAAACTGGTAATGATCGACCCTTGGGAAAATTATGATTTTTGGTGGTAGATATTTCGGTGTGTTAACTTTCCAATGGATTTTGAATATGCTTAATCCAAGGTCTGTGGGAAAAGTTATGGTCTTTTTACCAAAACTGTGCAGAATGCACTAAAACTGACACACTTGTGTTTTTGCCCCATTTTGGGAACCCTATTGTGGGAATCATGTTTTGTCTTGTAAATGAAAGTTTTTAGAGGCATCTTAATATTTTCGTATTGGGGTTTTAGGTCTCCATTTGAGGTCAAGGGTGAGCGTTATGAATTTTTGAAGTGAACTGACTTGCTTTGGTACAAATTGGGTTGTTATTGCAATTTCTGTGCAGCGTATACTTGAAGGGAAATTCAAAAAGTTGTACTGTAGATTGTCCATATTTTTTTCAAATTTCATATAAGATTTCATGAATTTTTGTTTGAGTATTTTGGATTTGGTTATTTTGGGAAGCATTTTGAGTAATTATGTAAAGAGCAATAATAAAGATTGAGTGAGATTGATCATGCGCTCATTTTGCGTATTTTGGGCCAAGTAAGGTCATTTAAGGGGAAAATGAATATTTATGGACTTTCATGGAACTTTTAGCTTGTTTGAGAGCTTTGAATCATTTGAGAGCTTGTTTATGAGCTTTGAATCATTTATGGATTTTACAAAGAAAATACGAAGTTTAGTGAGCGTAATAGCTTCTATTGAGTTCAATGAATCATTTGGGGTGGAATTCTATATCTAGCGGATTTATGAATGAAATATGAGAAGTGGGAGAATTGTGACTCAGAAACCATATTTAACAGACCAAGTTATTGCAATTTATGCTATTTTGAACCAAAATATATATCTCTTGGCCTCAAACCTTTATTACTTACTCAATTTAGAATGTATCAAATGTATTTATCAAGCCAATCTAGTGTACTCACTCTTACCTTGAACCAAGCTATAGCCTTAAACCCGTATCAGCAATATATCTCAGAAAAGGTCAAAACCACTCTCCCATTTGTCACCATCAAGGCCTTTTCTTTTGTAATCTCATTTATCTAATTGTGGTCTATTTTACTTTCATTTACTTTGTATCAGATTTAACTACTTTCATTAATTTAGTTTTGAAGTTATATTGAAATACCCAAGTTATGTATACCATTTACTTACTCAATTTCTGTTACACATATTTTTACTTATTCAATTATGCGAGTAAGGATCATTTACTGACTACACATACTTACAATGACATTTATAAAACAGAGTCGTGGCCCAGTTATCGTTCCCCATTATGCACAAGTATCATCAAGTCAGAACATATTTATCAAGTCAGATGACATTTTTAAAGATTCAAGGTATGTCCATTACATGTATCTTTAGAAAGTAGAACAAGTTTATCAGTTTATTAATGAATCGGTTTATACAGTGATTTGCCATTTAACTTGTGACCCCGTCAGTTATCATCTATAGGACGTCAGTCCATTATTTACCCGCGTTGATTCAGGCCAACTCTTGATCGGATTGGCAGGTGTACACCTATGTATAGATCATATCATTGCAAGTGGTTCACATCCAGATAATAATGAGCAATTCTTCATATTACATTCATTTTCATTGTTTTCGCCAACTAAATGAATTGCAAAAGCGGGTACCCATCAACAGTGTTTCTGTGTTCATTTTAAAATATAGGAATACATGTACTGAGTTTTAGCTCACATTTTCAAATTGTTTTCATGTGTTTCCATTTTAAGTGATAACGTATCACATGTTTCTCTATTTAGCAAGCCCTTTTGGAAGTCAACAGATGCTTACTGTGGCTTCAGCATAGCATGAATGTTGGGATCGACCTCAGCGTTAAGTTGGTCTATATTCAATATACTTGTGTGGGGTAGAGTGCGAGTTAGCACATGGTATGATCAAGTCGATGGTATTGAAGTTGAACTATTATAGACTTTGGTGTTGAAGTATTTCAGTTTAATAGATTTTGTGATTGTGAGCATGAGTTGCAAGATTAAGTGGTTTTAGTGTGCCTTATCCTTATCAGGACGGCGATAGCGCCTTCTATTATTAAGTCTTCTACTGCAGTTTTTCGTAAATCATGTCATTAGCATTTTGGAGACGTTATATGCCTTTTACCACCTTATTTCCCAAATTGACTGTCCCTCTCCCAACCCTTTACCCATAGCCCCATTACAACCTATGAAAGTCCTCTTGGTTATTTTGTTGCATATTACATTTTAGTGTTTGAACTAAAAATGTGCTATTTTTAAGGTACATTTTCGCCGGTTTTATGCTCGTTTTAATATAATTTTTTAAGGTTTTTAATTGATTTTATTTTATTTTACAGATTTTTAATAAATGTGAAAAAAGGGAGGAAAATGGTAGAAAATGGTGGAAAATATCAAGAATTGAATAATCGGGAAAAATCGTAAAAAAAAAAACCGGTCCAAAATTCAACAGAACCGGTCCAAGCAGCAATTGAAAAGAAAAAAAAAACTAGACCGGTCCAGCATGAACCGGACCGGCTGGTTCAGCTGAATCGGTTCACTAATACCCCCTCCCTTTCTGCCTTCTCTTTCACGCACTCTTTCTCTCTCCCCGAAATTCATCTCTTCGAAACCCATCCCCTGAACCCAGAAATCCTCCATCCCCAGAACCTCTGCCTTGCCTTCGCCATGCCCATTCTCTCTCTACCTCGTCATCTCTCTCTCTCTTCCATCACATCACTCCAGCCGCCAGAAATCCTCAGCCCACTGAATCCACAAAACCAGAAACCATCCCAAACCCACAGTTTGACTTCCCATCTTCGAAATACCATCCCACCACCCGTAATTCACGCCCCAAACGCCAACACATACCCCTTGTTGTCCCCTTCATCCACCGTCCATGACACCACTAGTCGAACGGTCGAGTTTCAAGATGGGTTCGGTATAAAAGAAGGCATGAAGAAGACGCCATGAAAGCTTCAAGTAGGTAATTTAGGAGTAGGTAATTTTAGATTTTAGGAGTAGAATTAGGTTTAAATTCCAGTTTTAGGTTTAGATTTTAGTTTTAATTTCAGTTTTATTTCGAATTTTAGAGTTAGGGTTTCGTGCATTTTGCTAGGTTTTGATGTAATTAGCCGTCAAATCTCTTATTTTCTAGTTGTAATTTATGATTTGGGTTTGATTTTACAAAAATCGTATCTCATTTTGCCGAATTTCATTCAAATCCCTTCCCCTGTTTTTACGTGTGTTCGTAATCGTCCATCGAGAGACTGCCATTTTTGATGCGTTGAAGCTTGTTCTGAGTCATGAATGATCGAACCTCACCTATCCTGGTTTGGCTCTTGCTCTGTTTCCTTTGTTCCGTTCTTACCCCCTCCCCAGTTGCTTCGGGTTTGCTTGTTCAGATAAGTTGGTTTGGGGTTTCGATTGTTTACTGGCTTGATTGGGTTGAAGTATGGTTTTGGGTTTTACGGGTTGTTCGATTCCTCTGTTGATTGCCTCTGTTTAGCACTGTTGATTTAGTTTACTGGTTTAATAAGTTAGCTTTGATTTGGTTGAATGATGCTGTTATCTCAATGGTTCATTAATCTAAGTTTTTTGGTTGGTTGAATTCAATTTTCCCTTCCCGATTTTGATTCTCTGTTTTTTTAGCAGTTTGTAGTTCATAGCTTTAAGTTGATTAAAGTTCAAGATTAGGTTAGGTGTTTTAGGCCATTTAAGTTATTCATGCTCACTGAAATAGTTAAGAGAATGAATAATATTGGTTAAATTAAAGTATGAGTTCATTTGTAGGTTAAGTTGATCTAAATTAATTAGTATAATCATTTCAATTAACTGACCATAATCTAAACGTCTTCCCTTTGGATCGACCCTTAATCTACTACGACCGACAATCGGGTGCTTGAGGTTTCGTTTTTCTTTTCCTTTTTTTCTTTAGTTTAGTTTCCACCCCTCAGAAAGCATTAACATTTAGTGATGGAGAATTGAGAATCTTAGTAAGCTTATAGTAGTTTGTTTGATTGGAAGGTGTGTTAAGTGAACCTTGCTATAATTTAAACACATGAGTGGGAGTATTCCACATTACTCTAAAGTGAGGTTCTACCAGTCACGCTTATACTTAATTCTTAAGTGTGGTGAAAAACGGTGTATAGATATCATCAGTGGGGATAAGGGTTTGTCGATGTGTACGTTGTGTTTATATGCCATCTAATGCTTAGGCTACTTGAGTGTTGTAGTCGATTGAAATGTGTATATATTCTTCCCCGATGTTGTGTATCTAAGTCTTTGAAAACAAAAAAAAATTTCGATTTTCTTTTTCTTTTTATAGATTTTGTGGGTGTATGTTCTGCACACCCTCATGAGACCTTCCTCATCCATTAAGGGTGACCTAAGGCTTTAAAGGGCTTCCTGCGCACGCTAAGTACAACCGCGATTCCTACGAAAGTGAGTTAAGGTTTCATTTTCTTTTTCTAGGATTTTGGTTTTGTTTTACTCAAGCAGTAGCAAGATTTAGATGTGGGGATATTTGTTCAGTCTGAAAATAATCCATTTATACTCTTTTGTTTTTTGATATTTGCTCAAAATGAATTAATACATTACAATTTTAATATGATTTTTATATATTTTTGTAGGAATGGAAGTGAAATTTGAAAGCATAAATAAAATACTTAAGTTACAAGAGGGATGTGCTCCACCGAAAACTGTAATATTTTATATCCTTTTACTATCTAATAATTGCTTGAAATAAATTAATAAATTAGGATTTTAATATTGTTTTGTTTATTTGGTAGGAATTGAAAATTTTGGAAAATAAATGATTAGCTCAAATGGGGCTTTGGATCAAATGGAAGATGAAAAAAGAAGAAAGTGAAGCAAATTAGCCCAAGCCCAATATTCGCCCAACTCGTCCTTGTTTTTCCACTTCACTTCGGGCTTGTTTCCCCCTTCTTCTCTGCGGCCCAGTCAGAACCCGCCTCACCAGGTCTCTTTCTTCCCTTTTTTGTTTCTTCCACGGGCTAGGTTGAAAGCCCACACGTGACCCAGCCTCTTCCACTTTCCTAGGTCTCTCTCTACTTACTCTTCCTTCGGGGGCCATTTTCTTCATTTCTCCTGCACAAGCCCGACAACACATTAACCCCAGACAACAACTCCTTTCTTTTCACTTAAAGAGTCACGTGAACATTACATGATCTCCAGCCTTCCCCCCTTCTTCTTCCTTTTTCCTTCGCCTCAACCCAAAGCCCGTTTGTCTTCTCCAACTAATCATAACTATAGCTAGAGCATCTCTCTCTCCTCCATCATTCATCACATTAATACTAGTTACCGTTGTCCTTCAACATCATCATCATTTTCGGCGGTTTCAAGAGATTAATTCCGTAATTTAATAGAGGTAATAAAGCTCGAGAAGGCGGCATTCTTTGGGGGGTCTTCAAATGTCGTTGAAGCCGTAGCAAAGCAAAGAAGATACCAGAGAGCAATTGAGTGCAGGGAGCAGATTGTTTTTTTTTTTTGAGTTTTCAATTTTTGTTTTTCTAGTTTCAGATTGAGGATTTTCGGTTTCAATTTTTCGTTCTTATTTTCGTATTTTTAGTTACAGATCTTATCCCTTGCTTCATGATTTTGATGTTATTGACTCAAGAATGATTGAATTTGAGTTAAACATTTGACATTTGACTTAGAATAGAGTTCGATTTGGGATTGAAGTGCACAACCTAGCATGAACTAACTGCATTTTTGAGTGGAATGTTTGCTCTCTTTCTTTCCCTGTTCTAGTATTATTATGCTCTCCGTGATTCATTCATGACCTTGCACCTATGTTCTGGGTTTTGGATGCATGATTTTTCAACCGAGGTTCTCTCAGTTCATTTCCCTCTTCGATTTCCTTAATTTTTATTTTCAGGAACAGTGGATGAGTTTAGTTGTTATTATTATTGTAATGAGTTTATAATTAATTTTAGTTGTGTTTATTTAAGTTTGTTGTAATAGCATAGACAATCAGTAATCTAATTTTGCAATTCATCCCTGAGGATGACATCCGTAATTCCTATAACAATAAACCGTGTGCTTGCAGAAAATTACAACAGGATGGCGTTGGATCAAACTAAAGAAGAAAAAGAAAAGCAAGGAAGTAAAAGCGGCCAATTCACATGCTCAACGGCCAAAGCAAGTTTCCGGAGCCCAGCTGGGGTGGCCTTTTGCCCTCAATCTCCTTTTCTTCTATGCGGGCCTAATTTCCCTAACTAGTGCGCAACCTAAACGCCCTTATTTCCCAGACCCAACTTGTTTCCCCTTTCATTAATCAATCATGTGCAGATCACGTGACTCCTAGATCCTCCCCCTCCTTCATTTTTTCATCCCCGGCGTTGCCCAAGATACACGAAGCGTTGCTACTTCTAAGAGAATCTGCAATGCAAGGCTCGTGAGCTAAAAATTTGGCTCACGGTCCAAGCAATACCATGCATCAGTGATCCGCTTCGCTCGCCCCACAGTTCAGCTCATGGCCATGATCTCCCCCCACACATTCTCTCTCCCTTTTTTTTGCCAACTAAGCATTTAAAAGTCTAAAATTCAATAATATGGTAGTAGTGGGGTCTATAAAATATTATTTTATTTGATGATCCAAGTTGGTGATCCATAGGATGTAGAGAAGAAAAAAAAAGTTGGCTTGTGAGATGATGTGGAGGTTGTGGGCCCCTACTTGTGATCCAAACTTTTGGATCACCAATGCGGATGGTCTAATGCTTTCTCCCCTCTTTGTAACGCCATGGCCATTTCCTTTCTCTATCCTCCTTCAATCATTTAATTAATTCCCCATAAATTCCAGTTGTTTCACCATCATCAACATCTCAATGGTTACCAGATTGGGTTTAACTCAGGTGTTGAAGTAATGATTAGGGGCTATAAGGGGAGCAACGAAGTAGCAATGAGGGCAGTGAGGTGTTGCATTTAGATTCCTTTTTCTCATTTTTCAATTTTCATGGCAATGATTTCAGATCTAAGAATTCAGTTCTCAAAGTGGTGTAATGAGGATTTTGGGCTAGCGCTTTTAAGTTAAAATTGTCATATTCAGATTCAATTTTCACAAAGCAACTAGTTCAAGCTTCATATTAGTTTCTCTCTAATGCGATTTTGAGGCCCTTGTTGTTGTTCGAGTGCTGAATTTGATTGACTCGAATTAACTATGCTCAATTCTGGTCTATTTGCATCAATCGGTTTTTAGACTTCTCCGTTTCTTACTTTTCTTTACTAGTTGATGCAACTAGAGTGTTGTTCTTGCTGCGTCATGCTAGTTCATGCTACTTCATATTCAGTAGATTTATCCTATTGGATCGACCCCTAGTTGAACGTACTAGTTGAAACAAATGGTATATAATTTGTCCAATTTTGGTACTATTAGTTTAGAAATTAAAATTTAGAGAATACAAAAAGAAATTCCCTTTTATTTTTAGAGTAGTTAGTGGCCTAATTTTCATAATCCATCCTTGTGGATTGACCGTTAAGTGCTACGATGAAAACTATGCGTTTATGGTTAAAACTAATCTTTACCCCCCTGAAAAAAACTCACAACAACTCGACCAACAAAAAGGCCTGCTATTCTAGTGATATGGATAAATTCATGAATTCTCTCTACTGGCAAAAATGTCTGCTATTACAGTAATAATGTGGAAGCATGCTAAAGGATAAATTGATGAATTTTCTTGACCAGCAAAAAGGTCCACTATTCTAGCATTAGGGAACCTGCTTGACCGACAAAAACACCCAACATTCCAGTGATACAGATAAATTCACAAATTTGCCTTACCAACAAAAGGGTTAGCTACTCCAGCGATACAGAAACCTGCTCGATCAACAAATAAGTTCCCTACTCCAGCGACAAAGAAATCCACTAATCCGCCAGGTCAAGGATAAAATTCATTGGCCACTGTCGTGACAAAATGCAGACAGGTGTCAAGCCTCAGGAATCCTTGTCTGCTAGTCATGGACTCTATGCCATCATAGCTAGACAAATAACTAAAAGAAGCCACTCTACTTTGACCTTTGCCGTATTCCAGCTTGCCCAAAGTGAGGGCTAACTATAGAAGCCTAAAAATGACATCTTAGTTTAATAACCCCAATCACCAAAGTAATAACTTAATTTGAATGTTTAACGACCCTGCAGATTGATAGCCTGAAAATAAATAAAAAAAGGGAGCGAGGAGAGAGAGAGTGGCTAAGACTGTGGGATGGACCAATGGGCCAGTCTTTAGGTGAATTCAGTCGGGTTCTCGACACTTGAAGTACATTAGTCAGTTCATGTCAAAGTTGACTATACTATGTGGCTATCTTCAAGAAATTGAAGAAAGCAGTAAAGCCCGAATAAGATGAGGAGTGCCAAGAGCATTTGACAAATCAAGTATCTTTTCAATCCACTAGTGTTGGTACCTCCATAAACTGATTTTATCCTCATTTTATATCTTATAACAACGGTAACGACAATAGAGGCCATGATAGCGCAAAAGATAGATGGAGAGGAACGGGCCATCTACTATTTAAGCAAGAAATTACTCAAGTATGAAACCCAATATTTCTCCTTTAAAAGCTTCTTTAGCACTAGTCTAGGCATCTAAGAAGTTTAGACATTACATGTTAAGCCATACGGTACATGTAGTGCCACCAATGGACCTAATAAACTGCTTACTATAGCAGGCAATAATAAGCAGTAAGGTTACAAGGTGGACAATCATGTTCTCAGAATTCAACCTTCATCACATCCTATAAAAGTCAATTAAAGGAAGATCTGTGTTGGATTTCTTAGTAGATATGAAAATGAAGGATCGAAAGGAAGAAGCCTTAGATTTTCCTAATCAAGTCGTCCTCCAAGTTAGCTTCGATGATCAATATTCTAAGTGGTATCTATTCGTTGTCAATATCTGCGAAATGGATGACCAATTAGCGATGCCCTGGCAAAGTTAGCTTCAACAATCAATATTTTAAATGACATCTATTCGATGTCAATATCTGTGAAAAGGAGAGATAAGCCTACACACTGCTATCCAGCACCAACCTCGTTGCTTGGTATTATTACGTCTATCAATACCTAACAAAGAATGAGTATTGTCTTGGTTCGACCCCAAATGCCCAATGAGCTTTGAGATTATTGGCTTCGCAATATATCGAAGGTAACAGTAAGTTATACATGAAGACATAAAGGGGTATAAATATCGTATGCATAAAACATGAAGAGGCGCGAGAAATTATGAAGGAAGTCCATAGGGAAGAATGTGGGCCGCACAAGAACAGCTAGATGTTATTAAAAAAGGATGAGATTTTTATTGGTCCACAATGGAAGCTAACTGCCATGCATATGTTAGAAGATTTCATAAGTGTCAAACATATGCAAACATAAAGCACTAGCCACCCCTTTTCTATCAACAAGTAGTTCACTATCCTCCTTTTTAGTTTGGGGAATTGACATAATTATAGGGATAGCACCAAAAGGAGTTGTTGATCATGAATAAGTGCTTGTAGTAATGTATTACTTCACAAAATGGGTAGAAGCAGCTTTCTATAGTAAAATTATCTCAAAACATATGGCAAAGTACTTCATAAATAATATCATAGGTAGGTATGGTCTACCACATCAATTAATCATTATCAAGGTAGTCACCTCAGAAAAGAAGTGGCAAAGCCGTTTGAAAATATAAAATCCAACATCATAAGTCATCCCCCTATCAACCCTAAATGAATGTTGCAGTTGAGACCGCGAATAAGAACATAAAAAGGATAATTGAGAAAATGGATGAAAATTGCAAGGATTGGCCCGACAACTTCCTATTCGCCTTATGGGATAGAACTTCAATTTGTGTATCCATCGGAGTAACACTTTACTCCCTAGTATATGAAATGGAAGTTGTCCTTTCAATAGAAATAACAATTCCCTCACTTAGAGTTATAATGAAAAGCTAAATCCTAGAGTTAGAGTGGGCAAAAGCTCAATATGAGGTATTAGTCATGTTAGATAAAAGGAGGCTAAGTGCTTTAGATAATATCCAATTATAGGAAGCACAGATTTCAAGAGCTTTTAATAAGAATGTAGAGCCTCGATATCTACAAGAAGAAGATGTTTTTTTAAAGGAGGTACGGTTTTAAAGGAAATAAGGGCTCTAATACAGAAAGAAAGGGGAAAATTTAAGCCTAATTGGCTAAGCCCGTACATCATTAAAACCGTTTTGTCGGGTGGAGGGGAAAGACCTATGTATACAGATCGCCAGGAACATACTCAGTATATAAGTCTTGATCAGTTGAAGAAGTACTATGTCTAGTACGTTCACTCTTCATGAAAGCCCATAATAGCCTTTAAACCAAAAAGAAAAGAAAAAAAACATGTGCATTTACCTATGATTGGACCCATAATAGATTCAGAAGGCCATACTAGGCCAATAATAATAATAATAATAATAATAATAATAATAATAATAATAATAA
>JACYFF010031957.1:102830028-102857981 GCA_017589665.1 Selenicereus undatus | reverse complement strand
AAAAAAAAAAGGAGAAGAGAACTGAGTTAAAGGGGTTGAAGCCCCTTGTTTTTCTAGGAAAAACATGAGAAGGGGGGTTCTCTTTCGGGTGGCTCGTGACCCCTCCATGGCAGCCCAAATAAGAGCAAGAGAGAGAAGGGGGTTGAACAACGACGACGGTGGTGGCAGCGGCTTCCTGGTCCGGACAAGCAAGCCACCAACCCGACCCCTTGAACTCAAGAATAGAGAGACAGATAGATTGGGGCCGAGTGAGAGGGGGCGCAATTCCGATGACTGCGCGCGATTTTGGTGACCAGGGTGGCCAGCGCTAGCGACCCCAGCGACTGGGTGGTCGGCTTGTGCTTAGCCAACGAGTGAAGTTTGGGTCGAATTGGGGTCGGTTTTGGCATGGGTTTAGATACGTGACTGGAGCAGATTTTCATGGTCTAGGGTTTATTCGTGCGGTCAATGAGCAAGGAGTCAAAGATTGGAGTTTTCAAGCACCTAAAGTCGAGCCCAAAGCACTTCGAACGAATCCCTTGCTTGGAGTCGAGGTGGGTGTTTCTCGCCTCCTAAGTTACTACTAATTTCCAATGAATTTTATTGATTTAGTTGATGCATGTCTGAATCTGAGTTAGTGATCAGTATTTGGAGGATTTAGAATGGACATTAGGTAATTATGATGATGATGCTGATTTTGGGATTCTTGCATGTTGAGTTGAAGCGTAGTCTACTGGTCGATTAAAGTGGAGAACTGTGAAACAAGCAAAGGTATGCTAGAAGTCGCTGTTAGTTCAGTTTTGGTGTGCCTAAAATCCATTTAGAAGGTCGCATGTGAACTTCATACCCTAGGTTTCTAACCGAGTGGTCAAGGAATTCGTACCGCATGCAGAGTTTAGGGATTATATAATTAGCAAATTGGGCACCCTGTGAATAAAGAATGCTTTGAATCGATACATGTTAAGTTAGTTAATTCATGTTTGAGAATGACCTTGAAACAACCTAAGAATTCTTTAAATAGATGCATGCTAATTTGGTTAATTCATGCTTGAAATGACTTAATAACCTTGGTTAAATTAAAATAGACTCAGAAGCCTTAATGTGACTAGATTATGCTTTTGAAAATAACATGAATTAGACATGCTTTTCCCTAATTGTGAATTATGAATAGAAAGCTAGTTTCATGGCTTCTTAGTTCAGTTCGGCCCGCTGAGGGCCTTATTTAAGCTAATGATATATTTATTCAAATATGTCATAATGTGTCACTGGATGGTGTTGCTTGCTCGGTAAATAAATATGTCGCTGTTACACATGTCATTATGATCTTCGTGATAAAGTGCTATGATTGCAAAATTAAAACCGAGTTGGTAGTTGGATGGCTTGAGGTTAAACTAATCAGAGCTTTTGAGGTTCCTTGTGGCCGGTGTTGTGTGAGGAGGGAGCCTGCGTTATGATTAACAGCAATCATGTGGATTGCGAGGCCATGTATGGCTTATTCAGCCAAGTTGAATCATGAAGTGTTTGAATGTGTTACGTGTGAACCCCCTCCCTTCATGTCATTAAGCTTTATCATGTGTGCGAGGCTGAAATTTTAAAAATGAAGGCTTTTTGTGGTTAAACATAAAAGTAGGCATACCTATTAGTGAATTATGGCCTATTTTTAGCTATACGAATGCAGTTTTAAGGCTTAAAGAATTTTAAAAAGGAGTGTGTTGCATGATAATTGATTTCGCTGCAAGAGACAACAAACTTATTAGCCGCTATGGCCATAGGCTTTAAATTAGATAAGATATCGTTCTTACGGAAATATGATGGGAGTGAACGTGCTAGAATGGGAAAATCTCTAACCCAGGGAGTAGTCCTAGTAGTGAAAACCCCTAGAAGACCCTAATGAGAGTGTAGGTCCAATTATGTGGCTCTTAGGATAAATTTGAGAGATAAACAAAAGCCGCAAGCATACAACTTTCGCTGTAGTACTTGAGGGTCATGTCCTCGGGGATGATGGAATGACTTAGGTCACTGAAATTTTTAAAACTAACATTACCTAAACCTAAGGAAATACTTCATTTAGAAAATTTCAACTAAGTAATAAAAAGGAGAAATAATGATTAGGAAACCTAGGTAACCAACCAAGCTACTAAATGCATTCAACCAACCAAATCAAACCAAATCATTTGACCAATCAAAACCATCAAAATATGCTCTACTCACATCGAACCACAATATCATTGATTCAATAACATCACATAAGGAATTCCCAATCCACAATATGCTCTACGACACCAAAATATTATTGAATCAACTAAGCTAAGATAACTAGAAATGAGCACAAACCCAAACCATCAACTCAGCCGAATCATTCACACATCATAACTCTCAGAATCCAAACCATCAAAACCGAAAGCTAAACTACTATCAGATTCCAAACCATTCAATCATCATCTTTACTAGGTTACAGGGAAGGGAAACCGAAGGCAAAACATAATCAACAACCATCAACAAAACCTAATTAATTCACAATCTCATAACATAATCAACAAAAATCAAAATCACTTCAACAAACACACCCCAGCAAAACTTAATCACCAGGAGAACATTAGAACAATCATCGATAAGAATCTAAGTGAATCCGAACTAAACAACCTCTAATAAGAACATAAGCAGAATCGACTCCAAAAGGGGGGGGGGGAACTCGGGACTTCCAGCAACATTTAGCTAAGAGAATTGCAAGATATTAAGTAGAGAAATCAAACCAAATTCGTGACCATGAATAGGATGATACTGGTAGTGCAGAGGATCGAAACAAAGCATGAAGAACTTGAAGACCACCATGAGCAGGGATAGGGGAATTTCGGAATTACTCAAAATTAGCCCAAAATTGTGACAATTACAACTGAAATTCTTGAATGGAAATTCGAAATCAGCAATTCGAAGCCTAATTACGTGAATTAAAGGCTGAAAACAACTCTAAAATCGAAACCCCAAACCGAATCAAACCTAAATTTCGAATGACTGAAATGAAAATGAAATTAAACCTAAAACTAAACCTAAAGCTTAAACCCAACCTAAACCCTAGATTACCTTCCTTCAATGGCGTCGTTGCCTTCGATTTATACTGAGCCCTTTTCAATCGCGACCATTGATCTGGAAGTTGAGGTGGACAGTGGTGATGTAGATGATGATGTTGTTGCGCTAGCTATAACTGCGTGAATTGCGGTGGTGATGACGAAGGTGGATGGTAATGGAGGTGAGCTGGCACTCACTTGTTCAAAGAGAGAGAAAGGGGGAGATGAGGAAGATGAGGAATGGAGGAGATGGACGGGTTTCTTGAGGCTCCGGGGCCTATTTGGTCGAGAGGAGAGAGAAGGTGAGATTGGGAGAGAGAGAATGAGAGTTAAGGGGGTTAATATGGGTCACGTGAGGCGCACGCGGGTAGAATTATTTAGGTGTTATTGTTAATTTTTTTTCTTATTGGGCTAAAGAACAAATGGGCCTAGCGATTCTGGTCGGGTTAGAGTAAACTGGCCCACTGCTTTATTTCCGGCATTTTTCATCCTTTTTCTCACATTTTTGCCGTAATTATTCAAAACCTACAAAGCCAAATAAAAACTTGAAAAGAATGATTATAATGAGCATAAATGAGGTATAAAAGTATCATAAAAATAACATATTTTTGGCACGAATAAATATCCCCACACTAAGATTTTCTCGTTCTCGAGTAAAATAACTAGACTACCTAAAAAACAGAAAATAAGAAAAAGAAAATCCTAACTCACTGTCGTAGGAATCACGGTTGCATTTAGTGTATGCAACAAACCCTTTGAACCCCTTTAATCTCCCAAGTGGACGAGTGAGGTCTCGTGAGGGTTTTCAAGTGAACTACCCACAAACATTATATCAAAAAAAAGAGAAAATCTTTTTGGTTTTTCTCTAAGCTAATATGTACAAAATTTGAAAAGGATATGCACACGTTCTAATCAACTAAATCACCTATGTAATCAAGTTATTGACCTGCATATACACAGAATGTACTTCAAAGTCCTCTACCTCGTACATGACATCAGAACACTAATTTTTCACCCCATTATACATCAAGATTCTAAATCCATTCTAGTGCTCGTGCGCAAGTGTACCATCATCCCAAGGCTTATATTTACCAAAATCAAACTCAATCCCACTTGACTGACACAACTACCTTATTGTCATACTAACATTGGAAGCAAACTTTCCCAGTAACAGTATTACCTCAAAGGGTAACACCCAATAGCACATGCCTCAAAGGGTAATACCCAGTAGCACATGCCTCAAAGGGATACTTGTCATTCCAAATTTCATCTCTTTTTCTTTTTCTCTTCTTTGTTCACAATATTCATTCATTATTTTTTTCTCAAGTAATCGTGTCACAAACAAGTGGGAGAATCATTCATGGAAGCCTAAGACCTAAAGATAATGATGAAGAGATGAACAAGGATTGGATTACACATCTATAATGAACAATTGGGGTTAGAATTAGGACTTAGAATGACATACTGAGGTTGGAGACTTTTCGTGCACATCCTACTTACATACAAGTTAATAACCAAAGCACAGGGGATTCAAGTTAACCAGAAATAGTACAATCATGTGCCAACAAAAAAAAAAATCTTCAAAACTTTTCAAAAATGGGCACCTCGTCCCCACACCAAAACTTCACAACGTCCTCACTGTCGAAACTAAGGCGCTAAAAAGCAGTCACATTAGCTATACAATCGTAAAACCACACTAAACCACAAATATATACAAACTAAGACATGATGAAAATCAAAAACAAACATAAAATCACCAAAATCAAAACGTAAAAAGAAAAACAAAAACAAAACTAACTCTAAAACAAACCAAACCACTAAATGATTAAAATTAAAACCAAACCCAAAACAAAATAGGATCCAAACACAAAAAATCAAAAAGCAAACTAACTAAATAAACAAAAACCAAAACCTAACAAAAAACAAAACCACTAAAACACTAGAAACGAAACAAAAAAAAAACTAGCAAGATCCAAAACTCACAAAAATAAAGAAACAAAACAAATTGAAACATAAAAACAAGCCTAGATATCCACAACTAACAAATATTCACAAAATCAAAACACAACCAAGGGTGATCATAGCCCACACGGCTTAACAAATCCCAAATTGCTCCTCAAGATTGATCACCCGTATATTCATAGTCCTAAATATCCATAAGTAAGTACAAAAAAGAAAGAAAAGAAATGAAAAAGAGAGGAAGGGAGGGTGGAACGATCATAACAGGTTGTATACAGGTTGTACCCAAACTATGCCTCACGAATATGATACAACATGAGGCTTATGGTGCATCAACCACTTCATATTAAGCTGAAAAGTATAACTCAAATCAAACCTCATCAAAGCGCGTAGCAGCTTATCAAACAAAGAAGCCCAACTCTCAATCACATAGAAATAGTGAAAAGTAGTGCGTTGGAGCCAGAAAGTGTACATCCACTTAGCCAATAAAGCACAAGTAAGGGCTCGCTTCAGCTTATCAAATAGTTGAGCCCAATCAGAAAGGAAATGAACATACTTAGAATGAGTCAGTATTGAGGTCATTGGCCTAGAAACTATATCAGCATGAGCGAACAATCTAGGTGAAATACTGGGTGCAAGGTTCACAAGTCTGTTAAGTCCAATATGCGTATGGGTCTGATGTAAAGCAAAATTCTTAGTGGCAATGATCTCAGACTCAACAAATTCAGACTCGCAATATTCAAAAAGGAAGTCAGTTTGGATGGAGTCAAAAGAGAAGGACTCATAATCAGCACAAAAACCATCATCAGAACTTCCATGGATATCAAACTCAAGTGAAAAAGATTCATATTCCACATACAAAATATTATCATCTAATTTAAACAGAAGGTCAGGAATGACGGGATCAAAAGAGAATGATTCATATTCAACATAAAAACCCACATCAAGACCTTTAGCAACATCAAACCCACATGAAAAGGATTCATATTCTGCATAGAGAATATCATCATCAAAGTCCAAAATAGTGAGTCCGGTCACCTCATCACATAACTCCTGTGAAATAGCTTCTTGTGACTCATCTAAATCATGAGGCTCAACTTCAGGTGTGACGCTTATATCTAACTCACAAATAGTATCAGATTGTTCACCCACCTCAAACTCACAAAAGACGTTCAGAATGGTGGGAGGGTCTACAGAAACTAGGACATCATCAGTGATGCCCTTAGGTGAGGTAGTGCGGGGTGCAAGGTCAGGCGATAAAGACTTAGGGAGGTCACTCTCTTGATCTAAACTAGGTAAATACATGTCTTTATTCAAGTTAGGCCTAGCAGAATAAGGGGGTTCAAAATCATCATAGAGATTAATGTTAGGTTTAGGAGATCCTGAACTAGAATCAATCTCACGATAAGTCTCCCTATTTTGATTACATTGAGAATATGCAACAATTATCGCTTTTATTGTTTCTATCATTTGATCAGTCAATTCGTTAATCTTCTTTTCCAAACATACACATGTAGCATCAACATAAGCACGATAAGGACAAGTACGAGCATCATGATCAGGAGATTCACAACAATTGCACTAAACAGGAGGCATACAACAGTCATATGAGTCATTTGAATTTATAAAATTGTCTGAAGGGTAAGAATTAGCTTGAAAATAATACCCTCCATGAGTTAGGTATTAAGAGTCTCGTTAGCTTGTTCAAACGCATAGGTTTCCCGAGCTAATGTTTCAAAGAAATCCCAACCTCCATCTTGAGTTTTAGATGATGATTCTCTTAAACCTCCAGGACAAATTGATGCAACATAACACCTTGACTCAATATTTAGACCCACAACAATGACCTCACAAATTTCCCAATTTTCAAAATTATGATTCAATTGAGCATGATAATCATTAAGCCTTGAAAGATAACGCCAAGAAAGGTTCATGCTCATATTACGGGAAATAGAAAACTGGCATTTGAAGTTTGTAAAGTTTTTCAATTTTTAGGGTTTTCAAATTTTTTAAAATTTTTGTGGGTTTTTGGATTTTTTCCAGAAATGAACTAAATATATCACAACTATCAATGAATAAACAAAGTAAATCAAAGCATAACCAACCAATAAAAACAAAACTAAGAAAAAGAAAAGTGCTCAAACACAAACTTGCCACTTTGTTTTTGAGGTTTTTAAATTTTTTCAAATTTTTTGGTGGTTTTCAAGCTTTTCAACCTTTTTTGGATTTTTGGATTTTTTTTTATTTTTTTGGATTTTTGCGTTTTTCAAGACATAAACTAAACTCAGTCATAAGCAATAACAAAATAATGGAAGTAAATCAAGATCTATGCTACGAACAAGAGAGCAAGTAAGAACAAGAAAATGTTGTTGAATCTTATGTTGTCGTCCCCGGCAACGGCGTCAAAAACTTGGTAGGATAAATTTGAGTGATAAACAAAAGTTGCAAGCGTACAACTTTCGCTGTAACACTTGAGGGTAGTGTCTTCGGGGACGATGGAAAGACTTAGGTCATTGAAAATTTTAAAACTAACATTACTTAAACCTAAGGAAATACTTGATTTAAAAAATTTCAACTAAGTAATAAAAAGGAGAAACAACGATTAGGAAACCTAAGTAACCAACCAAGCCACTGAATGCATTCAACTAACCAAATCAAAACAAATCATTTGAACAATCAAAACCATTAAAATATGCTCTACTCACATTGAACCACAATATCAATGATTAGACTAACATCACATACGGAATTCCCAATCCACAAAATGCTCTACTACACCAAAATATCATTGAATCAACTAAGCTAAGATAACTAGAAAATGAGCACAAACCCAAATGTTTGAGCTAAAAATGTGCTATTTTTAAGGTACTTTTACACCGGTTTTATGCTCGCTTTAATAATATTTTTTTAGGTTTTTAATTGATTTTATTTTATTTTGCAGATTTTTAATAAAAGTGGAAAAAGGGTGGAAAATGTGAGAAAAAGTCGGAAAGTGAAGAACCTGGCAAATTTGTTAAAAACCGGTCTGAAATCTAGGTGAATCGGCCCAGTTAAAAAACCAGACCGGCCCACGCGTGAACTGGACCGGTTCACTTAAAACCCCCTCCCCTTCGCGTCTGCTTTCTCTTTCCTCCTTACTCGATTCACCTTCTTTCTCCCCGAACTCGCTCCCAAACCCCAAAACCCGAAACCGAAAACTACCCACCCCCACAGATATCCCGAAACCACCTTCATGTCCACCATCACCACCCGCCATCCACACTTCAAATGCCAGCACACCACCACAACTGACCCCAACATCCACCGTCCACTCACACCAGCAAATCGAGGGTTGAGCATCAAGATTCGAGTGGGGCTTCGGGTATAAAGGCATGAATAAGACGCCATTGAAGGGTTGGAGTTTTTTATTAGGTAATTTTTAGGTTAAGCAATTCTAGGTTAACAGAGCTTAGGTTTTAATTTCGTGATTTAGGGCTAGAATTTCAGTTTTTCGCGATTAGGGTTTTGGTTAGTCAGTCACAAATTGATGTATTCGGTATTGATTTTTGTGAATTTCTGGTGTAATTCGAACCTTTGAATCAAGTTTATGAGAAATTTTGTTCAATGTGTTGAAGAATTTTTGCATTCGTTATCTACTCTTCCTTCCCTATTTCGTTCAGTTCATAATCGTGAGCTTGAATGTTTGTTAATGGCGACTTAGCCATTGTTGCTAGTTGAGGCTAAGCTGCAAAGTGTTGAGGCCTAGACTAACATTAGCGTAATCCCCTTCCCGTTCCTCTATACATCCGCCTGGGTTCTGCTGCTGAAACGCCCTTGTTTCAATTCTGCTCTCTTCCTGGTGTTCTGATGGCTGCAAGTGAGGAGCCACGTCTTGATGTTAATCGATCTTCTGGGTAATCTCTTTCTCGCTGCTGCTTGCTGCTGCTTAATCCCATTTTCCCTTTCCCCTGTTTTCTTGCTATTGTTTTGCTCTTCCCTGCTGATGTTCTGTTCTTCTGCTTCGGTTTAGTTTCTCCCTCCCCTGTTTTTGCTGCTGCTATTATGTTTTCTCTGCTTAGGTTATGTTTGGCCTGAAAATGAATGTTGGATGATTGAGTAGTAAGGATGCTGGTTTAGGTTCTGTTTTGGTAATGTTGGTTCAGGTTGCTTGCTAATTTGCTTCATTTTGGTCCTTTTAGTTTATGCCTTGGTTTTGATTGCTGGTTTGCAAGATTGGGTTCTGTTCACTGTGTTAGTTGAAATCATGTGGTTAGTAGCTAAATCATGCTTAGTTCAATTTTAGTTTGGTTTAACTTGGATAATCAATACAAGGTTTAGTTTAGGTTTAGATTGTTTAGGTTATTAGATTGCTTTAAGTAATTCCATTTACTTTAGTTAATCAATTAGTGACCAAAAATCTCATGTCTTCCCTGAGGACCGACCCTTAAGTACTGTGTTTGACAATCGAGTATTTGAGGTCTCTTTTCTTTAGTTATTTCCCCCCCTCAAAATCACTCAACAATTTTGACGCCGTTGCCGGGGACGACGGTGCGATTTGGTCATATTTTTATTTTCTTAGTTGCTTTTGTATTTGTTTTGTTCAGTTGTTACCTTGCCTAGTTGTTTACTTAGTCAATTCTTATTTTGTTATTCCGTACCTTTAGTTTCAAATCGATTTTTGTTAATTTTTCTTTTTGGTATCGTTTTCGTTTAGTTTAGCCATTTTTATAAAAATCCAAAAACACTTTGAAAAACTTGAAAAATCCAAAAAAAAATTAAAAAATCACTTTTTGATTGTGAAGGTTGGGATATGCATGACTAGTTGGATTAGGGACCCCGAAAGTGGACGATTAAGAAGGAGTGAATCTGAGTCTGACTTAGTACCTGAAATTGAGCCTCGACTTGACATAGGAGAAGTGGCACAAGAAAGAACTTTGAGCGATATTTTCTATCCTCCTAGAACTGCTTTGCCATCGTGTTTTGTTGTGCCTGATCTTCCACCTAATGTCACCTTTGAATTGAAACCTCCTTACACCTAAATGCTCCCTAAATTCGCAGGTTTAGAGGATGCTTATCTGTTTTTAAGGGAATTCGAAGAAGTTTGTTCTATGATGCAGTTTCCTAATGTTCCCATTGATGTTGTAGGAATGAAATTAATTCCTTTTGCTCTGCGAGATTCTACTAAAAGATGGATGTATGGCTTAACTACTAATTCTGTGACTTCTTGGGATGATTTTGTGAAATTGTTCCTAAGAAAGTATTTTCCTAATGCCAAAACTGTCAAGCTAAGGAATGAAATCAATCAGTTTGTGCAACTTGATAGGGAATCATTTTGGAAATATTTGGATAGGTTTAAGACCTTATTGGCTCAATGTCCTCACCGTGGTCTAGACCAAGCTCGTTTATGTCAAATTGTATATGAAGGACTTGACCAACAAAGTAGGACCATGGTAGAGTCCATGTGTCAGGGGGGTTTTCTCTCTAAAAGCCCTGCAGCTGCCTGGGAGTTCCTAGAGGACTTGGCTGAAAAAACCATGCAGTGGGAAACAGCTCGTGATGACAGCCTAAATTCTAGGGTAGTAAGGGGTGGTTTACATACAGTCTTTGATGTGAGTCACTTAGAGTCTAAGATAGCTACCTTAGAAAACATGTTGAAGGGATTATCTCCCCAGTTGTCCTCACTATCTCAGACTTCTACAGTGTCTTGTTCACATTGTCAAGCTTTAGACCATTCACTGAGTGCTTGTCCTTATTTTGCTCATCAATTTACAACTGAACAAGAACAAGCAAGTATGGTTTTACAGAGACCAAAGAATGACCCGTACTCCCCTTATTTTAACCCAGGGTGGAGGAATCACCCTAATATGTCATGGGCTAGTGGACCTAATGTCGTTGTACATAATTCTCAACCAGGGATGTTTCATGGAAACAATTTCCAGCCTTCGACTCAGCCTCCACAGTCTTTTCCAAGACCCACTTTATCAGGTGCGCTTAATGCCCCTAGACCTCCACCACCTGTAGCTCAAATGCAACCTCCTCCTGGTTATACTGAACTTGACAAATTTGAGAGGAAAATTAATAATGTAGAGAGAATGATTAATGCTAGCAGTGCTAACATGGAAAAAATGATGAGAATGATGACTGAACAATTCTCCTAGTTAGCATCATCTTTTAGGGAACCGGGTACTTTTCCGAGTCAAACTGAAGTGAACCCTAAGGGTCATACCCCTTCCCCTTCTAGTGGCATTAATGAGTCGGTGAGAAAAGTGAATGCGGTTATTTCTCTCCGTTCTGGTCGAGAGATTGATAACCAAGTGAGGAACCCTGATGAACCTTGTAGGTATCCTCATCAATTCTTTCAGAATTCTTCCCCATCATCTGCACAAGAGACTGGTTCTTCCAATGGGTCAGGGGATACTCTTGATAGTGTTCCCAATGTATCTAAGAGTCCTTCCTCTTCACCACCCTCCGAGGAAGAGGAACTTCAAGAAAAAGACTCTTTTGATTCAGCTAGAGATTCACCTTCTAAAACTCCTTCCTTTCCTCCTTCCTCCTCTTCTCAAAAAATTCAGATGCCTTTACCACCTTTCCCTCATAGATTGAAGAAGAAAGATCAGGGCAATATTGAGAAGATAAGGGAGACCTTCTCTCAAGTCAAGATCAATATTCCCTTACTTGATGCTATCGAGCAGATGCCTCCTTATGCCAGATTTTTAAAGGATTTATGTACTACAAAAAAGGCAACTAGTGTACCTAAGAAGGCATTCCTGACTTCTGGAGATAACTCCATCCTTTCCCAGATACTAGCAAAGTATAAGGACCTCGGTTGCCCTACTGTGTCTATAGTCATAGGGGACCAGCTCATTCATAGAGCATTGCTTGATTTAGGGGCTAGTGTGAACTTGATTCCCTTTGTTGAGTATGAAAGGCTAGAATTGGGTGAATTGAAACCTACTAGGATGGTCATTCAGTTGGCTGATAGATCCACTAGAATCCCTACCCAGTGGACTTCGTGGTGATTGAAACTGAAAAGGGAATACCTAGTCTAGCCAGTCAGATCCCTATGATTCTAGGGCATCCATTTTTAGCTACTGCTAATGCCCTTATTAACTATCGAAATGGGATGATGAGACTGTCTTTCGGCAATATGACTGTGGAAGTAAATGTTTTTATCATGCAAAGACAACCGTTAGGATTTGATGATATGGACTCTTCTACCCTTAATTGGATAGAGAACCCTGTGTTTGATGATGATTTGGATGATGCAATTGTTACTAAGTATGAGTCATTTTTGATAAATGATAATCCTGAGTATGATATGTTTGAATTTGATGACTTATGCTCTGATGCTGATTGCTTACTCACTGTTATGTCTGAATCTGCTGATGGATCTGTTTTCCCCACTGTTCTTGAATTGAAACCCCTCCCCGATTCTCTTAAGTATGCATTTTTAGGACCTGATGAATCATTACCTGTTGTTATAGCTTCTGACTTGGATCGGGACCAAGAAGACAAACTCATTTCTTTGCTTAGGGAGAATAAGGAATCGTTTGGATGGACTTTAGGGGATATTAAGGGGATAAGTCCTTCTGTGGTGCAACATAGAATCCATCTAGAGGACCATGTTCAGCCTTACCGAGATCGGCAAAGGCGTTTGAATCCTACTCTTCAGGAAGTGGTCAAGAAGGAGGTTTTGAAATGGTTAGATCATGGGATCATTTACCCAATATCTGATAGTGAATGGGTTAGTCCTGTTCAATTCGTTCCTAAAAAGACTGGCATCACTGTAATTAGGAATGATAAGAATGAGTTAATCCCTACTAGAGTCCAATCTGGATGGTGAGTGTGTATAGATTATAGGAAATTGAATGCTGCCACCAGGAAAGACCATTTCTCCCTTCCCTTCTTAGACCAGATGCTAGAAAGATTAGCTGGCCATTCCTTCTATTGCTTCCTGGATGGATATTCTGGATATACTCAGATTTCAATTTCTCCTGAGGATCAGGAGAAGACCACTTTCACTTGCCCATTTGGGACATATGCTTTCAGAAGAATGCCTTTCGGACTGTGTAATGCCCCTGCTACTTTTCAAAGATGCATGATTTCTATTTTCTCATATTTGATTGAGCAATGCATGGAAATTTTCATGGATGATTTCTCTGTGTTGGGATCTTCTTTTGATCATTGCTTATGTAATTTGAGAAAAGTTTTAGAAAGGTGCAGTGAGAAAAGTTTGACTTTAAATTGGGAGAAATGTCACTTTATGGTTAAGAAAGGTATAGTCTTAGGTCATATTATTTCCAAAGATGGAATTGAGGTGGACAAAGCTAAGACTGACCTGATCATCAATCTTCCCCCTCCCAAAAGTGTGAAAGAAGTTAGGTCCTTTCTTGGACATGCAAGCTTTTATCGACGATTCATTAAGGATTTCAGTAAAATTGCCAAGCCTTTGTCCAATTTGTTAGCTAAAGATGTGCCATTTAACTTTTCTGAAGTATGTCATGAGGCATTTTCTAAGCTTAAACAGGTCCTTACTTCTGCTCCTATCATTCATCCCCCTATTTGGGGGGAATCTTTCGAATTAATGTGTGATGCATCGGATTTTGCTCTTGGGGTTGTACTTGGACAGCACATTGATAAAAAACCTCATGTGATTTATTATGCAAGTCATACATTGAATGCTGCTCAACTGAATTACACTGTTACTAAAAAGGAATTTTTGGCTGTTGTCTTTGGTTTTGAAAAGTTCAGACCATATCTGACTGGTTCCCATGTGATTGTTTACATTGACCACTCTGCCCTTAAGCACCTTCTCTCTAAAAAGGATCCTAAACCTAGACTTGTAAGATGGATTGTGCTTTTACAGGAATTTGATTGTGAAATCAAGGATAGAAAAGGGTCTGAAAACCTTGTAGCTGATCACTTGTCTAGGATTACCTGTGAGAGTGAGTCTAGTGTCTCTGAATGTTTCCCTGATGAGCAACTGTATGTTGTGCATCCTGATCCATGGTATGTTGATATTGTCAACTATTTAGTTACCAATAGGATTCCTGAGGGATTGACCAAGCATGACAAGGATAGATTCTTTCACTTGATAAAGTTTTTCGTTTGGGATGACCCTTATCTGTTCAAATACTGTTCTGACCAAGTTTTTAGAAGGTGCATACCCGACCATGAAGTGAGGAATGTACTGTCTTTTTGTCATGACCAAGCTTGGGGGGGGTATTTTAGTGGGAAGAAAACAGCTGCCAAGATTCTTCAATCCGACTTTTATTGGCCAACTTTGTTTAAGGATGCCATTGAATTCTGCTAGAGTTGTCCCAGATGTCAGCAATTAGGTAAGATAACCAGGAAAGACATGATGCCACTAAACCCCATTATTGTAGTGGAAGTTTTTGATGTATGGGGTATTGATTTCATGGGACCATTTCCAATATCTTTTGGGAATGAGTACTTTTTATTGGCTGTGGATTATGTATCTAAGTGGGTGGAAGCCATTCCCTCTCGGGCTAACGACACTAAAGTTGTAGTGAAATTTCTTAGGGAAAATATCTTTGCTCGTTTTGGCATGCCTCAGGCTCTCATTAGTGACCAGGGTACTCATTTTAATAATAGATCTTTTGATGCCTTGCTTAGAAGATATTCGATAGTCCATAGGCTGGCTACCCCTTACCACCCTCAAACAAGCGGCCAAGTTGAAGTTTCCAATCGGCAGATAAAACAGATCCTAGAGAAAACTTTGAGTAGACATAGGAAAGATTGGGCCGATAAGTTGGTAAATGCTCTCTGGGCGTATAGGACAACTTATAAGACTCCCATCGGCATGTCCCCTTACAGAGTAGTTTATGGTAAGCCTTGCCATCTACCTGTAGAGTTAGAGCACCGAGCTTGGTGGGCTATTGGGAAGCTCAACTATGATTTGACTGAGGCGGGAGACATGAGACGACTGCAATTGAGTGAACTTGATGAAATCAGAGCGGAAGCATATGAGAGTGCTCGATCTTCCAAGGAGAGGGCAAAGTTGTTTCATGATCAACATGTTTCGAGAAAAGAATTTGGCCCGGGAATGAAAGTACTTTTGTATGACTCTCAGCTTCACTTATTTCCAGGGAAATTAAGGTCCCGCTGGACGGGCCCTTATGTTGTCTCTCACATTTTTCCTTATGGTGCAGTCTAGATTCAGGATTTGCAAACCGGTGTCCTGTTCAAAGTCAATGGCCAGAGGTTGAAACCATTTCTCGAGCTGCCAACCCCAGAGGATGTGGAGTGTCTGATGCTCCGTGACCCCGGCCCTACATCGTAACTGATTGCGATCTGCGATAGTTAGGGTGTGCTCAGCACCCAACCTGGTTTGCCAGAAACTCCTTTTCTTTTCTCTCTTTTCTTCTCTCTTTTCTTCTTTCTTTCAGTTTATTCCTGTATAGTTTACTATTTTCCTTATGCTTCTTTGATTTTAGTTTTGATTTTCATTTTGTTTTGTTTTGTTTTTGGTTTTGTTTTTGTTCTTGGTCGTGTTTTAGTTGTATATATTTTAGGTTTTATGGTTGTATAGTTTATGGACTTGCTTTTTGGCACCTTAATTCTCCCAATGAGGACATTGTGAAGTTTTGGTGTGGGAGTGAGGTGTAATTTTTTTCAAAATTTTCAAATTTTTTTGTTGTTTTTGGGGACATTTGTATCTTTTCTGATTAGATTGAATCCCCTGTGCTTTAGTTGTTAGTTTGTATATAAATAGGATGTGCATGATAAGTCTTTAACTTCGAATATGATAGTCTAAGCCCTAATTCTAACCCCAGCTGTTCATTAAAGGTTGTGTTATCCAATCCTTATTTATTCTTTCATCATTATCTTTAGGTTTTAGGTTTTCATGAATGATTCTCCCACTA
Organism: Selenicereus undatus; assembly: GCA_017589665.1. Lineage (NCBI taxonomy): Eukaryota > Viridiplantae > Streptophyta > Magnoliopsida > Caryophyllales > Cactaceae > Selenicereus > Selenicereus undatus. The sequence goes on along the minus strand of JACYFF010031957.1, from coordinate 102,842,113 downwards.
GCTTATGGCATGATTACTTTGGAAAAAAATTGAAAAAAAATTGTATTATGAATAAAGAAAAAGAATAAAATTTGGAATGACAAGTATCCCTTTGAGGCATGCGCCACTGGGACCCTTTGAGGCACGTGTTACTGGGTGTTACCCTTTGAGACAATATTGCTACTGGGAAAGCTTGCTTCCAAAGTCAGTATAAGAATAATGTAGTTATGTCAACTAAGTGGGATTGAGTCTATTCTGGTAAATCTGAGTCCTGGAGATGATGATATACTTGCACACAAACACCGGGATGGATTCAAAATCTTGATGTTCAATTGGGTGAAAATTAGAGTTTTGATGTCATTTAAAGGTATAAGGCTTTGAACTACATTTTATATATATACAAGTCAATAATTAAGTACATGGGTGATTTAGCTGATTAGGAGTTGTGCATATGTTTCCCGAGTTTTGTACATATCAGTTTTGAAAAAAAACCCAAAAAGATTTTCTTTTATTTTTGAATAATTTTGTGGGTATTTTCATTTGGAAACCCTCACGAGACCTCACTCGCCCACTTGGGAGGCCAAGGGGTTTAAAGGGCTTGTTGCATACGCTAAATGCAACCGTGATTCCTACGACAGTGAGTTAGGTTTTTTTTCCTTATTTTTCATTTTCTTTTAGTTTGTTTAGTTTGTTTTACTTGAGGACGAGCAAAATCTTGGTGTGAGAGTATTTGTTTGAGCTAAAAATGTGCTATTTTTAAGGTACTTTTACACCGATTTTATTCTCGTTTTAATAATATTTTTTTAAGGTTTTTAATTGATTTTATTTTATTTTGCAGATTTTTAATAAAAGTGGAAAAAGGGTGGAAAATGCGAGAAAATTTGAGAAAATGTAGAAAAGTGAAGAACCGGGCAAATTTGTCAAAAATCGGTCCGAAATCTAGGTGAACCGGCCTAGTTAAAAAACCAAACCGGCCCGCGCATGAACCGGACCGGTTCACTTAAAACCCCCTCCCCTTCGCATCTGCTTTCTCTTTCCTCCTTACTCAATTCACCTTCTCTCTCCCCGAACTCGCTCCCAAACCCCAAAACCCGAAACCGAAAACTACCCACACCCACAGATATCCCGAAACCACCTTCATCTCCACCATCACCACCCGCCAACCACGCTTCAAATGCCAGTACACCACCACGGCTGTCCCCAACGTCCACCGTCCACTCACACCAGCCAATCGAGGGTTGAGCATCAAGATTCGAGTGGGGCTTCGGGTATAAAGGCATGAAGAGGACGCCATTGAAGGGTTGGAGTTTTTTATTAGGTAATTTTTAGGTTAAGCAATTCTAGGTTAACAGAGCTTAGGTTTTAATTTCGTGATTTAGGGCTAGAATTTCAGTTTTTCGCGATTAGGGTTTCGGTTAGTCAGTCACAAATTGATGTATTCGGTATTGATTTTCGTGAATTTCTGGTGTAATTCGAACCTTTGAATCAAGTTTATGAGAAATTTTGTTTAATGTGTTGAAGAATTTTCATTCGTTATCTACTCTTCCTTCCCTATTTCGTTCAGTTCATAACCGTGAGCTTGAATGTTTGTTAATGGCGACTCAGCCATTGTTGCTAGTTGAGGCTGAGCTGCAAAGTGTTGAGGCCTAGACTAGCATTAGCGTAATCCCCTTCCCCTTCCTCTATACATCTGCCTCGGTTCTGCTGGTGAAACGCCCTTGTTTTGATTCTGCCCTCTTCCTGGTGTTCTGATGGCTGCAAGTGAGGAGCCACGTCTTGATGTTAATCGATCTTCTAGGTAATCTTTTTCCCGCTGCTGCTTGCTGCTGCTTAATCCCATTTTCCCTTTCCCCTGTTTTCTTGCTGTTGTTCTGCTCTTCCCTGCTGATGTTCTGTTCTTCTGCTTCGGTTTAGTTTCCCCCTCCCCTGTTTTTGCTGCTGCTATTCTGTTTTCTCTGCTTAGGTTATGTTTGGCCAGAAAATGAATGTTGGATGATTAAGTAGTAAGGATGTTGGTTTAGGTTCTGTTTTGGTTATGTTGGTTCAAGTTGCTTAGTAATTTGCTTCATTTTGGTCCTTTTAGTTTATGCCTTGGTTTTGATTGCTAGTTTGCAAGATTTGGTTCTGTTCACTGTGTTAGTTGAAATCATGTGGTTAGTAGCTAAATCATGCTTAGTTCAATTTTAGTTTGGTTTAACTTGGATAATCAATACAAGGTTTAGTTTAGGTTTATATTGTTTAGGTTATTAGATTGCTTTAAGTAATTCCATTTAGTTTAGTTAGTAACCAAAAATCTCACGTCTTCCCTGAGGACCGACCCTTAAGTACTGTGATTGACAATCGAGTATTTGAGGTCTCTTTTCTTTAGTTACTTCCCCCCTTTCAAAATCACTCAACACCAAACCATCAACTCAACCGAACCATTCACACATCATAACTCTCAGAATCCAAATCATCAAAATCAAAAGGTAAATTACTATTAGATTCCAAACCATTCAATCATCATCTTCACTAGGTTATAGGGAAGGAAAACCGAAAGCAGAACATAATCAACAACCATCAACAAAACCTAATTAATTCACAATCTCATAACATAATCAACAAAAATCAAAATCACTTCAACAAACACACCCCGGTAAAACTTAATCTCCAAGAAAACATCAGAATAATCATCGACAAGAATCTAAGTGAATCCGAATTAAGCAACCTCTAATAAGAACATAAGTAGAATCGACTCCAAAAGGGGGGGGAACTCAGGATTTCTAGCAACATTTAGCTAAGATAATTGCAAGATATTAAGCAGAGAAATCAAGCCAAATTCATGACCATGAACAGGATGATACTGGCGATGTAGAGGATCGAAATAGGGCATGAAGAATTTGAAGACCACCATGAGCAGGGATAGGGGAATTTCAGAATTACTCAAAATTAGTTGAAAATTGTGGCAATTACAACTGAAATTCTTGAATGACAATTCAAAAGCAGCAATTCAAAGCCTAATTACATGAAATTAAAGGCTGGAAATAACTCTAAAATCGAAACCCCAAACCGAATCAAACCTAAATTTCGAATGACTGAAACGAAAACGAAATTAAACCTAAAGGTTAAACCTAACCTAAACCCTAGATTACCTTCCATCAATGGCGTCGCTGCCTTTGATTGATACCGAGCCCTTTTTAATCGCGACCATTGATCTGGAAGTTGAGGTGGATGGTGGCGATGTAGATGACGATGGTGCTGCATTGGCCGTAGCTACGTGAATCGCGGTGGTGATGATAAAGGTGGATGGAGATGGAGGTGAGTTGGCACTCGATTGTTCGAAGAGAGAGAAGGGGGAGAGGAGGAAGATGAGGAATAGAGGAGATAGTCGAGTTTGTTGAGGCTTCAGGGCCTGGTTAGCCAAGAGGAGAGAGAAGGTGAGATTGGCAAAGAGAGAGAATGAGAGTTAAGGGGGGGGGGTTAATAGAGGTGACGTGAGGCGCACACAGGTGGAATTATTTAGGTGTTATTATTATTATTTTTTTCTTTTTGCGCTAAAGAAGAAATTGGCCTAGCAATTCGGGTCAGGTTAGAGTAAACTGGCCCATCGCTTTATTTCCGGCATTTTTCATCCTTTTTCTTACACTTTTGCCGTCATTATTCGAAACCTACAAAACAAAATAGAGTCAAATAAAAACCTGAAAATAATGATTATAAGGAGCACAAATCGGGTATAAAAGTATCGTAAAAATAACACATTTTTTGCATGAGCAGTGGCCATCCCGGAAGTAAGAGCTTAGTGTGAGTGATAGTCTCACTAGGGGTTGGGAATAGATCTCACCCTATTCCCCAAGTAGCACGTTATGATGATCTTATGCCCAGAGTATTTTCCTAATAAGTAAGAAAAGCAATTGGCATTTCGCCATTTTAAGTATTTTAGGAGAAAGAAAGATTTTAAGGGTCATTAGAGGACCAATACGAAAGAAATTTCTTTTTAAGGAATATGAGCCTCTTGTGTTTTCAAGAAAAAGAAAGAAAGCTTCCTATGCCATATCTTATGAATGAGATCCAAGTATAGTTTGAATGAAGTTTCAAATAAAGCATGGCTATGTCCTTGTAATGCATCGAGCGTATAAGTGTTCAACTGTGCATATCCTACGAAAGAAAATAAATGAGCCTTGAGGAGGCTAGTTTGTTTTGCAAACTATGCTTTGAAGAGGCTAGCCTAATATGTGAACTATTCTTTGAATAAAACATGAGCCACCGTGTTTTCAATTTGAGTATTTGAAAGCACTTTTGCTTTATCCTTGTTGCTTACTTACTTATGTGCCTAAATGCTTGATCATTAGGGAAGTGTGGTCATGAAGATCTTAGCAATAAGTTTGAGTGGGTAGTGTGAAGCTTAAGGGTAATGATGATTCCTTTTGGGGACTATGATTGCCTAATATGACAGTAATATACAAATTTCGTGTGCCTGTTACTTATCATTATTGCCTGCAAATGGTTATGGTTTTTAAGGAGTCGGGAATTACTCACTGAGCGTGTGGCAGCTCATCTTAATACTATTTCCCCTTTTCCCAGGTTTTCATTGTGACAGGTAGAAGTTAATTTACATATGCCGGGTTGGAGTCTACCCTTGCTTTGAAAAGTTGTCATGTGTGCATATACGAGAGTGGATTCACGTGTTAAGCCATGTAATATAATGTATCCCTAGTGTTGTAAATGTATGTAAACAAAGTACACCAGCTCATGTAATGCATGTTGTTTATAAGTCGCTTTGTATGGCCATCTGAGCCAACCATCTAATTAATCAGTTGTCCTTTTTAGCTGAAGTTAGTTACATTTTGGGATGTAAACCCCAACACTCCAGATGTGTGATCCGTCGAGTTATATATTTTATTTTCTTGTTTACTATTGAACTTTATTGTTTTGGCATACTCCGGGAGAGTGGCCCGTCGAGTTGTGGACTTCGGCATGTAGCCGTTGAACTTATTTTAGAATTCTTTACGCTTCTATTGATTGCAGGGATTTAATGTAAGGCTTTAATCCTGAGAAATGGGTAGTTTTTAGGCAAAACTTTGTCCGTTTCACCCTAGAATTTAAGTAGGATTTAAGAAGTCATTAATGCTCCTAAATCTAGGGGTTGGGGGTGTTAGAAGATGGTATCAGAGCCAGGTTCTACAACCATAGGTCGCGACCTGAGTCTTGCATTTCATATAGTTTCCTAGGAACACGTTGTGATAATGTGACATTTGTCGTACTTTGTGTACAAGTGTACCTTACGGCATGGTTGTTTACGACTTATGTGTGGCACGAGTAGGTCAATTGATTAAAAGTGGCATGTTGTGCATTAGTATAGGAGTCAAATAGCCCCCCACTCCCTGAGGTGGCGTTGTGGGTGCTTTATTGGTGTAATGTGTTCCTAATGTGCTAATTGACTTCACTTATTGACTTTTATGTGATTTGGTTAAGCCAATCGGTTAAATGTGAGTCGTGCGTTAGAATGTGAACCTAATTGACTTGCTCCTTCTTATGTGAGCTAAGTGATGGTTCGAATAGTAAAACATTTATCCGTGCACCTTTATAAGACAATCAAAAGTTAAAGCACGTTGATTTAAACTTGAATGATCGAAAACCTTTTGCAAAGCTCATTGTTTGCCCCTCCATGCGGATTGTTCCTTGGGCCTACAATGGAGAGAGCATACATACTTGGAGATAGTAGAGAAATGGCTAAAAATGGATAAGTTATTTTCTGCCTTGAAATTCAAGATTTTGAAATGTTAATGTCCTTCTAGCTATTGAGTTATGTTTTACCTTACACTGAAGAACTTGCATTCCTTTAGCAATGATGAGTGAGTTAGATCCACAAGTACATGTCCTTGTGCTATGCTTGTCGATACGTTGCTTGTAAATGTGTACATGCTAAGATGTGTACATCGATGGAGTCGTTCGTAAAAGACTAGGAAAGGAATTATTGGAAGTTAGTTGCTATGATTGATAATCCTGTAAAATGATACCTTCCTCTTGTAAATTCTGAGTTGCCTGAGTAAATTAAGGGGTATTTCGTATGCTTGCTTGAACGACTAAATGCTAGTGGTAGGAGTTTGTTGAACAATGTGTAAGTGTACCTATCGTTCTCCATCTTTGTCATTGTTGCTTGTGTAAGTGCATTACGCACTTTCTGTCATACAAATTGTTATTCATGACGTGGGGTGCCAATGTTTTGGTTGGAATGAACCCTGATACACCTAGAAAGAGCAAGGCAGAAAGAACCTAGCAGACTTTGGAATTGTACACAGTAAGGTGAGCAACCTACACATTAAGACTCCTATGATCACCTATAGGATAGACGTGCCTCATTGGACCTCAACACATACCTAAAGGACCCTTAGTGTCGACCATACTCAAACAATCATAGCTGTTGGACGCCAATCTTTCCCAAAACTGGAAGAGCTTTAAGGCATGCAGTTGACCATAGGTTGCAAATGGGGGTTGCATGCAAGTATACACGTCTAGGTGTTTCCCCATGAGGCAACCCTGCGAGTTTCCAGGTCTTAAGAAATGAATATGACCTCATGTATTGCATGAAGCCATAGGAACACCAGACAAGACTATTGTTAGTAGCTGTTGATGTGTTTGTGGTCGAAAGCTAAGAAAATAGGCTTTCGATAACTGCTTGACTTGAACTTGATTAAACATATAATAGTTTTAATCGAGCGAATTGATTTAAGCTATTAGTTGCACAACATGACTCTTGAATCATCATTTACAGTCCATGAATTCTATTTCCTCATGTTATAGTTGGAGTAATTGAACACGATGCATGTAATGCATGACTAAATGACAATAGAGTTATATTTGTATGTATTTAATTGATGGAAAGGTATACCTCATGTGTAAGAAAGGTAGCATGGTAGAGCATTCAATGCTTTCTCAGCATAATATAAATACCTACGTTCGTTATGCACGGTCATTGATGCATTATAGGAGTTGGGCCACCGACTAGTTGTGTGTGTGAGTGAACTGTTAAGTACATGAGCTTCTTGGTACCTGTTTTAAGCCTGTATGGGATGCAATTGAGTTAGATGCACAATCTACCATGTTTGGCTTATTGTGTGATGTGATTGTTGCCATGTTACTTGCATTATATGACTCCTATTTCTTCTTGTTATAGCTTGAGTGGCCGAAAATGCATATATTGAATACACAACCTAGTGACTATCGGAATTTGCATTTACATGTGCTCCCCATCGCATATCTTATGTTTACTAAGGATAACATGTTAGTACCTTGCGTTTAGGGGTCAACCTCTCTTTGGATACGTAAATGCCTATGCGCTTCATATGACACGATGATGTGTAGGTGTACTAGCGGTCATATGCGAGCCTTTCTTGTACCCGCTACTCCCTAAAGTTATAGAACATGCAACTAAAGTGTTTAATTGAAGTGTTCTGGATGGTTTGACTATATAATGGTAAATAATTGTGCATCCTCATTAGGACATGGGCTTGACGGTTCACCTGCCTGGTTTCATGACTTAGAGAGAAACCAACTCCCTATAGAAACTTAAGGCTAGAGCCTTACATTAGGTACACCAATGTCATTAAGGTAATGTAATTACCGTGCCTATTGTTGCTCGTGTAACTATACTTAATGACGGAATATCCTTCATTGGGACCATGTTTGCCCAGTTGTTCTATGCTTAGTGATTGACGACCACATGTGTTACCCCAGTAAAATGCTTCATATATACTAAAACGTGGATTAACTTTGTGGATTATGCTTGATTTCAAAGTGCGAAATTGTTACGGACATATGTATAGCTCTTGTGTGTTGTCGTTCATGGAATGCTATGTGATGCTACTTGGTGCTTACGTGATGCCCTTACTACTTTAATGTGTTATAGGAGTCTCGAGGTTAACCATTTTGATTTTAGAGGTGAGTTAAGTTCATGTTTTAGAAAGAAACTACCTGTATATGACCTTAAAGTTGTTATAGCCCATTTTTCATACCATTAATATGATACACATACATAAAGTGGTTGTTTACTATGCAGATTGAGTCCAGATGATTGAAAGTCTATTTTCCTTTTTAAAACAAGCTTAATATGGTTTTTCTCGCCAACTCATTTGCCTACTCTTCTTTGCGATTGCCCTCGGTGCCTAAATAGAGTGAGTAGTCGCTTGAAGAGGATTTGGCAAAGAGGAGACTGGATACCATAAGTCTCTTTTTTGGTTTTAATTGATTGTAAAACAAGAATTTGGATTCTAATGCAATTTGTGTAGACTATGTCAAGTGTGTACTCATCTTAGGTACAACTGAACTGAGCTTTGAAATTTTGAGGATGAAATTCTTTTAAGGAGGGGAAGAATGTAACACCCACACTTTCTAGCCTATGTCTTGATAATTACGAATCGTATTTTATTACTTTAGTTAAGTTAGATCAATGTTGATGTGCTTGCTTAAGTGGAAATTGTATTAAGAAGAATGTTATTGTTGCTGTTAATATTATTATTATTATTAGTTTTGAGATTTCTCGATGATTTTAATAATCGTTAATAAGGATTTTTATCGGTTGCTAAATTGAGTAGGAACCCGAATACGATTAGATTGTCAACCTTAGAATTCGTTTCGTTGCTTAATAAATTGAATCTTGACATATTTGGGAACGAGTGATCAACAAAAGATTGTATTAACGATCTGGGTTTAGAATAAGAGCTAGGAGAATGAACTAAAGATTTTAGTTGACGGGCAAGTTTTAACAAAAAAAAAAGGAGAACGGAAATGAGTAAAACGGGCCGAAGCCCCTTGTTTTTCTGGGAAAAACACGAGAAGGGAGAATTCTCCTCTTGGTGGCCCGTGACCCCTCCCCAGTAGCCTGAACAAAAGAGAGAGAGAGAAGGGGGCCAGACAACGGCGGCGGTGCCATGCCAACGATCGCCTGGTCTGTACGAGCAAGCCACCAATCCGACGCCCTGAACTCAAGAATAGAGAGAGAGGCAGATCGAGGGCGAGTGAGAGGGGGCGTGATTCTGATGACCTGGCGCGATTCCGATGACCAGGGTGGTCGATGCTACCGAGCCCAGCAACTGGGTGGCTGGCTTGTGCGCAACTAGTGAGTGAACTTTGGGTCGAGTTGGGGTCCGTTTTGGCATGGGTTTAGGTGCATGACTGGTGCCAATTTGCATGGTCTGGGGTTTATTCGTGCAGTTAGTGAGCAAGGAGTCGAAGATTGGAGTTTTCAAGCACCTAAAGTCGAGCCCAAAGCCCTTCGAATGAATGCCTACCTTGGAATCGAGGTGGGTGTTTCTCAACTCCTAAATTATTACTAATTTTCAATGAATTTTACTGATTTAGTTGATGTATGTCTGAATCTGAGTTAGTAATCAGTATTTGGAGGATTTAGAACAAAAATTGGGTAATTATAATGATGACGCTGATTTCGGGATTGGTGCATGTTGAGTTGAAGCGTAGTCCCTGATCGGTTAATTTGGACAATTGTGAAACAAGCAAAGTTATGCTAGAAGCTGCTGGTAGTTCAGTTTTGGTGTGCCTAAAATCTGTATAGAAGGTTGCATGTGAACTTTATACCCTAGGTTGCTAATCGAGTGTTCGAGGTGTTCATACAGCAAGCAGAGCTTAGGGATTATATTATTAGCAAATTGGGCACCCTGTGAGTAAAGAATGCTTTGAATCGATGCATGTTAAGTTATTTAATTTATGTTTGAGAATGGCCTTGAAGTAACCTAACAATGCTTTAAATCGATTCATGCTAGTTTGGTTCATTCATGCTTGACATGACCTTGAAACGACCTACTAACCTTGGTTAAATTAAAATAGGCTCGAAAGCCTTAATGTGACTAGATTATGCTTTTGAAAATAACATGAACTAGACATGTTTTTCCCTAACTGTGACCTATGAATGCAAAGCTAATTTCATGCCTTAAGTTCAGTTTGGTCCATTGAGGGCCTTATTTAAGCTAATGATATATATATTCATATATGTTGTAATGTGTGGTTGGATGGGTGCTACTTGCTCGGTAAGTTAATATGTCGTTATTACTCATTTCATTATCATCTTTGTGATAAAGTGCTATGATTTCTAAATTAAAACTGAGTTGGTAGTTGAATGTCTTGAGGTTGAACTAATGAGAGCTTTTGAGGTTCCTTGTGGTCGGTGTTTTGTGAGGAGGGAGCCTACGTTGTGATTGACCGTAATCGTGTGGATTGCGAGGCCATGTGTGGCTTATTTTACCAAGTGGAATTATAAAGTGTTTGAATGTGTTACCTGTGAACCCCTCCCCTTCATGTCGTTAAGCTTTATCATGTGTGTGAGGGTGAAATTTTGAAAAAGAAGGCTTTTTATGGTTGAAAATAAAAGTAGCCATACCTATTAGTGAATGATGGCCTATTTTTAGCTATATGAATGCAGTTTTAAGGCTTAAAGAATTTTAAAAAGGAGTGCGTTGCATGAGAATGGATTTCACTGCAAGAGGCAGCAAACTTATTAGCCACTATGGCCATACTCTTTAAATTTGCTAAGATATCGTGCTTAGGGACAATAAGATGGGCGTGCACGTAGTATAATGGGGGAATCCCTAGCCCAAGGAGTAGTCCTAGTAGTGGGAAACCCTATAAGACCCTGACAACGGTGTAGGTCCAATTATGTAGCCATCCCAGGAGTAAGAGCTTAGTGTGAGCTATAGTCTCACTAGTGGTTGAGAATAAATCTCACCCAACAAGCACATTATGATGATCTTATACCCAGAGTATTTTCCTAATGAGTAAGAAAAGCAGTTGGCATTTTGCCATTTCAAGTATTTCAGGAGAAAGAAAGATTTTAAGGGTCATTAGAGGACCAATATGAAAGAAATTTCCTTTTAAAAAATATGAGCCCCAAGAGGGTAAGTGAAGTGTTTTTAAGAAAGAAAGAAAGCTTCCTGTGCATGTCCTATGCATTTCTTATGAATGAGATCTAAGTATAGTTTGAATGAAATTTCAAATAAAGTATGGCTATATCCTTGTAATGCATTGAGCATATAAGTTTTCAAATGAGCATATTCTGTGAAAAAAAGGTAACTGAGCCTTGAGGAGGCTAGTTTGTGTTGTAAACTATGCTTTGAAGAGGCTAGCTTAATTTGTGAACTATTCTTTGAATAAAACATGAGTCGTCGCTTTTTCAATTTGATTATCTGAAGGCACTTCTATTCTATCCTTGTTGCTTACTTGTTATGTGCCTAAATGCTTGACCATTAGGGAAGTTTGGTCATAAAGAGCTCAGTAATAAGTTTGAGTGACTGGTATGAAGCTTAAGGGTGGTGATGATTCCTTTTGGGGATTATGATTGCCTAATATGATAGTAATATACAAATGTCATCTGCCTGCTACTTATCATTATTGCCTGCAAATGGTTTTGGTTTTTAAGGAGTTAAGAATTACTCACTGAGTGTGTGATAGCTCATCTGATTACTATTTTCCCTTTTCCAATGTTTTCATTGTGACAGGTAGAAGTCAATTTACTTATGCCAGGTCGGTCTCTACCCTTGCTTTGAAAAGGTGTCATGTGTGCACATACGGGAGGGGATTCACATGTTAAACGATATAATATAACGTACCCCTAGTGTTATAAATGTATGTAAACAAAGTACACTAGTTCATGTAATGCGTGTTATTTATAAGTCGCTCTGTATGGCCATGTGAGATAACCATCTTATTAGCAAATTGTCCTTTTTAGCTACAGTTAGTTACATTATGGGATGTATACCTCAGTACTCAAGATCTGTGACGTGTCGAGTAGTATCCTTAATTTTCTTCTTCATTATCGAACTTTATTGTTTTGGTGTACTACGGGCAAAGTAGCCCGTAGAGCTGTGGACTCCGGCGTGTAGCCGTTGAGCTTATTTTACGCTTCTATTGATTGCAGGGATTTAACGTAAGGCTTTAAGCTTGGGAAATGGGTAGTTTTTAGACAAAACTTAGTCCATTTTACAATAGAATTTAAGCAAAATTTAAGAAGTCGTTCATGCTCCTAATCCTTGGGGTTGGGGGTGTTAGAATATACACACACACACACACAAATATATATATATATATCGACTTCTTAAATTTTGCTTAAATTCTATTGTAA
>JACYFF010031957.1:102791863-102825028 GCA_017589665.1 Selenicereus undatus | reverse complement strand
TATGTATTTGTCTGTATATGTGTGTGGGGGGAGGGTGTGTGTGTGTGTGTATGTATGCTTGTATGTATACATGCTCTCGACCCTAATATGCTCCATGTGTTTCATACTAGTTCTTCAATCGAGCGTATGTTGCTCTCCCATCTCTATAAGCATCTCCATTGTATTTCCCCATGACTATAATTATGTAATTCAAATTATATAACTGGCTGCACAAATTGATTGCACGGTAATGAATGAAGTAATTCGAACTAATTAACTAATTCAAACCTTGTAGTTAACTACACAGATTACATCCACATCAACACGAATTACCCCACTATCCTCAAAACTAGACCAGTCGATTTGGGAAAAAAGGTTAAATATGGGTCGGGTGTGTTCGGGTTCAGCCCGATGGATTTTGAACTCTTTTTTTATGAGTTATTTCTTCTTTCTCCAAATAAAAAAAAATCAGCATGTCATTGCTTAAACTTATCCACTTTAATGATAAAGCATTGTAATTCTAATTTCTTAAAAGAATATTAAAATATTAAAAAATTTTATTATAATGTATGAACATCATGTACTGGTGGCCAAAGAGTCATGTTCTTCTTTGATAGGTGATTCATTAATGTAAGGTTAGTAATAGGTCCTATTATTTATGATCAACCTATCTAATTCATGTTAACTAGTCGAAGCAGTTCACTATGCTAATAACCCATTTAATAATTCAATCTTTTTGCTACACATAATCAAGTGTACCTTATTAGTAGGTCGGTTCTAACACAAACACGAGTCAACCATTGCTCAATGCTAGTATCATAGTTCGAGACCAATTTAGATTTAAATCCAAATGAAATGATATTTTAGAGAACCCCAAGATATTACAATTATCTTTTAATTATAACATCAAAAATTTTCATTATTACATAGTGATGTTCTTTAAAAGATGATAATACATATTGATTTCACTAAAAATATAATAGTATGACTTTCGCATTTTAATGTTTGTCTTATTCTAAATTAATTTTCTTAAGACTATACCAATTTCACGTCATTGCTTACATATTTAAAAGTCGCCCCTCTAAAAGTTGTGTATGACATTATTTTATGACAAAGATGTTAAAAAAAAAGGCACTATTGTTTAAATTGCGAAGCGATGCAATAACTATGCAACGTCTCTCTAAACGACTCGATATAATGAATAATCATGATTTGTAAGAATGATAAAGTCAAGAAAAATAAAAACATTAAGGATTTGATATTCATGTCAAGCAGGGGGGTAGCGCTGGCCTTGTCTGAATTGTCTGGACACAACATTTTTCATATTTTTATTATCCGAATCTAATTTTGACTCGAATTTGACCTTGTCTAAATTGTCCGACTTGGAAACAACTAGCTATTAAACATCAATTTAGTGCCCAAACTTTGACATTGTCTAATTTGACCAACACGAATTCGACCCGAACCCGAATTTTTGCCGGTACTACAACCGAGTTTGGGTTCTAGTCATGTTCGACCTGCTAATTTATAAGTTTTTTAGCTTCAGTTTATTTCGGGTTTAAGTTGAGAAAAATCGTGTTCAAAGCCACAAAAAAATCATGTGGGCTTGAGCCGTGTTTCTACTCGGGTCAACATTTACTAGGTATACTCATAACTCCTTCAATCTCCATCCCACCTTCAAGTTGATCAAGAATCCACTTTATTCAGCAATAAATATCCACAACAAGCACTTATACCCAACATTATTTCAGTAAATTATGAACTTCTTGAACAATTGGATATCAGCTTGTGTACTGCCCTCTTTTATGCTACTTTAATAAATCACCATAACTAGCGAACTTAGACTAAACATCATAAAATGATTGGCGTTGTTTAAGTTCCTTCAACATCAACATTTGTACACAATTCATTACAAACAACTTCTTTGAAAATGTAGATTCACTTAATTGAAACAATTAGCACATGAAATTAGATCTAGTTGAGAAACAAAAATGATTACCTTCAATGAGGCCAGAGAAGGAGAGAAGTGCGAAAAAGGATTGTGAGGCGGAGGAGATGGTAAGTGGCATCATATTGACAACCACTATTGGCCAAGGGCGGTGGAAACTGCTGGAACAACAGAGATAGCAAGCCCCAGTCCTGACTATGCATAGCAGGGGAAAGCGAAGACAGGCGAGGGAACTGCAGGTGCGGGCTTATCTTCAGGTAGATGACGGTAGTAGGGGATGACAAGCGTGCTCACAACAACAAGGGGACGCGAGCTAGTAGATACGGGGTAAGTGAGAGTAGCAGATGGTTTTAAATTTTTTGATTTTGTTTTCTATAGTAGTTCTTATAAATCCCTATAGATGCCTAAAAATGGTATCTTATTTTTAATTGCTAATGATGTGAATAAAATCCTAGCTATGCATTTGGGGACCCAACAAAGTGATTAACAAAATAGGTGTTCAATTAAGGAAATAAGAGTCCAGTCAACGAAATAAAACCAGGCACAAGCACCAATGAATAGGCCCAATGGGCCTGGAAACCAGTCGGTTTTCCTACAGGGAACCCAGTCGAGTTCTTGCTCCCTTTCCCTCATTCCGAGTCTGAGCCATCTTTAATTAATCCCAGTCATAATCAATGGCCAATTAGTTTGTCGCGGCTAGTCAAATCAGATTCATAGTTAAATTACTGAACCTATTAATATTAAGTCTAATAAGACTAGGAGTTGGTGTTCTTTTCTTAGGCTTAGTCCACCTATTCATCCACTGTAAAAGGGGGCTACTCCTTAGGGTTAGGGTCATCAAGTAATCATCAATCAATTGAGATCAGTTAGACATAAGATATCGTCATTGTAAGAGTTGAAAAATTGTGAGGAGTTTTCTACAAATTCAAGAGGTCAAATCCCGAGTCTCCTATTGAAGGCATTGAAGATCAATCACTTTGTTGGGTTCCCCAGGTAAATCAAGTGGGTTGTCCTGAGGGCTAAACTCTATCTTTCTACTACCTTTCTACTTTATCTCTTTTTATAATGTTTTTTATTTCTCCATTGCTAAAAATATAATCTTTAGGTAGCCCTCGTCCGCTGTAACTAACTTATTTTACTTTGCTTGCATTGGACTAAAAATTGTATATTTGTGTACGATTGAATATGATCGATACTAATATGTTACATGAGCATGTGATAATGTGATTAAAGTTTTGATTTCTGATATTGAATAGTAGAGGTCATTAATGATGACGGGCAGTGATGTGATGCATCCAATTAGATCACCTCAGCATCGCCCCTCGAATGTAGATCCTCTATTTGAAACTAGAGAGTCAAGATGATTCCCACACTAGGGATTGTTCGGGGACCTTTCCAAAAGCTTTTTAAAGCAAAATCAATTTGGTCCCTTCGGTGTCCCTTGGTTGTCTCTATCGATATGATTTGCTTCAAAAATTGCCTATGGTTTGTAAGTTTTCCTAAAACCCATTAGTGACTTTACTTATCACATAATTGTTTTGCCTTCTATTCTTTCTGTTAATTTTCACTTTTTTTATCTTAATTTTGGCCAAACACTTCTAATATGAGATAACAAGCTATTTGAGCCATAAACTGGGCCCTGCTCTGGCCCAAGAATCTGGTCGAGTTCTAGCATTAGGTAGGCCACCCTATTTTTGAAACAAATAGCAATTGATGTCGTGGATCAGGATCAGCCAACTGGTTTTATTATGCCGTAGGAACCGGACCTAGATCAAGATCTAGATCTAGTTCTAAATACAATCCTTCTAATCTACTAGTTTTCAAAAAATAAAAATAAAATAAAATTTTACAATCTCCTTTTTCTGAAAAATAAATAAAAAAATACCTAGCAAAATGGCAGTGGAACCATTCGTAGGGATCACACCCCCAGGGGAGGTGGATCCTTATAGTGACAACTCTGTTGAGGAGATTTTCTTTAAGTAGGTGGGATTTGAAATTCAATGTGGGAAATCATTTTAACTAAATGTGCATTGGGCCCTTGAGGGTCAGCTGGTTGACTTGGTGGGTCCATTAGAATCTACTTAGCATACATTGATCCACCCACTCGTAGCACACTTTCCAGTCTGCACAACTTAGGGAAGCAACTGAAACGTTCTAGTCTTGGCCAAATAACCCATGCATGACGTACGAAGTGTTTGCAAGATGACTGTTCCAAACTTGACCTGAAGTCCTTGTAGCTTAGAACCTTAGCTTAGGATGGAACTCATGCAGCCTTGGATATGTGATTATATGATTTAACTTTTCTTTTTTAGCCTGAGGGTTTATGCATCTGTTGTATTTCTTAGGGGAGCCTAGATTAGAAAAAGTCAAACTTAGTGCCTAGGGTTGTGGACAAGGCCGCTTCAAGGCCAATTGAACTTTAAAGGCCTCTTAACCTTGAAACTGTCTGGGCTCTACCCCCAGTTTAGGGAGTAAGAGTCCTAAAACGCAACTCATTTATGCTTGAATGAGCGTGACTATAGGTATTTTAAAAAAAGGAGAGTATGCACCCCCATAAAATCTGACTAGAATTGTTGTTAGTATGGAACTAGGAAAAGGAAGTAAGAGTAAGTTTCCTAGGCTAGTTAGGAACCTAGTTAGCATCCTAAAGGGAATCTATCTATCTGCTAATTAGTTTTGGACTGAGGATACAAAAGACAAATTAGGAGTTAGGAAGCCAACCTCAGGGGCCTAATAGGGTGCCCGACCTTCTTAGTAGCTTGAGCGCAATAGAACTATCTTGAGTTTAGGATAAAAGGGTTAAGAGCTAGGATGCCAGTCTCAGGGTCTGATATGGAACCCATCCATCACCCTGTAGTCTGATCAAACTCAATATGTGCCAGCTTAAGTCAGCATACAAGTCAACATACTAGGTTCTCGGTCTTAGTCTTTTCAATGCATAAGTCAACATATTTTGAGTGTGTATTTCCTTAGCAAAGATGCCTACAAGAGCTAGTCCTAAGCACTTTCTAATATTTATCAGGAAAAGGAAAACTAAGAAAGCATGATAGCGGAGTCTAACAGATAGAAGACTTCTATATGAGAAACAGGTAGAGGAAACGACACCGATAATGTTAAGGTCAATGTCTAAGTCAAGGGCAAATTATACAACAATTCCAATGGTAGAGGATAACGAAATCACTCAATTCATAAGGATGATCCAAGGAAAGCAAGCCAAGATCGAAGAGAGTGATAAGAAGGCTAAGGCAATGGCTGCTGGGCTCTAGAACCTCACCAAGGAGACCCCAGCAGAAAGTAGTGAATAACCTCTCCCCAGGAAGACATAAATTATAAGGTAAGGGGAGAAACGAAGAATAAGAAGGATGAAGATGTAGAGAAGAGCCCTCCTCAAGTTGATCCACGTATAGCTTATATAGAATAGTTGCTTAAGGAATCATCCATGTTTAATAATTGTTTTAATGACTATGCAAGATTCACTTTAACCCAAAAGGAAAGTCACCCCAAAAGTTCATTATGCTTAACATCAAGTTTCATGGAACTGAAAATCCACATCACCACATGAGAAACTTTGTTAATGCAATGACTCTAAAGGGCATTGACAAGGACATCTTCCACCTCATATTTCCTTGAATTTTTGACAAGGACATTATGAGAGCGTACAACACAATGGATCCACAAAAGGTCTCAAATTGGGAAGATTTGTGCAAGGAATTCTTACATCAGTATTTATACAATACTGACCTCCTAATCACACTCAGAGATTTGTAATTACTTAAGCAATAAGAAAAAGAGTAGTTCACTGACTACCTAGCTAGATGGAGGGCAAAGGTCGCTCACATGGTAAACTAACCTTTTGAAGCGAATCAGCTAAGGCTATTGATTAGAAATCTCCAGTCCACATATAAGCAGCACTTGTGATTCACGTCATTTGAGAATGTTGTTGCATTGAGAAATGCTCACATGTTGATAGAAGCTAAGATGAGTTGTCCAGGGAAGCACTTGTTAAGCTTGGTAGCAACTAGAAAAACAAAAGATGAAAAGGCTAGTAGCTCTAAGGAAGTATATCAGGTAAATCACTTCGCTGGATATACCTCCACATGAACCACCTACACCTAAGCTTTGAAGCGACTCTTGGGCAAAGGGAAAATAGACCTCCCTATGCTTAGCTTAGAAACCAATGCTCTTTGACAGTCCAAGAGCATTGATCTGGCCAAATACTGTAAGTACCATTGGTCGCGAGGGCATGACACTGAGATATATATGAAACCCTAGGAGGTTATCTGCCCACTGAAGAAAGTGACTACAACTTCTGGGGTGAGAATGAAGAATAGGACTTCTAGGGAAAAAGGACCATGCAACAGTCCAAAATCTTACAAAAATTGAGAAACAACAAGCCAAAGAGAGCCCACAATAGGCCCTAGAAAAAGAAAAGATCACACCAACCCTAAAAGAAGATCACATATTGAAACGACTAAAGAAACTTAAAGTAGATGTGACTATATGGCAACTTATACTAGCTTCTCAAAAGCATAGGCAGCTCCTGATAGATAAGCTGAATAAAATTAGTGTGCCCCCTTGAAGCTGCACTAGAGGAAATGATGCCTTGATTACTTCTTCCAAAGGCACCATAATCTTTACCATTGAGGATCTCCCACTAGGAGGTTTAGTGCATAACAACGCCCTCTGTCTCACTATAATATGCCTTTAGAAGTATGTAACCCTTGCCTTGGTCTATAATGGATTAGTAGTAAATGTTTGCACTAAGAGAATGGTTAAGAGGTTAGGAGTCAAGGAGGATTACCTCTCAACACCATCCACTCATATAAAAGCATATGATATCTCAAAGAGACTGGTCCAAGTGGCAAACATACCTACCACGTTCAATATACTCTTAGAAAGGCTATGGCTTCACGACCACCAAGAAATTCTTTTCCCTTTGCATCAGAAGCTGAAGATGTTGATAAAAAGGCAGGTGGTGACCATTGAAAGGGATAATATATGTGCTACAATCATGTTCAAGTGCTGGAAATAGAGCATGATCGCAATGATGAGAAACTCTACAACTTTGAAATAGTGGCAGTCTCAGAAAAGGACATAACTCCTTTCAACTTCAATCCTTATTCGAATTCAAATGTGAATGTTATCCTTAAGAAGTGGGCTACTTTCCAAGAATGGATATAGTATAAAGAGCATAGGGGTGGACTACCTCCCCCTTGACTGAAAAGGACTATTATAAATTTAGGTTAGGGTATCTTCCCATTGTAGAAGAAATGGCTAGATCTACGCGAGAAGCCCAGGCTACTGCTAGGAAACGGTACGCAAAGCACAACATTGTAGAGCACTATCCTCACTCTCTCAATGGATAATTCTTGTGCAAAGGAGACAACTTCACTTTTTACGGCTTTCCTAAACCTTTCTGCATAAAAGAGAAAGGGATCCTAGTGCTTGGGCTAGAAGTATTCAATGACTACCACCTACTAGAGAAAGAGGCGCTCACTAGTGTCATATAAGACCAGTCCACTTAAGATGGGTTAATCTAGCCAAAAGTAACATCTTCGGGATTCTATTCGGGCAAGGCTATAGGAAGAAAGAAGACCCTACTGCTATTTGGTCCCTGACCATGTTTGACAATGGGTTTGATCTTATCAACTTCACTTCTTATGGCTTTCCTAAACCTTTCTGCATACAAGAGAAAGGGATCCTAGCGCTTGGGCAAAAAGTATTTAATGACTACTACCTACTGGAAAAGGAGGTGCTCACTAGCGTCATATAAGACCAGTCCACTTAAGATGGGCTAATCTAGCCAAAAGTAACATCTTCGAGATTCTGTTCGGGCAAGGCTATAGGAAGAAAGAAGACCCTGCTGCTATTCGGTCCCTTGCCATGTTTAACAATGGGTTTGATCCTGTCAACTTCATCATTAAGGCCAAGCAAGTGACTCAGACAGCTGAGGGAAAAGTAAAAGTATTGACCATAGCTGTGGAGGGTAGTTTAGAAAGGTCTAGGATAGAGCCTAAGAGTCAATCTTCAGTTTATGTTCATTCAAACTCCGCATTAAATGTACATGTTTCTAATTTCGATAAGATGAACCTTTTTACTTACAATGCATCTGGCTTCTTTCCTTTTGAATGCTTTGCCTCTTATAATGAAAATGAAGATATAATTCCTAAAGAACTAATTAAAGTAGTTAAAAATAGGGAAAATCAAACTTCCATAATTAAGGATACAATACTAATCAACTTGGAGGCTCCTGATAAGCCTCGAGAGCTCAAAATAAGAAAATCGCTAACCCATTAGGAGTAAGAAAGTTTTACTTCACTCCTGTAGGAATTCATAGATGTCTTTCATGGTCCTACAAGGACATGCCAGATATTGTTGAGCACAAAATTCATTTTTATCCAGATGCTAAACTGATAAATCAGAAGTGTCATAAAAGCAAACTGAATAGGCCTTAAAAATAAGGGAGAATGTGCAGAAAAAACTAGATGCGGAATTCATTAGAGTTGTACCCTACCCCCAATGGGTAACAAACATTGTACTAGTCCGAAAGAAAGAAGGGAGAGTAAGTATGTATGTAGATTTTAGGGATATCAATAAGGAAAGTCCAAAAGATGACTTCCTACTAACACATATAGACGTCTTGGTAGATAATATTACTGCTCATGCTCGCCTTTCTTTTATGTATAGGTATGCGGGTTATAACCAAGTCAAGATGGCAGTGGAGGACATGAAAAACACTACCTTTATCACTCCATGAGGAACCTACTATTATACTATGATGCCATTTGGCTTAATGAATATCAACGCCACCTACCAGAGGAAGGAAACCATATTATTACAGGACCTAATACATTAGGAAGTGAAAGTGTATGTAGATGCCATGATTGTAAAATCTAAGCAAAGGGATGGACATGTTCTGACTTTTCAGAAGTTCTTCACCATACTTAGAAAGTACAATGTGCATTTGAGTCCACAAAAGTGTACATTTGGAGTCACTTTTGGAAAGTTGCTAGGGTACATTGTCAGCCTTCGGGTAATTGTGGCCAACCCATCAAAAGTTAAGGAAATACATGAAATGTCACCACCTAGGATAGAGAAGGAGATATAAGGATTCCTGGTTCATCTGTAATACGTCAGTTGCTTCATATGAAAGATGACAATGGTGTGTGAGACTATCTTCGAGAAATTAAAGAAACGGGGTAAAGCCTGAATAGGATCAAGAGCGTTGGGATGCATTTGATAGTATCAAAGAATAAGTATCCAATCCACTAGTGTTGGTACGTTCACAAGCTAACATTCCTCTCACCCTATATCTCACAACAATAGCCACAGCTATCGGTGCCATGTTAGCCATTTATCACATAATTTAAAATTTTCTTGATATGAAACTCTCTATATGGCCTTGGTAAATTGTCTTGGCCTTAGTATGGGCAAGAAAGAAGCCCACATATTGCATGTCACCCACATAGTACATGTGATAGCACCAATAGATCCTGTAGGATATTTGTTTCAACAAGCAGTGATGAATGGCAAGGTAGCGAGAGGGACGGTAATGCTATCACAGTTTGATCTACATTAAATTCCAGAAAAGTCCATTAAAGGTGGGGTCATGTATGACTTCTTGGCAGATTTACCAACTGAGGATCAAAGGGAGGGAATCATTTGATTTTCCCAATGAGGAGGTTCTTTAGGTAGAAAAGGACATGTGCACAATGTACTTTGGGGCTTTGAATAAAAAAGGAGGCATACTCTTTGTATCTTTGGAAAGGGCACATGCCTATATTTCCATCAACTTAGTCTTTGAGGTTACTAATAATGTGGCAAAGTATGAGGCTTGTATCATTAGGCTGCAGGCTACTATGGAAATAAGAATAAAAAAGTTGCAAGTGTATAGAGACTCCAATTTGATAATCAATCAAATAACACAAAAATGGAATGTTAGAATCAAAGCCTTGGCATCATACCAAGCTCACTTGGTAGACCTCACTAAGAACTTCACCCACATCACCTTTGCTTTTCTCCCTCAAGAGGATAAGTAATTTGCATATGCCTTGGCAAAACTAGCTTCAATGACTAACATTCCTAGTAGCATCCATTCAATGCTACTGATAGTAGAAAGGAGGAATAAACTAGCTCACTATTATTCCATAGAAGTATCTAGTGTTGACCTCACTGCTTGGTATTATGATGTTTACCAATACTTAATAAAGAAAGAATACTTGCTAGGATCCTTCTGAAAATCCCAACATGCATTAAGGTTGCTGGCCTTGTAATATTTTGAGGGTAAAGGAAAACTATTCAGGAAAACATATGCGGGCATAAATCTACTACGTGTAACACAAGAAGCGGAGAAATCACGAAAGAAGTTAATGGTAGAGAATGTGGCCATACATGAATGGTAGAATACTAGCCAAGAAGGTCCAAAGGATAGGATATTATTGGTCCACAGTAGAGGCGGACTATTTTGCCCATGTGAAAAGAAGTTATAAATGCCAAGTATATGTCAATTTGCAGCATCGACCTCCCTCCTTCTTCTCAAAATTGACGTTCCCATGACACTTTTCAATCAAGGGAATCGACATCATTAGGAAAGTTACTCCGAAAGGGATTGGCAAGTAATAATATGTGCTTGTAGCAATCAACTACTTCACCAAGTGGATAGAAGTGGCTTTTCATGCTAAAATTACTTCAAAGCATGTCGCTAAATTCCTCCTTAATAACATTATATGCGGATATGGTGTGCCATATGAACTAATTAGTGATTAGAGATCCATTTTTGAAGGAAGGTAGTAGCCCTAATTGAAAATTATACGATTCAGCATCACAAGTCATCTCCTTATTGTCCTCAGGCAAATGGAGTAGTTGAAGCAGCTATCAAAAATCATTGAAAGATAGTTGAGAAAATGCTAAAAATTGTAAGGATTGGCCTAAAACTCTCATTTACTTTATTAGGGTATATGACATCAATTCGTACCTCCATGGTAGCAACTCTATACTCCTTGGTATATGAAATGGAAGCGGTACTCTCAATTGAAATAGTAATATCCTCACCGAAGGGAATTACGGAAAGCCAAATCCTCGAATAAGAATGGGCAAAGCCCCAATATGAGGAGTTGGTGATCTTGGATGAAAGAAGGCTAAGGGTGTTACAGAATGTTTAGATTTACCAAGCTCGAATTTAAAGAGCTTTCAAAAACAAAGTTAAGCTGATGTGCTTCCAAGAAAGCGACCTAATTTTAAAAAAGATAAGGGCTCCAATACAAGACCCAAGAGGACAATTTAGACCTAATTAGCTAAGCCTATACATCATAAAAATTGTTTTTCCCATAGAAGAAGTAAAGCTTATGGATATTAATGCAGAGGAATATACTGAATACCTTAACCTAGATCAATTGAAGAATTATTATGCCTGAAAAGTCCATAATAGGCTTTTGATTAATACTTCAACCCATAACATGTTCACAAGGCCCATGCTAGGCCCACAAAAAAATGAACTACGAAGGACCAATTCCATACCTCGGATGCGTATGAAGCCCTAATGGCCCAGCCTAATCACTTCTTATTTGTGCAAAACAAGAAGCAAAAAAAAAAGGAAAAGAGGGGAAGGCCAAGTGAATTGTCGTGACCGAAAAGGTTAGGACCAACACAGGCCGATTTCTTAGGAAATTCAGCCCATAAATTTGATCTGGGCTATTCTCTCTTACACAAAAAACTTGGTTAGTCACGCAAAAAAAGAAAAAGATAAAAGGGTTATGCAATCAGGAAAAGCACAAATAATTAAGGACATTTAATGGTGACAAGAGCAAAGTTAATACTTTTATTGACATGTAGAAAATTTTAAGAGCATACAACTCGAAATTAAAGTCCCAATAGCATATTAGTGTGACAAAGAACTAAACTTTATTCTAAAGAAACTATATAAAAGAGGTGAAGCTAAAGTTCCTAATCCTTCTTTAACTTCTTGTCCCTCATAACTAGTATGGGGTGTCTTTTGGGGTGTGATCCTTAGCTCCTTTATTCCCGTTTCGAGATGAGGCAATCTTAGGTGTTTTTTTCTTAGTAGTGTGCTCTTTAGCATGAACAACCTCTTTTGCCTCAATATCAAATTTAGTCATCCACTTCAGATAATGCTTAGAGACATGCATAGAGTGTGGTATAGTTGGCATTGCAATGGTAGGAAGATGAAGCCAACAGTCCACCCAAGACTTGATGCTAGAAAGGTCATTCCTACAGGACCTATGGATAATGCAATCCAATGTAGGGACACATTGTTTATGACAAATTGCCTTATTACCTAACCCACAAAATAATGAATGCTAATGAATAAGCCAATCAGATGGATATCGGTAAGGCTTTCCTCGTTGGTCACTAATCGTTGTATGCTCCACCACCGAATGACCCAAAGAAGATGAGGATCTTTCTCTAAGAAGCTTATCTGGCTCACTATGGACTGATCCTTGAATAGCCTTCTCCTTTGACAAAATTGCAAGGCTAGCTATGTGTCCACATTCCTTGGAATTTCTATCACTCTCAAATGCTTCAATAGCCAAATCTACACATCAAAAAATGAAGAAAAGTTAGCAAAGTCGAAGATAAATGTTGGCGGGTCTGCTAGCCTAGAAGAAATAGACAAAAAAAAAAGAGAAAGCAGAACAAAAAAGAAACAAAAAAGATTAAAAAAGAAGAGAGGTAGGGTCGAAATCCGCCTAGGTTCCCACGCCTCTAATAGGTATGAGGCCCACTTGCAACAGTAATGGGTTGCCCAAGAAAGACTGATCTCTATGATGGCAGATGCAGTCTAAACATAAGACAGTCTCGACAACAACAATAGGCATAAGTGACTGGTCACAGCGCACTGCCTCTACTACAATCAAAAGCATCGAATATCCCTTATTTGTAGAATCACCCACAAATAGGAAAGCCCCAAGAAGGCAAAGGAGAGAGTATCCTTACACCTAAATACACCAACAAGGGTATGGCAACTCTTCTTACAGTAAGATATTAACGTTATGAGGTCTGCTTCATCCCCAAAGAGTATGGTAGCCACATCTTACTTACCTATACTTAAGATTCAACCATATAAAGAAAGAGGATCTCCAGGGATTTAAGGCAAAGTAGAAGGGTAATAAAGAGGAAAGGCAATAATAGCACTAAATTCCCACACTAATTGATATAATTCATGCTTCTCAAAGTGGCAAACGTGCAATTTCGAATTAGAGAAAGTCGCAGTAGGTCTAAGGAAATATTAGGAAATCTTATTTGATGCAGGCTAAGAAGATCATTCAAGTCAAGAATATTAAGGTCATGCTTATTGGCGATATCAAGGAAATGAGCCAAGATGTGAACATTTTTTCAAACGACATTGTGATTACTTTTTAGAGCATATGTGATCTCACTGCTAATTATTGATAAGGGGTAGATCAAGCAGCCTTAGTTTATAGCTACAAATAGCTAATCAAAGTCTAAGCAGAATTTGGCCAAGTAGAAATCAACTAGTCGCCGCTAAGGAACCAGTTCGGCTCCTCAAGTCTGTGCCTGGTCAACAGTCAAATCCAAGTTGGACTGGGCAGAATGCCAAATCTAATTTTGATTCTGCAGAATGGCCCAGTGAATAGCCCTACCAGTATCTAGATGGATTACTGGGTCGTTGTATGTTTTCTTCCTTATTATTTTCTCCTTCCCAGCTTGGAAACTTTGGTTAATTGTAATTTAGAAATTACCCAATAAAGTTTTCAAATTATTACACAAGACTACAGAGCACTTAAATACTTATCACTTCCTTTTCTTTTTTCATCTTTTCAATTTTTAGGGAAATGAGGGCACTACAGTCATAGTAAGCTTGCATAAAATCTACATAAACTAGCATTGTATAAAAAGTGAAATTAGATTACAACATCATAGTTGAAGGATCATACATAGACTTAAAGAGTTGCCATTATTGATTTATCTAGGAACTCACTCCTACTTCCATAAAAGAAGTAGTTGACATAGCCTGAAGTATAACCAGAATCAATTGAGGCATGACTATTGCCCACGTCGGCTTGAGTATTACCCCTGGGGGGCCAAGAGTGGTGCAATAGATCATTATGTACCACTTTATAAGAACAATCACTGCATAAAATGTGAGGCACATAGGATTCTCCTAAAGAAGCAAACAGAGCACAAGGATCTGTAGGATTATAAATTTACAGCAGTTTCACCTATACTGGAGAGTTAGGATATGGGCTCCTTTTGGTGGCATGTGAAGACTTAGGAATGTCATGACCTGTAGCAGAAGATTGCATGAGACCTCCGAGGATGACCATCATCTTCAGGTCCCTCTGGCATAGAAGAGTCAATGAAAGAGAATAATACACAAAGACAACTCAAAGGGAGAAACTCATCTCGTCTGTTTTAGGATGATGGCAAGTAAAAAGGTTTAGCAACGGTCCTCCTCAAGGAGTGAAAATGGCACACTTTTAGTCTAGACTGCTAGCAGTTATACTGAAAAGAAGAGAATAGTTAAAAAGTTGCAATTTAACTCATAACAATCAAATTAACTAACATGCATAACCCAATAAAAGTAGGTGGAAATGAGAGTTTTGGGCACTTAGATTTGGGAACCAATGTGACATCTACATAAGCGACTTCCTTCTCTTCTCTAGATACATGAGCATTCAACCCTAGCATAGGAGCTGGGGAGCTGTCACCTACAAAATAATAATTATAAACGTTAAAGAGGGGTTGCATAATCATACATTCTACAAAATAAATACCCGACTTCATCTCTACCATACCTTTTAGGGTAAGAGTTCTCACATCGATCATAGATTGAGGTGGATTCTGAGGAATAAATGGAGGCCACTGGTTGGCAACTTGGGTAGTAACCCACTCATCTAAGTACACCAAATGAAACTAAATGGCCCTTCCATATGGATCTTTTGCTGAGTATAGAATTGAGCAACTTCATCTTTAGAAGTCGCAATACAATTGTCCCATGGGTGAACATTAGCATGCAAAATAGGAGGTAAGAAGAGTGAATCCCACAATCGAGTTATTTTCATAATAAATAATGTTACTATTTCAAAAGCATTGATGGTCGCACGAAGATGTTGAAGGTCTTGTGACTAGGACTACCATTGAATTTGGTTTCCTTTAGTCCACGAGACCATTGCAGGGAAGCTTGTGGGAGCTCATGACGAAAGATTTAGGAAATATTCATAAAACCAACGCTGTAAAATAAAACAACTAACATTAAACGTTAGTAAGTATTGAAACAAGTAAAAGAGGGAAAAATTCATTATCTCAATAACTCTCAACAAAGCCCCAAGGGGTATACTTCTACATTGCTCCCCATGAGTGCACTCTATTTTCCGCACTCCTTACTGCATTCAATGGATGTTAGGATATTTCGAAGTAAAATAAAGGTGACGCAAGCGTACAGCTTTTGCTGTAGTACTTGAAAGTTGTCTCCTCAGGGACGAGGATGAGATTAAGGTCACTAAATACGAGATTAAACTAATCTAACTACTTAAAACAATAAACGAATAAAACTATAAATCATAAATGAGCCTTATTCTAAGTTTCCCTATCACCAACTCTCATGCATCTAACATCAATCTAATCAAATGAGCAGCATCCTAGCACTAACAAAACCAAATGAGAGCTACAAACAATGAGATAATTAAACAGTGACAAACAGAGATGGCAGAATGATGGAGAAGGGGAGGAGGTGAACATGATCAGGGCCTAAGCAAGGAAACATGAGTATTTGATTTAACCCTGGTCAAAGCATACTTCAAAGCGAACAAAGCAAAACCGAGTTAACATTAACTAATTCAAAACCTGGAAATCATACATTAGAGCCATAAAACAGATATTAAACCTAAACAGCAAGCTAGCGCAGGATAGAACAATGAAGAGGTAGCAGGGGAGGGGAAGAACATAACCAAACTTGAGCAACATCCAGCTAGAATAACAGAACACACAAACCAGAAACATTCTAGAATTGAAATCAAAGCTTGCAACTAATCAACCTAGAATCAGTAATCCCAATTAACTCAACTAAATCAGAACATAATCAAATCAACCGAACTAATAATAGAAACTGAAAATTGAGCAACAAGGGAGAGGGAAATCAGGATCAGCAAGAAACAACCCAGAACCCTACTTCAAGCTCGTCCAAGTGCGCCCAAAAAAATGGCAAAATCACCATTGAATCTTCTGGTTTCAACGAAACCAGGGGAAGATAGAAGAATACGAACAGTAAATTCCCAGTCACAACTTCAAGCATAAATTGTAAAATCAACACAAACCTAATGGATTCTAACCAGAAATCAAATCATTCGTAACCTAATGACATGAAATCTCCACAAATTAAGCTTTGAACATATGAAATTGCGAATTTGACATTCAAAATCCAACACGAAAACAAAACCCTAAACTAGTAATGACTAAAATTAAAATGAAGAACCTAAAAATTCAACCTAAAAACGTGAAACAAAACCTAATTAAAACCTAAAATTACCTAGCTTCGATCACCGCGTTCTTTGATATATACTCGAGCCTTCTTCCATTCTCAATCGTCAATTTGCGCAGTATCATGGACAGTTGAGATTTATGATGTGCTGGCTGATATGGAAATGAACTGGTGTGGTGGACACACGGTTGGTGGTGGAGTGTGTGCGGTGTTCGATGATGGTGTGGTGATTCGAGTTAAGAGGGGGAGAGAAAGGAGATGTATGGAAGATGAAGAAGATGGTGTTTTGGGCTATCTAGGTTGCAGCCAAGAAGAGGAGAAAGAAAGAGGTTAAGTGGGGGGGGGGGGGATGAGGGCCACGTGCCTCGCATGTGATGCTGGGGGTTTTTTAGGCTTTTCTTTTTCTTTTTCTTTGGGCTGAAAGGGAATGGGCGTAGCAATTTGGGTCGGGCTTGAGTCAAGTCTGCCCAAATCTTCATTTCTGGCATTTTTCATCATTTTCCTTGCATTTTTCCATAATTATTCCCATCTTGTTCAAAACATACAAGATAAAATAAAATCAAATAAAAACCTAAAAATAACAATTATAATGAACATAAATAGAGTATAAAAGTATCGTAAAAATGACACATTTTTTGCACGAACAAATACCCCCACACCAAGATTTTGCTCGTCCTCGAGTAAAACAAACTAAAATAACTAAAAGGAGATGAAAAATAAGAAAAAGAAAATCCTAACTCACTGTCGTAGGAATCACGGTTGCATTTAGCGCATGCAATAAGCCCTTTAAACCCCTCGGTCTCCTAAGTGGACGAGTGAGGTCTCGTGAGGGTTTTCAAGTGACCTACCAACAAAACTATTTCAAAAATACAGGAAAATCTTTTTGGTTTTTTCTCAAAGCTAATATGTACAAAATTAGGGAAAGGTATGCACACGTTCCAATCAACTAAATCATATATGTAACAAAGTTATTGAGCTGCATATATACATAATGTACTTCAAAGCCCTCTACCCCATAAATGACATCACATCACTAATTTTTCCACCCCATTGTACATCAAGATTCTGAATCCATCCCAAGTGGTCGTGTGCAAGTGCAACATCATCCGAAGGCTTAGATTTATCAGAGTCAACTCAATCCCACTTGACTGCCACAACTACATTATTAACGTATTAACATTGGAAGCAAGCTTTCTCAGTAGCAGTATTGCCTCAGAGGGTAACACCCAGTAGCACGTGCGTCAAAGGGTATTGCCCAGTGGCACGTGCCTAAAAGGGATACTTGTCATCCCAAATTTTATTCCATCTCTTTTCTTTTTCTCTTCTTTATTCATAATATTCATTCATTATTTTGTTCAAAGTAATCGTGTCACAAGCAAGTGGGACAATCATTCATAGAAGCCTAAAACCTAAAGATAATGATGAAGGGATAAACAAGGATTGGATTATACATCTATAATGAGCAATTGGGGTCAGAATTAGGGCTTAGAATGACACACTGAGGTTGGAGACCTATCATGCACATCCTATTTATATACAAGCTAATAACCAAAGTACAGGGAATTTAAGCTAATCAGAAATAGTACAAACGTTCCCAAAAACCAAAAAAAAATTCTTCAAAAGTTTTCAAAAATGGGTACCTCGCCCACACACCAAAACTTCACAATGTCCTCATTGTGGGAACTAAGGCGCGAAAAAGCAATCACATCAATGATGAAACCATAACGATATGCTAACTAGCACATGATAAAAATCAAAAACCAAAAACAAACATAAAATCACCAAAATCAAAATTTGAAAAGAAAAGCAAAAACAAAACTAACGCTAAAACAAACTAACCCACTAAATGACCAAAATCAAAACCAGACAAAAACAATAGAGGACCCAAACACAAAAAAAAATAATCAAAAAGCAGAATAACTAAATAAAGAAAAATCAAAATCAAAACCTAACAAAAGAAAATCAAAGCAATTAAGAACAAAACAAACATAATCGTCCAAAATAAAAACAAAACCAAACCAAGGACTTACTAAACACCAACCCAAATTAAAAGAAACCTAAAACAAAACAAAATACAAAAGAAAGAAAAGCTAAATAAAAAACAAAAAACAAAAACAGTAAAACACAAAAAAGGAAACAAAAAGAAACTATTAAACAAAACTTGACCAAAAGAAAACCAAAACTCACTAAAATAAAGAAACAAGACACCAAACCAAGGGAACAAAACACAAATTCAAGGAAAGTAAACAATGAAACTTAAAACATACACAAGGACAATCCTAGATATTCATAACTATCAATTATTCACAAAATCAAGAACACAACCAAGGGTGATCATAGCCCACACAGCTCAACAAATCCCAAATTACTCCTCAACATCAATCACCTATCACAATTCACAGTCCTAATTATCCACAACTATAAGTACAAAAAGAAAGAAAAAGAGAAGAAAAGGAGAAGACGGGAAAGTAGAACGATCACACCAGGTACACCTAAGCTATACCTCTGGAAATCCGCTTACTTAGAGGTCTATGGAGCATCAGACACTCCATATTAGGCTGAAAAACGCTACTCAAATCAAAACTCGTTAAAGCACGCAGCAGCTTATCAAACAAAGAAGCACAACTCTCAATCACGTGGAAACAGCGAAACGCAATAAGTTGAAGCCAGAAAGAGCACATCCACCTAGCCAATAAAGCACAGGTAAGGGCCCGCTTCAACTTATCAAATAGTTGAGCCCAATTAGAAAGGAAATGAACAAACCTAGAACGAGCCAGTGTTGAGGTCATTGATCTAGAAACTATATTAGCATGAACGAACAATCTAGGCAAAAGAATGGGTGCAAGGTTCACAAGTTTGTTAAGTGCCATTTGCATATGAGTTTGGTCTAAAGCAAAATTCTTAGTGGCGATGATCTCAGATTCAATAAATTCAGACTTGCAATATTAAAAAAAGAAGTCAGTTTGGATGGGGTGAAAACAGAAGGACTCATAGTCAGCACAAAAACCATCATCAGAACTTCCATGGATGTCAAACTCACTAGAAAAAGTTTCCTATTCTACATACAGAATATTATCATCTAATTTAAATAGAAGGTCAGGAATGATGGGATCAAAAGAGAATGATTCATATTCAACGTGAAAACCCACATCAAGACCCTCAGTAACATCAAACCCACATGAAAATGATTCATATTCTGCATAAAGAACATCAACATCAAAGTCCAAAATAGTGGGTTCAGTTACCTCATCACATAACTCCTGTGAAATAGCTTCTTGTGACTCATCTAAATCACGAGGCTCAACTTCAGGTGTGATGCTTATATCTAACTCACTAACAATATCAAATTGTTCACCCACCTCAAACTCACAAAACTCGTTCTAAGTGGTGGGTGGGTCGGCAGAAACTAGGACATCATGAGTGAAGCCCTTAGGTGAGCTAGTGCGGGATGCAAGGTCAGGTGATAGAGATATAGGGGGGTCACTCTCTTAATCTAGACTAAGCAAATAGATGTCTTCATTCAAGTCAGGCCTAGCAGAATAAGAGAGTTCAAAATCATTATCAAGACTGATGTCAGGTTTAGGAGATCCTAAACTGGAATCAAGCTCACTATAAGTCTCCCTATTTTGGTTAAAACATTGAGAACATGCAGCAATTTTTGTTTTTGTGGTCTCACTATAAATCATTATCAAAACTTGCACATGTAGCATCAACATAAGCACGAAAAGAACAACTATGAGCATCATGATCAGAAGATTCGCAATAATCGCATAAAATAGGAGGCATATAAGAGTAAGATGTGCCATATGAATCAATAAAGTAGTCCTGATGGGAAGGACTAGCAGGAACAACACACTCGTCATGAGCTGGGTATCCAAAACTCTCGTTAGCTTGTTCAAATGCATAGGTTTTCCAAGCTAATTTTTCAAAAAAAATCCCAAACTTCATCTTGAGTTTTAGATAATAATTTTATTAAACCTCTACAACAAATTGATTCAACATAACTCCTTAACTCAACATTTAGACCCACAACAATGACCTCACAAATTTTTCATTTTTCAAAATTATGATTCAGTTAAACACGATAATCATTAGCCCTTCAAAGGTAACTCCAAAAAGGATCATGCTCATATTATGGGAAATAGAAAACTGGCATTTGAAGTTTTTCAACTTTTTAAAGTTTTTTCAATTTTTTTTTTTTGGATTTTTCAAGTTTTTTCAATTTTTTTATGGGTTTTTGGATTTTCTATTTTTTTGGATTTTGGGAATTTTCAAGAAATGAACTAAACTCAGTCATAGTTAATATTGAAATAAAGGAAGTAAATCAAGATCTATACTACTAACAAGAAAGTAGGTAAGAAAAAGAAAATGCGACCGAATCTCATGTCGTTGTCCACGGCAACAGCGCCAAGAACTTGTTAGGATATTTCAATGTAAAATAAAGGTGCCGCAAGTGTACAGTTTCACTGTAGTACTTGTGGGTCTTCTCCTCGGGGACAAGGATAAGATTAACGTCACTAAATACGAGATTCAACTAATCTAACTACTTAAAACAATAAATGAATAAAACTATAAATCACAAATGAGCCTTATTCTAAGTTTCCCTACCACCACCTCTCTTGCATCTAACATCAATCTAATTGAATGAGCAGCATCCTAGCACTAACATAACCAAATGAGAGCTACAAACAATGAGATAAGCAAACACTGATAAACAGAGAAGGCAGAATAATGGAGAAGGCATGCAAGGCAGGGAAGAGGTGAACATGATCAAGGCTGTTAAGTCGAAAATCATGCATTGTTTTAATTATTATTTTAAGTATATTATATATATTATTTCCTCTAATTTATTTTATTTTATATATTTTTCACGTTAGGCATTAATAAAATAAAAAGGAAAAGAGAAGACGTCGAAGCTCAGGTTTTACAGGCTTAGCTATAAAGACGGTCCAAAAATAATAATTATGGACAATATTATTTCAAAAATTATTTAATTGGGCTAGGATTTTAAGAGTTGGTGAAGAGTTAGAAGTCTTGAGGGAGAAGAAGTCTAAGGAAGAAAGGGAGAAGGAAACCCTAATTACTAATCCTAATCACACCCCTCCTTTCCTCCCTATATATATCATCATCACCATCACAATAATCATCGACTAGACGATCACAACCCCACGGCTGCTGACCTTCATGCTCCTCCTCACCCTATCATCATCCTTACTATCATCACCATCTAAAATCTCCCACGGCAACCAACCCACATCTACCCCTCACCACGCAGCTCTCTTCATCTCCATCATCATAATTCATCATTGTCAAAGTAGGGTTACTTTATTTTGTTTTATTTGTTTTTTTGTTTAGATTATTGTTCAACATGAATTATTTGGGTGAATTTTGTGATTTTAATTTTAATATGAGTGAGTAATTCCTTTGTGCTTAGTATAATCTTCTTGAAGCCATGCTAAATTTACTATTTTGAAACAAGTCTCATGCTTTATTGCGTAGTTGATTTATATTCATGTTTCTTTAGCGACTAGCGTTTATCGTTCATGAAATTTGTGTTAAATCGATTAGAATGCATGCTAGTTGATTAAACACAATTTTGACTGATAGTTTAGGAGACTATAATACGTAAAAGTTATAGTCTTTTAGGCCTAGGTATCACCCTAATTAATCATGGATGACTCAAACCCATATCTTTTAATTAGGTAATTGCTTTAGATCTTTGTTAAACCGATTTGCTGGTAAATTAGTTACAAAGTGTTAAATGATGTTTTTCAAATTCTTAATGCTATAATTTGGTTAAATTTTTGCACTGGTGTAAATATTATCAAATTAGTAGAGTTTATATTAGGGCTGGACCTAAGTAAACTAAAATCTAAGAAAAAACGGGGAAGAACCGTTGGTGGATATCCTCTACAGTTTAACTCATGAATGAAATTAACTTGTGTGTTAATGATAAATATTAATTTGCATGGTGGATTGAGATTATACTAAGTATCTTTCATAAATTTGACAACTTTGATAATTATTTGTTGCTTATAGTTAATTTGGTTTGTTTGGTAATTTTTGTTCTATTTTTATTAGCTTCAATATAATTTCAATCGACCCCCCCCCAAAAGTATGGTCTTTTAGGAGTGTCTAGGTAATTTTAGATAGTTTAGATTTTGATTTTTATAGTGGTTATAATTTTAGATTGATTTATATTCAGTTTTAGTATTTAATTACCGGTTTGTTAGAAATTAAACTAAAAATATTTATTTCTGCATTGTTTCTATTTTTATTAATTCCTAGGGTTTATATAGTGTCCTAGTCTTCTCATATTCAATTTTGTAAGTTTTGGAAATTATTTGATAATTTTTCAGAATTATTTTGTGAAATTGATAAGTGTAGGTTTTTTAGGTTATTAATTCTAAAAATTTTGATTTTTACTTATTAATTCACGATTATTAGGTACTGTTAAGTCCAGACAATTGTGTCTTCAAATTAGGGTAATTTTTTCAATTATTTGCGTATTTATATTTATGCAGATTATTTTATTTTTGATTTCAGATCTAATATTCTGCATTGATATTCTGTGCCAATTTTCTGATCTGATTTTTCCGAAATAAATTAGATACAATTTAAAATTTATAAGCTTATAGACCTGAATAATAATAATTTAGGTTACTGTTTGATATTTTTAATATTTATTTTCTGACTATTATTTGTTGTTATTGATTTTTAATTAGAATTTCAGTTACTATTCTGATTTTATTTTTCTAGATTATTTAGGAAAGCTGTTTACTGTTTTCTTTCCAGAATATAATCCAAGATATTTAGGAGCCTCATTGGGCAGTTTTCTAGATTTTTATTCATTAGATTTTAATTATTTTGGAATTATTAAGATTAGATTTAATAAATTGGATGAGTAAAATCATTTAGGATTAAACTAACATTTTTAAAACAATCTTTCCTCGTGGATCGATCCCTACTTCCCTACGCTAGAAAAATTATTTAATAACCTAAGTAGTGGTTAAATTTGTAGCTCTCGACAAGCTTAACAAACTTTGGCGCCGTTGCCGGGGAAAGATAATTAAATTGCTAGTATATTTCTATCTAGTTTTACTACTTTTATTGTTTTGTTTTTATTCTTTGCAGATTGCTGGTAAGTCTTAAGCTTAAAGAGGTAAGAATGTCCACTCTTCGGGAACTTCCTGCCCCTAACATAGAAACTCAACCCATGTCCATTACTTATGCTGTATTAGATAAACCCTTGAAATTGAACTCTGGATTCATCAATTTACTGCCTAAGTTTCATGGATTAGCTGGAGAGGACCCATACCGACATATTAGTGAATTTCTTATTACTTGCTCTACTATGGTGCCTGAAGGAATTCCTGAGGACCAAATTAGACTAAGGGCCTTTCCTTTTTCTTTGCTTGGTAATGCTAAGGACTGGTTATATTATATGCCTGCTAGATCTTTTTTTACATGAACTGCATTGCATAAATCGTTTTTAGAAAAAAAAATTTCCTACATCCCGTATTGGATCTATTAGGAAAGATATATGTGGAATCAAACAAATGAATGGGGGAACTTTTTGTGAGCATTAGGAAAGATTTAATAAATTGTATGCTAGTTGTCCCCAACATCAAATAACTGAACAACTATTGATTCAATATTTTTATGAGGGTTTACTTCCTATGGATCGTAATATGGTTGATGCTGCTAGTGGGGGGGCTCTGGTTAATAAAACTACAGTTGATGCTAGAAAATTTATTTAATCTAATGGCCCAAAATACTCAGCAGTTTAGTGTTAGGGAGTCACAAGTAAAAAGGGTCAATGAGATTGGTTCTAGTTCATTTGTAGAGAGTCAATTATCTCATATTACTGCTATTTTAAATAAGATTGTTACTGGGGGGATTCAAAAAGCAGTCATATGTGGCACATGTTGTCTAGAGCGGCATCCTACTGATGCATGTCCTATAGTACAAGAGAGTAATGTTAATGCTATGTATTCTAACCAAGGTCAAAAGAGGTATGATCCCTATTCTAACACTTTTAATGAAGGATGGAGAGACCACCCTAACCTTGGGTATGGCCCTAAGACTAATCCACCTGATTTTGACCAACCCTCTCGACAACCCTCTAGTCAAGATATGTCAAACTTCTTACTAGAACAAGTCCTTAAGAACATGGATGATAGGTTCCAGAGTATGGAAACAGCTCTTAAGCAAGTTCAAGAGAGACAGGCTGCAACTGATATCGTAGTTAGCAACTTGCAGGCTCAAATGCAAAATAGATTACCATCTCAGCCTTACCCTAACCCTGAGGAGAATGTTAGTGCCATAACACTTAGGAGTGGGAAAGAGTTACAAGAGCCTAGGAAGAGTAGAGAGGTTGAGCCTGAGTTAGAGGTCAAGAGGACAAAACCAGAGCTAGACACAGATTCTAATCAAACTACTAAGGAAATAAGAGAGAAGAAAAAAGAGCCTTATAAGCCAATTCCACCCTTTCATAGTAGATTTCGAAAACCTACTTCTAAGGTGAATGAGGCTAGCCAAGAGATCTTAGAGACATTAAAGAAGGTAGAGATCAACATACCTCCCCTTGATGCCATTAAACAGGTGCCTCGTTATGCTAAGTTCTTGAAAGAATTATGTACTACTAAAAGAAAATTAGTAGGGAATGAAAAGGTAAGTGTGGGGGGAAATGTGTCAGCAATTTTTCAAAGGAAACTTCCCCCTAAGTGCAAAGACCGAGGTATGTTTTTTGTTCCTTGTAAGATAGGAAATCTTTACTTTGATAAGGCTATACTTGACTTGGGTGCCTCCATTAATGTTATGCCTAGGTCTGTTTATGACAAACTGAACTTAGGAGAGTTAAAGGAAACTGATATAGTGCTTCAGTTAGCTGATAGGAGTAGTGTTTACCCAAATGGAGTGTTAGAGGATGTCTTAGTCCAAGTGAATGAACTTGTGTTTCCTACTGATTTTTATGTGATGAACATGGGTGATGCATGTCATGATATTCCCCTCTTGCTTGGCAGGCCATTTTTGAAAACAGCTAGGACAAAAATTGATGTGCATGAAGGAACATTAACCATGGAATTTGATGGTGAAGTGATTAAATTTCATATTCTTGATGCCATGAGATTCCCTGCTGGTGTGAGTTATGTGTATGCACTTGATGTTATTGTTGAATTGCCCCAAGATATTTATGACCTATCCAATGAGGATGAATTTTTGACTGTGCTTACTAAGAGTTTTGATCATGCTGAGTTTCAAAAAGTTCCTTACCAGATTAATGATGATTTACTGGAAGAGATCCAACTAGAGGATCCAGGAGCTTCATGAAGTCGAACCAATGACTATAAACAAAGGCACTGGTTGGGAGGCAACCCAACATTTTTAGGGAAGTACCCATTTAATTTTGCTTTTATTTTTATTATTTCTTTCTTTTTGCATGCATTAGGAACTATGCATGAATTAAGTGTTTGGGGGGTGCATCCTGCATTTAATTTTCGCAGTATTTATTCTTGAAAAAAAAATAGAAAATAAAAAAAATAAAAAAATTCTTTTCTTATAAATAATGCATGATACGAGTTTATGCTAGGCTTGCTTGTATAGAAATTTTTTTGTTTTAATAGCTGTTTGTAGTTTATTCTTTTATAAGTGAAGACTTCTAAGCATAATATCCTTTAGAGAAGTTTGAGTTGATCCTCATACATCTTTTTAATAAGTAACTCTCTTGATTGTCCATCTTATTTAGTAATGTAATATATCCGATTCAGAGGCAATAAAATGACCTGACCCATCTCCTAGACTATTGAATTAGTTGAATAATTCATTAAAATTGTGATTTTACTTGTCTATTTTTTATAGAGTCAAAGTTGGGAATGACAAGTACCCCTTTGAGACATGCGCTACTGGGTGCTACCCTTTGAGGCAATACTGTCACTAGAAAGCTTGCTCCCCATACTAGTGATCCAATAAAATAAATAAAAGTAATGATGAAAATTAAATATTTGCTCCCACACCTATATTCGGGTGAGTGTGAGACATGAAGTGTTTAATTTCTAACACCCTATATGGGCCTCGAATATGTGCGCAAATGGAGTTTGAAAAATAAGAAGAAGAGGAAGAGAAAAATAATTACAAGGCAAGTTTAGAATCAATTCAATGAGTTATTCTATCTAATTCAATTGTCTTTATAGCCATACCATGCCTAAATCTTTCTATCTTAAATTTTTTAGACCTCTTGATCGGTGTATGCATATCTAAAAGAGATGGATAGTTATTGATGTTGTTATTTCATTAATGAAATGTCGTGAGGATGATGAATAAACTCTTTGATGGTAGCTGGATGTCTAGTAGTTATTCACTTGTAGGAGGAAAAACTAACTAACTAATTTTTAATAAAACCATTTTTAAAGCAAGCTAATGCCTAGTATGAATATCATAGTTATGCATGACGTTAAAAGAAAGAAAAAGGATGAGCTTTTTTAGTCGTGTCTAAGATTTCTTTGCACGAGGACGTCCAAAGTCTAAGTGTGGGGGAATTTATTAAGTCAAAAATCATGCATTGTTTTAATTATTATTTGAAGTCTATTATATATATTATTTCATCTAATTTATTTTATTTTATATACTTTTCAAGTTAGGCATTAATAAAATAAAAAGGAGAAGAGAAGACATCGAAGCTCGAGTTTTACATGCTTAGCTATAAAGACGGTCCAAAAATAATAATTATAGAGAATATTATTTCCAAAATTATTGAATTGGGCTAGGATTTCAAGAGTTGGTGAAGAGCTAGAAGTCTTGAGGAAGAAGAAGTCTAAGGAAGAAAGGAAGAAGGAAACCCTAATTACTAACCCTAATCACACCCCTCCTTTCCTCCCTATATATATCATCATCGCCATCACAATAATCATCGACCAGACCATCACAACCCCACGGCTGCTGACCTTCATGCTCCTCCTCACCTTGTCATCATCCTTACTATCACCATCATCTAAAATCCCCCATGGCAACCGACCCACATCTACCCCTCACCACGCAGCCTTCTTCATCTCCATCATCATAATTCATCATTGTCAAAGTAGGGTTACTTTATTTTATTTTATTTTTTTTGTTGTTTAGATTATTGTTCAACATGAATTATTTTGGTGAATTTTGTGATTTTAATTTTAATATGAGCGAGTAATTCCATTATGCTTAGTATAATCTTCTTGAATCCATGCTAAATTTACTATTTTGGAACAAGTCTCATGCTTTATTGCCTACTTGATTTATATTCATGATTCTTTAGCGACTAACGTTTATCGTTTATGAAATTTGTGTTAAATCGATCAGAATGCATGCTAGTTGATTAAACACAATTTCGATTGATAGTTTAGGAGACTATAATAGGTAAAAGGTATAGTCTTTTAGGCCTAGGTATCACCCTAATTAATCATGGATGACTCAAACCCATATCTTTTAATTAGGTAATCGCTTTAGATCTTTCTTAATTCGATTTGCTGGTAAATTGGTGACAAAGTGTTAAATGAAGTTTTTCTAAGTCTTAATGCCCTAGTTTTGTTAAATTTTTGCGCTGGTGTAAAGATTATCAAGTTAGTAGGGTTTATATTAGGGCTGGACCTAGGTAAACTAGAATCTAAGGAAAAACGGGGAAGAATTGCAGGTGAATGTCTTCTATAGTTTAACTCATGAATGGAATTAACTTGTGTGTTAGTGATAAATATTAATTATTTGCATGGTGGATTGAGATTATACTAAGCGTCCTTCATGAATTTGACAACTTTTGATCATTATTTGTTGCTTAGAATTAATTTGATTAGTTTGTTAATTTCTGTTCTATTTTTATTAGTTTCAATATAATTTCAATCGACCCCCCCAAAGTATAGTCTTTTAGGAGTGTTTAGGTAATTTTAGGTAGTTTAGATTTTGATTTTTAGAGTGGGTATAATTTTAGATTGATTTATATTCAGTTTTAGTATTTAATTACCGGTTTGTTAGAAATTAAACTAAAAATAGTTATTTCTGCATTTTTTCGATTTTTATTAATTCCTAGGGTTTATATAGTGTCCTAGTCTGCTCATATTCAATTTCGTAACTTTTGGAAATTATTTGATAATTTTTCAGAATTATTTTGTGAAATTGATAAGTGCAGGTTTTTTAGGTTATTAATTCTGAAAATTTCGATTTTTAATTATTAATTCACGATTATTAGGTATTGTTAAGTCCAGAAAATTGTGTCCTAGAATTAGGACAATTTTTTCCATTATTTTCGTATTTATATTTACGCAGATTATTTTATTTCTGATTTCAGATCTAATGTTCTGCGTTGATATTCTGTGCTAATTTTCTGATCTGATTTTTCTAAAATAAATTAGATACAATTTAAAATTTATAAGCTTATATACCTGAAGAATAATATTTTAGGTTACTGTTTGATATTTTTAATATTTATTTTCTGACTGTTATTTGCTGTTATTGATTTTTAATTAGAATTTTAGTTACTATTCTGATTTTATTTTTCTAGATTATTTAGGAAAGTGTTTTACTGTTTTCTTTCCAGAATATAATCCACGATATTTAGGAGCATCATTGGGTAGTTTTCTAGATTTTTATTCATTAGATTTTAGTTATTTTAGAATTATTAAGATTAGATTTAATAAATTGGATGAGTAAAATCATTTAGGATTAAGCTACCATTTTTAAAACAATATTTCTTCGTGGATCGATCCATACTTCCCTATGCTATAAAAATTATTTAATAACCGAAATAGTGGTTAAATTTGTAGCTCTCGACAAGCTTAACATGGGCCTAAGCAAGGAAACATGAGCATTTGATTTAACCCATATCAAAGCATACTTCAAAGTGAAATGAGCAAAACCGAGTCAACATTTAACTAATTCATAACCTGAAAATCAGACATTACAGCCATAAAGCAGATATTAAACCTAAACAGCAAGCTAGCGGAGGACAGAACATTGAAGACGTAGCACGGGAGGGCAAGAACATAACCAAGCTTGCGCAACATCTAGCTAGAATAATAGAACACACAAACCAAAAATAATCCAGAATTGAAATCGAAGCTTGCAACTAATCAATCCAGAATCAGTAATCCTAATTAACTCAACTAAATCAGAACATAATCAAATCAACTAAACTAATAACAAAAGCTAAAAATTGAGCAACAGGGGAGAGGGAAATCGAGATCAGCGAGAAACAACCTAGAACCCTGCTTCAAGCTCGTCCAAGTACGCCAAAAAAAATTGTGAAATTGCCATTGAATCTTCGAGTTTCAACGAAACCAGGGGAAGACAAAAGAATACAAACAGTAAATTCCCATCCACAACTTCAAGCATAAATTACAAAATCAACATTAACCTAATGGATTCTAACCAGAAATCAAATTATTTGTAACCTAATGACACAAAATCACAACAAATTTAGCTCTGAACATATGAAATTGCGAATCTGACATTCAAAATCCAAAACGAAAACCAAACCCTAAACTAGTAATCACTGAAATTAAAACGAAGAACAACATAAAAATTCAACCTACAAACGTAAAACTAAACCTAAGTAAAACCTAAAATAACTTAGCTTCGATCGCCGCTTTCCTTGATATATATTTGAGCCTTCTTCCATTCTCATCCGCTGATTTGTAGACCTGGCAAATGGGTCATTCGGTTCTGGTACGGGTCGGGTCAAGTTCGGATCGGGTCATGTTCGGGTTAAGTAACATTTCGGGTCATTTCGGTTTGGGTCGGGTATGGTTCGGGTCGGGTCGATTTCGGGTCAACCAATTTTTGGTGAAATGCGCTAGTCATGCCAAAACAAGCAACTTTGTTGAAAATTTCGGGTCAAGTATGGTTCGGGTCGGGTCAATTCGGGTTTCGGGATCCACTTTCGGGTGAGCATATTTCGGGTGTCGGGTCGGGTATGGGTCCGAGTCATTCGGTTCGGGTTTCAGGTCTCGGGTCAGTTTTGCCAGGTCTACTAATTTGCGTGGTATCGTGGACGGTCGAGATTTATGATGCGCTGGCTGATATAGAGATGAACTGGTGTGGTGGATACACGATTGATGGTGGAGTGTGTGGTGTTTGATGATGGTGTTGTGATTCAAGTTGAGAGGGGGAGAGAGAGGAGACGTATGGAAGATGAAGAAGATGGTGTTTCGGACTCTCTGGGTTGAAGCCGAGAAGAGGAGAGAGAAAGAAGTTAAGTGGGGGGAAATGAGGGTCATGTGCCCCGCACGAGAGGCTGGGGGGTTTTTAGGTTTTTTTTTTCGTTTTCTTTGGGTTGAAAGGGAATGGGCCTAGCAATTCGGGTCGGGCTTGAGTCAAGTCCGCCCAAATCTTCATTCCTGGCATTTTTCATCATTTTTCTTGCATTTTTCCGTAATTATTTTCATCTTGTTCAAAACCTACAAGACAAAATAAAAACCTAAAAATAACAATTATAATGAGTATGAATCGGGTATAAAAGTATTATAGAAATGACACATTTTTGGCGCTAACAAGTAATCCCACACCAAGATTTTGCTCACCCTCGACTAAAACAAACTAAACTAACTAAACGGAGATGAAAAATAAGAAAAAGAAAATCCTAACTCAGTGTCGTAGGAATCACGATTCTATTTAGTATATGCAATAAGCCCTTTAAACCCCTCAGTCTCTCAAGTGGACGAGTGAGGTCTCGTGAGGGTTTTCAACTGAACTACCCACAAAAATTATTTTAAAAATACAGGAAAATCCTTTTTGTTTTTTCTCAAAGAAAATATGTTCAAAATTAGGAAAATGTATGCACACGTTCCATTCAACTAAATCACCAATGTAACAAAGTTATTGAGCTGCATATATACAGAATGTACTTCAAAGCCCTCTACCCAACAAATGACATCACATCATTAATTTTTCCACCCCATTGTACATCAAGATTCTGAATCCATCCCAAGTGCTCATGTGCAAGTGTATCATCGTGTCAAGGCTTAGATTTACTAGAGCCAACTCAGTCCCACTTAACTGCCACAACTACATTATTAACATATTAACATTGCAAGCAAGCTTTCTTAGTAGCAGTATTGCCTTACAGTGTAACACCTAGCAGCATGTGCCTCAAAGGGTATTATTGCC
Organism: Selenicereus undatus; assembly: GCA_017589665.1. Taxonomy (NCBI): domain Eukaryota; kingdom Viridiplantae; phylum Streptophyta; class Magnoliopsida; order Caryophyllales; family Cactaceae; genus Selenicereus; species Selenicereus undatus. The sequence goes on along the minus strand of JACYFF010031957.1, from coordinate 102,793,517 downwards.
CCGTAGCGCGTGCCTAAAAGGGATACTTGTCATTCCAAATTTTATTCCATCTCTTTTACTTTTTCTCTTCTCTATTCATAATATTCATTCATTATTTTCTTCAAAGTAATCGTGTCACAAGCAAGTGGGACAATCATTGACCGAAGCCTAAGACCTAAAGATAATGATGAAGGAATAAAGAAAGATTGGATTACACATCTATAATGAACAATTGGGGTTGGAATTAGGGCTTAGAGTGACGCACTGAGGTCGGAGATCTATCATGCACATCCTATTTATATACAAGCCAATAACCAAAGCACAAGGAAATTAAGCTAACCAGAAATAGTGCAAACGTGCCCAAAAACAAAAACAAAAAAATCTTCAAAATTTTTCAAAAATGGGTACCTCACCCCCACACCAAAACTTAACAATGTCCTCATTGTGAAAACTAAGGCGCTAAAAAGCAATCACATCAGTGATGAAACCACAACTATATACAAATTGGGACAGGATGAAAATCAAAAAACAAAAACAAACATAAAATCACCAAAATCAAAATCTGAAAAGAAAAGCAGAAACAAAACTAACTCTAAAACAAACTAACCTACTAAATGACCAAAATCAAAACCAAACCAAAACAAAATAGGACCCAAACACAAAAAAAATCAAAAAGCAAAATAACTAAACAAAGAAAAATAAAAACCAAAACATAACAAAAGAAAACAAAAGCAATTAAGACCAAAACAAACATAATAACCCAAAATAAAAACAAAACCAAACCAAGGACTTACTAAACACCAACCTAAATTAAAAGAAACCTAAAACAAAACAAAATACAAAAGAAAAAAAACCTAAATACAAAACAAAAAACAAAAACACTAAAACACCAAAAAGGAAACAAAAAGAAACTATTAAACAAAACAAGACCAAAGGAAAACCAAAACTCACAAAACAAAAGAAACAAGACACCAAACCAAAGGAACAAAACACAAATTCAAGGAAACTAAACAATGAAACTTAAAACATACACAAGGACAATCCTAGATATTCATAACTATCAAGTATTCACAAAATCAATAACACAACATAGGCTGATCATAGCCCACACGGCTCAACATATCCCAAATTGCTCCTCAACATCGATCACCTATCACAATTCACAGTCCCAATTGTCCACAACTAAGTACGAAAAGAAAGAAAAAGAGAAGAAAAGGAGAAGAGGGGAAAGTGGAACGATCATGCCAAGTTATGTGCAAAACTACACGTAAGCTATACTTCCGGAAATCCGCTTAGAGGTCTATGGAGCATCAGCCACTCCATATTAAGCTGAAAGATGCTACTCAAATCAAAACTCCTTAAAGCACGTAGTAGCTTGTCAAACAGAGAAGCCCAACTCTCAATCACGTAGAAACAGTGAAACGCAGTGAGTTGGAGCCAGAAAGAGCACATCCACCTAGCCAATAAAGCAGAGGTAAGGGCCCACTTCAACTTATCAAATAGTTGAGCCCAATCAGAAAGGAAATGAACATACTCCGAATGAGCCAGTGTAGAGGTCATTGGCCTAGAAACTATATTAGCATGAACGAACAATCTAGGCAAAAGAATGGGTGCAAGGTTGACGAGTTTGTTAAGTCCCATTTGCATATGAGTCTAGTCTAAAGTAAAATTCTTA
>JACYFF010031957.1:102732307-102744693 GCA_017589665.1 Selenicereus undatus | reverse complement strand
ATCGATTCAAGTTAATTAATTGATGCATGAAAAAGAATTAAAAATGAAGTTAGTTTAACATGTTTAGCTACGATTCGAGTATTGAAATAATACATGAAAGGGGATTAATTTCGAAGTTATAAGAACGTGGTTAGCTTGTATTCGATTAAAGTAAGCTAAGGTATAAAAAGAGTTAAAAACGAAGTTAGTTTAACATGTTTAGCTACGATTCAAGTATTGAAATAATACATGAAAGGGGATTAATTTCGAAGTTATAAGAATGTGGTTAGCTTGTATTCGATTAAAGTAAGCTAAGGTATAAAAAGAGTTAAAAACGAAATTAGTTTAATATGTTTAGCTTTGATTCAAGTAATAAGTAATGCATGAAAAAAAAGATTAATTTCAAAGTTATATGAACATGTTTAGTTTCGACTCAAGTTAATTGGTTAACATGTGGAAAAGAATTAAATTCGAAGTTGTTTAAACATGTTTAGCCTCGATTCGAATTAAAACTAGCCAATGCATGTAATCGAATTAAATTTGAGGCTATTGAATTATGTTAGCTTTCATTCGAACCCATTTTTAGTACATTCATGCTTAGGAAAGTTTCCTTCGAAATGCATCGTATATGTTAGATTTAAATCCTGTTTCATGTACTTAGTAAAGTGTTGTCAACTAATGACTAATTATGGTTATATGTGGCTGAAAGGTGCTGTTTGTTCAGGTAAGAGCTTAAACCTCACTTTCTTTTATAAAAGACAATATGATAACATATTGTGAGTAATAAATTGATGAAATGAGCTGGTAGTTGGATGGTTTGAGGACTAAATTATGAGCGTTCGAGGTCTTGTGGTACGGTGCAAGTGAGGAGGGAGACTGGGTTGTGAATTGACCACAATCGTGTGGATTGCGAGGCCATGTGTGGCTCATTGTATTGAATTGATTATGAAGTGCTTAAATGTAATATATGTGATATATGTGCTTAAGTGCTCAAATGGCATTATGTGCATAAGGGTGAGTTTTTCAAAGAAAGATTTCATGTTTTGAAATGATAGTAGCCATAACTATTAGTGCATGATGGCCTATTTTAATTGAATGAAAACAGTTTTGGGAGTGAACTCGCTTGAACGGGGGAATCCCTAAAGAGTTTTAAAAATTGGTGAGTTATACATTGAATGATTTTACTGTTTGACATGCACAGTTAATAGCCGTTATGGCCGATACGCTTTAAGTGGTTAAGATAATGTGTTGTGGACAATATGATATGATATGAACGATGTTATCCTAGGGGATAAGTCCGGATAAACCCTAGAGGCCCTGACGAGGGCTAATGTAATGGTCCGATATGTTATATGTAGTCATCCCGGGAGTAAGAGCTTAAGCGTGAGTGTTAGGTCTCACTATGGGGTCGAGAATAGTTCTCACCCGATCAGCACCCTGTAATGATCTTATGCCAAAAGTATTTTCCTACCAAGATAAGAAAAGCAATTGGCCTATGCCATTTTATATGTTTTAAGGAAAAAGAATGTTTTACGGGTCCAAAGAGGCCAGTTGAATGAAATGTGAAAAGTTTATAAGGGTCAATATGCGACCGATATGAAAGAATATGAGCCGCAAGGGGCTAAGAGAAGGGTTTTTTATGAGCCTCAAGAGGCTAAATGAAATGTTTTCAAAGAAAGGAAAGAAAGTTTTCTTTGTATGTTCTATGCTTTTCTTATAAATGATAATGAGATGCTAAGTAAGATACGATTACGAAAAAGAAGGCCTTATGAGCATGTTTTATGCATAACCTATGAATGAGACTTGGAATCGGTGTGTGCCTTATGCATATCATATGAATACAAAATGAAATCTCTTTAAAAAAAAAAAGGCCAAGAGCTTCAAGTGGTTAAGAAAATGTTTTCAATGAAAGAAAGAAAGTACTGAATGAATGTTTTATGAAGTGATTCTTAAGCATGTTGAAAGTGGATTCTAATATCATGTGGCCTCATCCTTTTCCATATCAAACCTGTCTGATTAAACGTGCATATTAAGTATATAAGTGATACTGTATTCAATGTTTATGTTTTAGAAACACATGATGAGTAAGCCAGTTCCTAGCATGCCAACCTTAATCGAAGCTTAGAATCTATCATGCTTAAATGTGTAGCCTAGAGCCTACGAGCAGGGATATGTGGTTTAATACCATGTTAGAATTACTTAACTGCTTGTTAGTCAAAGAACTTAATCATTCAGGAGTCTAGAGATGTGTTCGAAGGGTTAAAAATGAAGTTATGTTTACTAATGTCTTCATAGGAATTCTACGAATGCCTAATATGATATTAAAGTATGAATACGTGATATGCGACTAGTAAAGGTATTATTTGCCTGCAACGGTTTTGGTTTTAAGGGGGGTTAGGGGACACTCACTGAGTGTGTGGTTGCTCATCCCACTACTCTTTCCCCTTTCCCCCCAGGTTTTCTTTATGACAGGAAGTTGAGTCAGCTGGAATCGATTATCGCTTGCAAAGTGTCATTTGTGCCTACTTATGTCTTCAACGAGTCATGTAAAGTATTTTTAGATTATAAACGTTTGTAAATAGTACTCTAAGTTCATGTAATACATATTGGTTATGAGTCGCTCTGTATGGCCATATGAGCCAACCATCCAGTCAGTTAAATGTCTTTTGGTTGAAGTTGGTTATGTTTTGGGATGTAAACCCCATATTCCGGTTGTGTGAACCGTTGAGTTGTATCGCTTACTGTTTCTGTATTAATGAACTATTCTGTTTGGTATACTCCGAGCGGGTGGCTCGTCGATTTATGAACTCCAACGTGTGGCCGTTGAGTTATGTTTTAAATGTTTACGCTTCCGTTGATTTACAGGGACTTTTGTAAGGCGTTTGGCCTGGGAACGTTAAGTTTTCAGGGGAAATTCTGTCCGTTTCGTCCCAAAATTTAAGTACGAAGTTAGGAAAACGTAACGCTTTCGGCCCTAGGGGCTGGGGGTGTTACAATTACAAATGAGATAACAATCATGAAGTTACAACAAGGTGGTCATCTAAGTGCCATCGACATGATAAAGTCGATAGGTGAAATTGGATCGGCTGAACAAAGTATATAATAGGCACTATGAAGCCGTTTCGGTAAAAGAACACGATTGCATAGGGGGGTCGAATTTATATGGTAAGGACTCAAAGTAAGACGCTATATGCTCTGAGTCCCCTGACCTATAGCTGTGCTAATGTCTTTATATCCCCCAAGTGTCATGAATTGGTAAGGTGTCACGAATTGGTATAAAATGAGTATATTTGGTGAGTCTATCCACAATGACCCAAGCAATGTTCTTCTTAAGACTAGAGATGAGTAACTCCACAATAAAATCCACTGGAATTAAACCCCACTTCCTAATATGAATTTCTAAAGGTCTCAACGTGCCTACAGGGCACTGATGTTTTCCCAGTTTTGCATATAACTGGTGTTACCACGGGGTATACAACACAGTCCTCAAATCAATTTTTGGAAGCGCGCAAGCTCCTTGCAATTGATCAAATAGTTGATCTATCCTAGGCAAAAGGGTACTTATCCTTAATGGTCATCTTAGTTAACTCCCGATGATCTATGTATAACCTTACTGTTCCATCCTTTTCCACTACCGATGACGTTGAAGCTCCCAAAGGTGGCACACTAGGCCTAATATGATAAATCATTTTCGTATTAATTCAGTCAAACTCGGTCGGGGCCATCCCATAAGAAGCTTTCGAAATAGGATTTGCACCATGAATTAACTCAATTTTGAAATCGATTTTCCTTTGATGGGGTGAGCCTAACAACTCCTCGGGGAAACATCATGCAATTTACAATTATGGAGATTTCTTTTCAAAACCATCAGTAGCATAATACGCATACCCTTTGCACACTCGTTTCAGCACTCACTTGCCCTCATGATTGAACTTACGAAATACTCCTTTCCTAAGTCTTCCCCCCCCATAAACATACTTCTTGGCCTTCTTGACTCTTAGAGTCACTTTAAGGGCCTTACAATTTATGCTTGCCTCATGTACAGTCACCTAGTTCATTTCCACGATTATATTGAACTCTGATATATCAAACTGATCCAAATTCCTAGGGAGCTCATGCTCAACAACTTCCATCGAAACACGTTTGCAAGGAACGAGGCATTCTGTCACCTGCTTGTTTGGCAAAGTAGCCCCATAGTTCACCCCCACTCATGTTTTTGCCTGCTTTGTTTTCTTTTCCTTTCTTCTTTTCTCTCTTTTCCCCCCCAAAGATAATTCAATGTAACATGAATAGATGGATAGATAGGAATGCATCGCACCTAAAACAAATAAAGCACAAAATGACTTGAATACGAAGGGAACTTTAGTGAGGATCATACCAAAGACCGCAGCTTCTGTTTTGCTTATTACGTAAGCTCGTCCTGCCGTTGAGGGTTTAGGGGGCGGTGTTTCTTGACATGGGGGTTGTATAGGCCTTACGACTCCCTTTTCCACAACCCTCTGCCTTCTAGGACAAGTGACAGTTGAATGGTTGGAGCTTCCACACCACATACACTTGTTAGTACCGACACGACACTCAGCTGTGGTATGATTCGTCTGCCCACACTTGGCGTAAGGTTCAGTTGATGTCGTTGGACGACTCTTAGCAAGTCCAGCAACGGTTCTGTTCTGAGCCATACTGTCGCTTGATAAACTATGGTCATCCCACTTCCTCTTGTGATTTCCTGGGTTTAAGGCCCTTAATTCCCCCTTCACTCGTTCCACCTCAGCAGCTCTTTCATACAACTCCTGATATGTTTGAATTGGTTGACCCGCCAATTGATTCCGAATATAAAAAGCTAGACCTTCCTCAAACCTTCTCATTTTCAGCTTTTCAGATGCTACAAAGTCTGGAGCAAATCTTGATAATTCCACAAACTTCCGGGCATACTGCATTACCGTTATATTACCGCTCATCTTTAATTCCATTAACTCTTTCTCCATCTGTCGTTGAACTATGATTGGGTAAAACTTAGCCCTAAGCTCCTCGAGAAATTTTGCCCAAGTAAGTTCAGGCCCTTGTAATTTGTTCTTCACAGTACTCCACCAGATGTCTGCCTCGTCAACAAAATAAAAAGTCCCTATATTTACCTTTTTCTCTTCGGGCACTTCCACTACTGCAAAGATCTTTTCCATTCCCCTAATCCAATCTTCTAGTTCTACAGGGTCTAGATTTCCATCATAGACCTTAGAGTTGCATCGGGCCACCCTATCCGCCAGCTTATCTGACCTTGGGGGGTGTTCTGGAGGTACATGAGACCCTAAGGGTGCAGCAGGGATCCTTTTCAGTAACTCAATTACCAAGTTTTTTCAGTAATTCGGATCCTCCACACTACCAGATGCTTCTAGAGCCACAGTTGGGTTTTCACTAAGGTTCTGTTGGGAATTCTCATTCACCTGATTTTTCGAATTCTGAGATTTACCTCCCGAGTTATTTTGATCATGGTTTGTAGATTCTGACATGCTGAAACACACAAACAAGGGTCATCACTTAAATCTGAATGACATTACAGTAAAGCAGTAACTATACAAAACTAAGGTTCAAGCTAACTCGACTCAACAAGTGGAACGTGAACTACTTCACTGCTCCTGGTTAGGTTAGCCCGCAAATACCCCTCATATATACACCTTGCGAAAACAAAATATCACATCTAGGTCCATATCCTCACAACCTAACCCCTAAACGTCCTACTGCTCACAGTGATTCGCTAAGCTGGCTCTGATACCACAACTGTAACGCCCCCAGTTGCTAATATTTGATTATTCTAACTTAATCCCTTGCTGATTTGTGATTTGCAGTGGAAATCCTGTGACTGGGGACGCTACCGCCGTTCCTTGACGGAACAAGGCTAACTGAAAGCCACATGCATTAGATCAAATGTCATAATTAAACATACTTCCAACCACTAGCATCCTTTAGGACATATGATTACACCTGTTAACTCAACGGATGACTAACAGTTACCAGCTGACACAATCTTCAAAATAATGTACAATCAGCGGGGTTTTGGGGAGGCTAGCCTATAAATCACTGTGAGCACCGACTAGCTAACATGCAGTAAGCTGTAGTCTTCACTCATTTCTCGCTTTCCACTGGCTTATCAAAAATAGGGCTCTGCGCTGATCCTTTACCTAAAACAAAAAACACGAAAACATTCGAATAATGAGCTGAAGCTCAGCACACACATTCCTATGCTGTTAAATAAGTTTTGTATGTAAATGGTTGGACGCCCGCATTTCAAAACATTTTGATTTGCAAATAGGGGAGAGATAATATATATGTAAAACTGATTTGCTGATTATTATCTGAAAGTGGACCCCTTGTTGACGTCTGTTGCGATCTTGAAATAGGTGCACACCTCCCAGGCCGATCAAAGAGCCTGAGTTGCAGCCACGCGAGTAAATTGAGGGGCAAAAGCCCTAATGGTTGAGCATTGACGGGGCCACTTGATTATGTGACAAAACATCGAGTAAACTGATTCCTTAAAGGAGCATTACATTGATTTTGTTCATCATTGAGAAACATGTGAGTTTTTTTAAGAACGTAGGCAATGTATGTACCTGGTCTTTTTTGAGATTCTCTCCCATTTTATAATGGAGCACGTGTGCTGGCAGCTTGAAGCGACCGAGGTGGCCTTATTCCTGCTTCAGATGTTTTATTTGTCCCAATTAGTGCAATATAATGAACTTTATTAAACTCCTCAGCTTAATGCCTTATGTGTAATTGACAATTTGTTTATAAATACCCGTGTTACCGCCCTTACGATCTGAATCAGGGCTCTCGTAAAGTGTTATTATGATTCATATAATTATTTGCTTGATTGCTCTCAACGTTGCTCTTATGATTTTAAATCTGATAATCATTCAAGTCTTGTGTCTCACTAATCTTAGCGTTAACTTCAGAATATATAACCATTTACTTAACGCCATATATATAAAGAATAATCGTTATACCTTCAGAATTCTTATCACATTAGTATTTGCTAGTGCTACTACTTTAGCTGTTTATATTAAACGGAAGACGAAGACAAGCAAAACACCGACCCTTTATCACACTAAGCTATCGGTATAAGTAAATTGAGATATTTATAATAGTAATTGAAACATTTTACACGCCTTAGGCTTTTCTTCAATGACGACCAAAGACTTATTAGCTTACCCTTCACTCTAAACATCGAACTTTGTATCTCTGTCACCCCCAACTTATAACGTCCTAGCACCAACTTATATAATTTCCTTCAATTACCCTTTTTGTAATGTGCGTAGCCTCATAACTCCAACCAACACACTTAGGTCGCCTTTCTTTGCTACTCACTAAAACTCATTGACAATTCATGGACTCATTTCACCCACCATTAACTTAATGAGACTTACTTCAAGCTTTAATTAGGGCACAACCCCAATACAGTTAGGTCATGATTTTAATTGCTGACCCAACATTCATCCCACTTTAGGATCCTGCGAATATCATATCCATAACATAACCAGCCTTGCCATAAGGCTTTCATATTCTTCTTCGTCAATTACCCCCAATTCGTTAAATTCACGGCTATGTAATATAACCCCCAACAAGTTAAGATAGATTTCACTTAATCCTTCACAGTTATAAATCGTTATAAAGTTGTGCGAATAAATCCCATAGCCATTCAAATCAAGCTATAAATTCACAACCTATCCAAACAGTTTTAAAATTCAGAAATGTGCATTACAAGTGATAACCCAATACGTCAAATGCTTTCGAACTCCATGAATTCACAACAAATAGGCAAATAACAGGAAACTTATGCAATTGAGTCACTAAGCATCAAAATTAATTTGGAATTCAATGAATTATAACGAACAAACTAAAACCCGAATCAATTCCAATTCCACTTTGACTCTTCGCCAAATTACCCAATCGACTATTCATTCCAAATGACCGCAACCAAATTCCGAATTTGCAAATAAAATGAATACCAATGCCGATGACATCATGTAATTCATGAATTCTCTAAGATTAACAAGTTCGATAAATTATCGCAAGCACAAGCAAATGGGAAAGTAAACATGACCTCAATCTCCCATTTTCTACTCTCTGTCAACTTCTTCCCAATTCACGACCAACTTAATGTCCCCAACAATTTTAGAACTTCTCAAACAGATAAATGCAAATGCTAGTTACGTAATGGAATCGATAAATTCAATCTCAATAACTCACTAATTCAACTAAATCAGGTTTAGGCTTTCACCTTCCAACTTGGCTTTTGGGGCTAGAACAGAGAGGAGTGGACGGTGGTGTTGGTGACTGGTGGCGGTGGATGGCGACCGGCCACTGACGGGGGCCAAAACCCGGCGACGACGGCGGCAGAAAACAGGGCAGAACAGGGGGGTCCCGTGCGGTTCGACAGGGCGCGAGCAGGTGGGGGCAGATGGCGTTGGGGTGTCGGGCCGACACGGCTAGCGTGGTCAGCGGCAGAGACGACAGGAAGGATGACTCCTTTCCGGCGGGCGACGCAGAGGAGAGAAGGGGGGTGTCTGGAAGCAGAGAGAGAGAGGATGAGAGTTTTGGGGGAGTTTGGGTTTAATTTGCGGTAATTTTAGTTTAGTTATGTTGGTTTGGGTTTTTTTTGTATGTGGATTATTATTATTATTATTTTTATTATTATTGTTATTATTATTAAGGAGTTTAATATTGTCTGGTTTGAGGCCACATCGTCACTTCAACCTGCAACGCACAATTATTTATACATATATACACGTACATGAAATGGTGAATTGAAATGCGGCGCCCAACTGGCTTAATTGGAGATTAACATGATTCAAACTAATTTAAATGAATATTAAGTTTGGGCCGCTACAGCCTTCCCCCCTTAAATTAAGTTTCGTCCTCGAAACTTGTAATTGAAAAAAAAGAACGATGATTGTACTCTGGAAAGAAACTGTGATTGAACTTTAAATGGACATGGGTTCCGGTGCCGTTATGATGGTCTGAAGTATAATGTGGATCTAGGATTCTTTTCAAGGTATGAGATGTACAAACGTTTTGTATATGCTCAAAACCTACTGGTAAATCCAATAGGTGAACCACTTGCTTCAGTCCTCATATACTTCAAGCCAGGGGTGTTAATGTTTCCTTAAATCCTAGGGTGAAACGGGCAGAATTTTCTCTAAAAATTGGCCATTTCCCAGGCTTAAAGCCTTACATTTCAATCCCTGCATTGAGAATAGGTACAAAAGGATGCCAAATTAGGCTCAACGGCTACACGCCGGAGATCACAGCTCTACGGGCCACACGCTCGGAGTAAATCACCCAACAATGTACAGTAGGGGAAAATAAATGAAATGTACAATTCAACGGATCACACATCCGGAGTACTGGGGTTTACATCCCAAAATAAACAATAATTTGGCTCACATGGCCATACAGAACAAATTTTGAACCTTAATCATGTCATAAGACCTTGTCAACTCTCAATTTAACATACCGAATGTATCGTACCACTTCTTTAGGTGTACATATGACTCCTTTTTAAAGCGAGAGTTAATTCACTCGCATTTGGGTTCAACCAGTGTATTAGTGTAAGACCCCCCCCGTTCTTTATTTTACGTTAAGCTGATTATCCCGCTTTTTACGTTACAAAATCGTATTTTTAATAGAAACTGTATGAGTTAATTGATCATCGATGTGCTTTTGAGAACTATAATTTTATAAAAAGGGATTTTTATCGCTATTATTGATTTCAAAGTTAATTCGTGCTATTTATGCCTTCAAATTATATCGATAGTTTAATTTAGTCGTTATTCGATTCATTTAGTCGTTTCCCGAGTACGATTAGGTTTTAAACCTTAGAATTAGTTTGTGGTTTATTAAATTGAACCTAGACGTATTTGGGATCAAATATTTGATCGAGGATTATATTATCGATTTGGGTTTAGAAATTCGGATACGAAATAGACTGGTGGTATCAAGCATTGACCAGTTTGGGATGGAAATAGAAGAGAGGGAGGGGCATTTTTGTAATTTTGCAAACCCCTTTATTTCTTGGTTTCTCCTCCTTCTCGGTCACAATAGCCCCGAGTCCCCTCTCTCTCCTCTGCGTCTCCACTTCTCCTCCTCCCTCATGGACACTAGGCGATCTGAGCCTGTCTTCTTCCTCCCCCACCATGATCGTCGCCACCAGCAAGTCGAGAAGGACCAAGGCAATCCCCTGCGTCACCCAACGCCACCGCCACCGCCGACCACCACTGTCTCCCTCATCTCCTCACCTCACACACGCCATACTCGCCGGTTTTAAGCCTCAATCCGCCTCTCTGGGCTGCCGGTGACCAACTCTTGCCGAGGCTGAGCGAAAATCGGCCGTGGCTGGGCCGATTCTGGTGCAAGGACGGTTGGACACTCGGCCGGAATTATGCATGTGCGAAATCGCGAGCTAGGATTTTGGGTTTGGGCTAGGTCGAGTCAGGCGCGAAGAGTGGAGGAATATGTGGCTGTTGATGTTCGATTTTGGCCTCAATTCAAGCTAAATTGCGTGCCTCTAGCATGGAATTGAGGTGAGTGTTCCTCGCCTCCTAAATTAGTATTAACTTCGAAAGCGTTTTAAGCTTTAAGTTGCGATGCATGCTAAGTTTAGTTAGTTTATGCCTGAAAACGACTTCGAATTGTTAAATGTTAGTTTAGTTGATTAAAACCCGAAAATGACTTGAATCGATACATGTTAATTTAGTTAGTCGATGCCTGAGATGTTGATTCGAAGTTAATTTAACGTATTTAGCATCGATTCAAGTTAATTAATTGATGCATGAAAAAGAATTAAAAATGAAGTTAGTTTAACATGTTTAGCTACGATTCGAGTATTGAAATAATACATGAAAGGGGATTAATTTCGAAGTTATAAGAACGTGGTTAGCTTGTATTCGATTAAAGTAAGCTAAGGTATAAAAAGAGTTAAAAACGAAGTTAGTTTAACATGTTTAGCTACGATTCAAGTATTGAAATAATACATGAAAGGGGATTAATTTCGAAGTTATAAGAATGTGGTTAGCTTGTATTCGATTAAAGTAAGCTAAGGTATAAAAAGAGTTAAAAACGAAATTAGTTTAATATGTTTAGCTTTGATTCAAGTAATAAGTAATGCATGAAAAAAAAGATTAATTTCAAAGTTATATGAACATGTTTAGTTTCGACTCAAGTTAATTGGTTAACATGTGGAAAAGAATTAAATTCGAAGTTGTTTAAACATGTTTAGCCTCGATTCGAATTAAAACTAGCCAATGCATGTAATCGAATTAAATTTGAGGCTATTGAATTATGTTAGCTTTCATTCGAACCCATTTTTAGTACATTCATGCTTAGGAAAGTTTCCTTCGAAATGCATCGTATATGTTAGATTTAAATCCTGTTTCATGTACTTAGTAAAGTGTTGTCAACTAATGACTAATTATGGTTATATGTGGCTGAAAGGTGCTGTTTGTTCAGGTAAGAGCTTAAACCTCACTTTCTTTTATAAAAGACAATATGATAACATATTGTGAGTAATAAATTGATGAAATGAGCTGGTAGTTGGATGGTTTGAGGACTAAATTATGAGCGTTCGAGGTCTTGTGGTACGGTGCAAGTGAGGAGGGAGACTGGGTTGTGAATTGACCACAATCGTGTGGATTGCGAGGCCATGTGTGGCTCATTGTATTGAATTGATTATGAAGTGCTTAAATGTAATATATGTGATATATGTGCTTAAGTGCTCAAATGGCATTATGTGCATAAGGGTGAGTTTTTCAAAGAAAGATTTCATGTTTTGAAATGATAGTAGCCATAACTATTAGTGCATGATGGCCTATTTTAATTGAATGAAAACAGTTTTGGGAGTGAACTCGCTTGAACGGGGGAATCCCTAAAGAGTTTTAAAAATTGGTGAGTTATACATTGAATGATTTTACTGTTTGACATGCACAGTTAATAGCCGTTATGGCCGATACGCTTTAAGTGGTTAAGATAATGTGTTGTGGACAATATGATATGATATGAACGATGTTATCCTAGGGGATAAGTCCGGATAAACCCTAGAGGCCCTGACGAGGGCTAATGTAATGGTCCGATATGTTATATGTAGTCATCCCGGGAGTAAGAGCTTAAGCGTGAGTGTTAGGTCTCACTATGGGGTCGAGAATAGTTCTCACCCGATCAGCACCCTGTAATGATCTTATGCCAAAAGTATTTTCCTACCAAGATAAGAAAAGCAATTGGCCTATGCCATTTTATATGTTTTAAGGAAAAAGAATGTTTTACGGGTCCAAAGAGGCCAGTTGAATGAAATGTGAAAAGTTTATAAGGGTCAATATGCGACCGATATGAAAGAATATGAGCCGCAAGGGGCTAAGAGAAGGGTTTTT
>JACYFF010031957.1:102628630-102685235 GCA_017589665.1 Selenicereus undatus | reverse complement strand
TATATATATATATATATATATATGTACATCTCAAATGAGGTCTATGTGTTTTATACTAATTCTTCAATCTGGCATAATTTAGTCACCCATGTCCATAAACATCTCCATAAGAGTTCGGTGTGACTGTAATTGACTAATTCAAACTATATAACTAGTTGCACACCAATTAATTAATTCAAACTAGTTAATTAATTCGAATTATATAGCTAATTACACAAATTGCATCCCAAATCAACAAGAATTACCCTACCTATCTTTATATGCACTTGTATCTGCTTCCCACCATCAACTTGACCAAGCTTCCTCTTTATTTAGCAACAAATACCCACAATGAGCACTTGTACCTAACATTGTTTGAGCGACATATAAACTTGTTTGGGGAACTGGGCATCATCTTGTTTACTCCTCTTATGTATGCCTCTTTCCCCCAAAGCTCAATCATACTTAGTTCAATAAATCTCCTTAGCTGCCTTACTTAAACCAAACAACATAGCATCGTTGACTTTCTGTAAGCTCCTTCAACATCATTATTTGTACACAGTTCATTGAAAAAATTTCTTTGCAAATATATATTCACTTAATTGAAACAATTAGCACATGAAATTAGATGTAGTTTACGGACGAAAATGATTACCTTCAAAGAGGCTAGAGGTGGAGATGGGTGCAACTAAGGAGTGTGAGGTGGAAGAGATGATGGGGCTGGTTCAGACCCACGACCACAGATGGCGAGGGGCGGTGGACGACACCGGAACGGCATCGATAGCAAGCCTCGGTCTTGGTTGTACTCTGTCGGGGAAAGAGGAGAATAGACAGTTATAGTGGCTAGCTTGGCTTCTAGTGGACGGTGACAGTCATCTGCGATGGTGGTTGGCATGGCCGACGGCTGTAGTGCCCACGATAGGGACTGGCTAGCATGCTCACAGCAGTAAGAGGGGCTCGAGCTGGTAGAGAAAAGGAAGGGGTTTTGAATTATTTTTTTCCTTTATTAATTCTAATAAGTCCCTTAGCCTTTTCTTTTTTTTCCTTTTTTAAAAATCTATTCTCCCAAAAGATAGAAAATTATTCAAATCTAATTTAATTTGATCTTACCCCCATTTCCTTTCTTTTCTACATGGTCACACATGGACCTTACCTTTGGCCCACGCTTATTTGTTAGTTTTATTTGTTTCCTTAATTATTAAGAAATTAATATGGCTCAGTAAATCTTTGACATTACCTGAGTGCGAACTTATATTTGCAAGAATTTAAATATCTTTGCATGATTATTCACATCTAGTTATATTTTAAAGAAAATTCTATGGTAATTTGATTTCTCAAATTGAGCGTTCTCCTTATTAATAAAATGCACAACTCACTACTCCAATTAATCATAATCGTATGACTAATGCAAGAATTAAAACTAATTAAACATGATTAGGTAATTGGGCATTACACAAACGAGTTTAACCGTTCGTGGGTGAGAGGACCTGAGATAGGTCCCCCGGGTTCTTGGTCCTTGCAATTCATAATATGCTACAGTGACAAGAATCTAACTCTATATACCAAAGACAAGCCCAATTCAAAACGATATAATCCAACGTTCAGAAAGCTGCCTTCTGATCCATAAAACAACAATGAATTACATATCCTTCATCATATCTGCGGAAGTTATGTTCTTCGATTATGATATACTTCATTATATGAAAATCATCGAATTTCGAGTAGAGCAATGAGCAAATAGTATATGCCGAAGATAAAAATTGTACAATGAATACTTAGGACCTTAATCCACCTCCAACCGTTTTCATTGAGCTAATAAACACTATTAGCTATATTTTCTTCTTTCCTATAAGCATCATTTAGCAACGAAATGTACAATTTCAGGTAATTCAATAAGTCGTTTTTGTGTCCACCTCCACCTTTGATTGGATGAGCAATCAAATTCATCTAGTGAGCTACCGCGCGAGTTGTTTCCTTATTATCAACGACTAAAATTCTCTCCTAATCCTCAAAAAGTGTAAGGATCGTCGATTCTTTTGATAGGAGAACCACCTCTTCAACAACTTTGTTGACATCAAGTACAATTCAATAACTACAAAAAAATATCCATCCAACACCAAATAGCTATCCTTATTTACTTTCAAGTAATGTTAAGCAAACCAAAATTGATATGAAAGTATTTGTTAGTTTGACCAAATTGCCTTACTTGGCTCATGCTTAATGAATTTCTTTTTCAAGATGTTTTATATGGAATTTAGCTTGCCTTTCATATTTGCATTCCCTATCCAATTTTAATAAAACAAAAGTCAACAATCATATTAAACCATGCATAATCACTAAATAGACAATGGCAATTAAAGTGAGACGAACTCAAACAAACAGAATGACATTCGCTCAAAGATGGAGAGAGCAAAAATGAAAGAAAAACTCTCGAATTTCTAGACACCTTGATAATTAGGAACTCTATTCTTTATGGTTGTAATTTAGTGAAACTTTTGTTCAAATACTACTTTAATATGGAAATTAATAATGGTGGATCACCCTCGCGGTAAAATAGAGCCAACTACTGACATGAGTCAACATTATATAAATATAGAACTATTGCAAAATCGATAACTTAATTACAATTCACATCCACTACGTGAAAAAGGGCACTTTTTGACAGAATTATTGAGGGGAAAAAGTGTAGATTTTGACGGAAAATTGGCTGCTGACCAGAAGTTTGGCGGAAATTGTATCCGTAAAAAAAACAATAGGTCGAAATGGACATTTGGACCGACCCATTGTAAATACTGATAGAAGAATTTTGAGGGAATTACAGTCCATCAGAACACTTTTGAACGGAAATTTTGATGGAAAAGGTTGCTCATCAAAACTCCTAAGATTTCAGGTTGTGATATGTGCCAGATTTTTTATAGGTATAGACTCTGTCACAAATTGTGATGGAAGCTGTATTTTCCGTCACAACTTTTGACAGAGTCCATCAAAAGATCCATTAGAAATTATCTTAAATTTTCAAATTTTTAACTTTCCTAATTATGCAACGTGGAACAAAGTGAACAAAATAATAGAATAAAATTAGTGACGTAATTGTATCAAGAGTTTAATAACATCGTCAATCATTAAAATACAGTAATAGCAGCATTGTTCTAAAAGTAGTGAAGTAGTTCAAACACAAGTTGAAGTCACACAAAAATATAGTTTCAGACTAACTGAAATAAGATACACACAATGGACCAAGGTCAAATATGGCATAACCTAGTCATAGGAGTCACACCGCCCAAGTTGGTTGTGTCCTCCTCATCAACATCATCTTCATCATCATCTTCTTATGAAGGGCTCATATGTGGAGTTGTCATTGAGGATCCTCCTTACTGACTCCTAAAGAAACTCTACAGCTTGCTCATCTTACTCTTCACCTTCTTCTTTTCTTGCTGCCTCGCAACTCTTTCTTGAGCGAGCTCATTTTGAATTTTTGCTTCATTCTCAGCCCACTCATTGTTGAATTTTTGCAGTGAACTTCACACTCACATCCTTCTCAATCTTTTTATAGAACTTTTCTTCTCAAACCTCCTCGACTGCCTTACTAACACTCTCATTTAGCCTTATTGCCATTTCGCGTGCATCGTAGTTGTTGATAGAGGAGGAAGGAGGAGAAAATGATAGGCAATACTATCGCTTTATGACAACCTTTTTAGCACCAATGTCGTACATGCGACCCTTGCTATTGAGGTTTCCTTGAACCCCAAATGTGATGCTCTGAAAGTGAAAGCCCTTGGGAAGTGTCTTCCATGGACAGTTGGGCGTTCCTGTACTCTTGCCACTTCGTGTGCTCTTCCTACGTATGAACGCATAAACAATAGTAGTTTGAATCTGAAAATCTGACAATCGAAACCCATATTTTAATTGAAAACTTATTTCGGCATAGTTTGAATTCGATCTTACCAATCTCAACTCCGATTTCTTATACTCCCAGTTGCCCTATTTGTCCCCTCTCCTATGCTGGTGGGTGTCCTTGTACAACTCATCATGTTAGTTCCTTTGAAGTGCGACCGGCTATACAGAATGCAACGACAATATGTTATGATAACATATAAGTAAAAACCATGCCTTAAATATTGAAATTATTACCATGCATCTACGCCATTCAATGATCGGGATCGGCCCACATGTGTGCAAGGAGGGACCCACACCCATCACTGATATGGTTTTTTTTTGTTTTAGGAACTCAACTTCTGAAAATCAAGGTCCTTCGAATACTTTTGGAGGTGTTGCAACCCGACTTATGTGAAAAGGCAAACAAGTTCTTTAACCGTTTCGCACCTCCAATATTAAAGTTCCTAACCACTTGTTGGTTATGCTCAGGAACCCAATAGTAGTATTTCTGTAAAAACAATCAAATATGAGGTTTTATGCACATTCGAGACCATCACTATTACAATGCTTTCTTATGCATTACAAGAGGCTAAGATGAATCAAAAAAATGAGAAGCGTACCATTTACACTATGAAATGATAAATTCTTTTATACTTAATCAAGTGACGACGTAATTAATTACAATGAAATATAACCACAATTGGCAATAACCTTTAATATGAAAACATCTAACGAGTTTCATTATGTACGGTACACATGATTACATTTAGTCACTGCAAACGTTAATAATAAGTTACGAAAACCATTTATAAATGAACTAACCTTGAATTCATTAAACCTCGTTGCTCAATGGGTGCTTGCCACCAACTTAGCCAAGCTCCTGGGAACTTCCCCTTGATAATCCCACCAATATGTTTTCAAGACTCCTTTGTGGGGCTTGAACCAGTAGCGGAATAAGATATGTATACATTATAAGTAACAACAAAGTACATCATAGATTTAATTGCAATTTTGAGCATTTGATCTTTAGTAAAAGAAAGTCAAGCATGTACATGTCGCCTTTGGGGTCTATGAGAATCTTGTTTTAGTTGGGGACCTCAATCTCAGTTGATGGCATAGTACACCCTTCATTGGCCCCTGTATTTTAAGTGGGTTATAGGGTAGGCTGTTGTGTAGGCTGTATAACTAGCTGTGGGGTAGGTTGTAGAGGTTGTTGTGGAGTAGGCTGAAGCAACGAGTGGCTCTGTTGCATGGTTCCAAGGAGGCTTATAACCAACTTTAGGTTGCATGTCATCATTGGGCCAAAAGTACTCCAAAATGACGGGTTTACACCTCCGACCCTGGGGTTCTCACTAGCATGTTTGTAAACATATGTCTTGGCCTGGTTGGAGTCAAAAAAGGAAAGTTGAAATGTGGATCATACTGTAAGGTAGGCATGAATGAAGTACTCTCTATCCCTTAGGGAGGGACTCTAACGGGGAAGACATATGTGTGGTCCCCTTCAACATCATGTGGTGAATGACTCCCAACATCAAATTGTCATCCCCATCTTCTCCTTCATCTCTAATGTTGCCCATCCCTATCTGACATCTTTGATATAGAAAACCATTCGGTCGTACAATGAAAACTAATAAATGTAACATAATAATGACCCACAATGCAACCAAATGTATGAACAATCCTTATTATGGTACCAATTACAATGCTTACAACATGCAATACAAATACATATGGAACTATCAATTTCATACATCATAAAGCTTAAGAGGTACAATCATACAAAATACATAATTTACAAATGATAAAAAATTACCAGGTACTTTATTATAGTCATAACATAGAAAACCTAATTAGGAAATACTCAATACAATTTGTCATTCACCATCTTTATCCTCATTTTGGCTATATCCTCATCTTTGTCATTCGACCGGTAATGCATTTCATCATCATCATCATTTTTAGTATCAATTTCTATATCATCCCACTCCTGTTCTTCAAACTCTCCTACATCACCATATTGCTCTTCTTCTGATGATTCGACATGAACCACTTGCACTTTGTTCATAGGCCCATATGTGTCCATCAAAAATCGTTGTGGGTCTAAGTGCTGAATCTCGGTGTTATATTGAGTCTATTTATCCTGGAGGTGTACTAGGATTATTAACTAGAACTCAAAACGAGGTATGGGATTTCTTTGAAAAACTAGCTTTGGACACTTATGCGTTTGAACAAGCTAGAGCGGCCTTAGAAAATGCCAT
The DNA here is from genome assembly GCA_017589665.1 of Selenicereus undatus. Classification (NCBI taxonomy): domain Eukaryota; kingdom Viridiplantae; phylum Streptophyta; class Magnoliopsida; order Caryophyllales; family Cactaceae; genus Selenicereus; species Selenicereus undatus. Next base: position 102,679,122 of record JACYFF010031957.1, on the reverse strand, counting down.
TCATGATGAGTTTGCTTTTCATATTAATCCTTACCAACAGAATCACTTTATAGAATCACATGATTCATCTTACTCTTATATGCCTCCTTTTTTATGTGATTACTATGAGTCTTCTTATCATGTTATTCATAGTTGTCCGTATCATGATTATGTTGATGCTACATGTGCAAGTATTGAAAAGATGTTAAATGAATTGACTGATAAAATGGTAGAGACTATGAATAAGAGAATTATTGAATATTTTCAGTATTTTAATCAAAGCACGGCTAATCATAATGAGCTTGACTCTAATTTAGGATCTTCTAATCCTAAAGTTAGTCTTTACGATGATTTTGAGTTCTCTTATCAATCTAGGCCTAATTTGCAAAATGTTATACCTTTGTCTAGCCTAGAAAAAGAGAGTGACCTCCTTATGTCTCTATCACCTGGCCTTGCATCCCACACTAGCTTACATAAGGATACCACTGATGATGTCCTAGTTTCTTCCGACCCACTCACCACTTTCAATGACTTTTGTGAGTTTCTGGAGGGTGAAGACCTTAAGAGTGCTAGTAAGTTAGATATAAGCATCACAACCGAAGTTAAGCATCATAATTTAGATAAATCAGAAGCTATTTGTTTCCAGGAGTCATATGAGGAGGTAGTTGAGTCCACTAATTTGCAATTCGATGATGATATTCTTTCTATAAAATATGAATCTTTTTCATGCGGGTTTGATATCAATGAAGGTCTTGATGAGGGTTTTTATGTTAAATATAAATCCTTCTCTTTAAACCCAATCATTGTTGCCCTCCCCTTTGAATCTCACAAGTCTGAATTTGTTGAGTCTGAGAATATTACCACTAAGAATTTTGATTTAGATCAGACTCTTTTGCATAATGGACTTAAAACACTTGTAGACTTTGGACCCACTATTTTGCCTAGATCTCTCATTCATGATGACACAATTTCTAGGCAAATGAACTATATGCTGGCTTGTTTTGTGTATATCTATCTATTTTCTGATTGGACCCAACAATTTGACAAGTTAAAGTGGGGCCTTACTTGTGCTACATTGATATGTTGTATGTAATTTTTCTGGCGTCAAGTCTTTAATTTTCATTGTCGAAATCTTACGGAGAGTTGGTCTGACCTATTTGATAAGCTACTACGTGCTCTAATGGGTTTTGATTTGAGCAGCAATTTTCCGTTTGACATGGAGTGGCTGATGCTCCATGAGCCTCTATCTAAACAGATTTCAGGAGGCTATACCTTGGGTGTTCTTTTGCACCTTAGCTAGTATTATTGTTCCTCTTTATTCTCTTTTTTTATTTTCTTTTGTGTGTACATGTTGCTTTATTTTGGCGTTTATTTTGTGTTTTATGATTCGCTTCACTTCCAATGAGGACATTGTCTGATTTAGGTGTAGGGGTGGAGAAACAATGTTTCAAAAAAAGGAAAAAAATTGGAAAATAAAAGAAAAAAAAACTGAAAAAGTTAAAAATTCAAAAAGATTTCTATTTTGTTTTGGGAAATTTATGTGCTATTTCTGATTGGCTATGTTCTCTTGTACCTTAATGTTAGGTTGTATATAGATGTTGTGTGCATTAATAGAACTTAGTCCTAAAGTGTGATGTTTATATACAATCCTAACCCCCGACATTATTTCTCAGCAAGCTTGACCATGGTTGATGAACCCATGAAATTTTGAGCCTTATAGACTAATTCATCATTGTAGTCTCATATTTTTCTTTCATGTATGTCTCTTCCATGATTACATCTCTATAACTTGCTTTGATTCTCTTTGAAATCACATTTAGCATGTGCATTATGATAATATGATAGAGGTATTCTTTTGTTTTGTGAGCTAAATAGCTAGATTGCCACCCCTGATTTGAATGTTTTTCCTCTTTGTTAGCCCTTTTGAGCCTTAACTATTTTTGTTGCGAATCCTTCACTTCAGCCAAGACCTAAACACATTTCTGTGCCTTTAAGCCAATGCTAGTAGGGCAACACTTCATTATTTGTTGGGAAACTTTTGGGTATTTTATGTCATTAGTGGTTGATTTTGATATATGTTGGGATGTTTCATGGTGATCATTTAGAAATTGAGTTGCATTGTTCTTGTACATGCCATCCATTCATTTTCTTCTTGAGAAAAAGGGGAAAAAAAAGAAAAACAAAATCAACAAAAAAATGGAAAAATGAAATGGAAAAAGTTGCCATTGAAAAAAAATGAAGAAAAAAAGTTATAAAAGTGGGCAGAATTTTAATTCAAGATTAATGATGCAATCAAGGGGAAAAAAAGAGAGGGGACTGCGTTTTTTTTTAATTTATTTAGGAAGGAGGATTCAAGCAGTAAAGAGGAGGATGTTAGGTTTAATGTTGCAAGTTCTTCTTCTTTTTTTCATTTTTACTTACTTTGTTTAATCTCAATTTTTGATTTGGATTCTCAAAATTAGTGTCATTAATTTCAATTCAATTAAATCTAAGTGAGATTTTTGGGAGTTGGCATTGATATTACAAGCCTTTGGTTCCATTCGGTTCCACTCATGCTACTCTATTCAAATCTCTTGTGAATTGCTGCATTTTCACGATTAACAAGTTCCTCTCCGTTCTTTATTTTGCTTTGCCTTAGTAGATTTCTTAATTTAGTATTCAATTTTTATTTTTGTGATTTTAGCTAACTGAAATCATTTTGTTAGAATAATAATTTGACTCTGATTCTTGTTAATTAGTCTCTAAGTTAGAATTTTAGTGACCTAATTTCAAAACACCCTCCTGTGGATCGACCCTCAAGTGTTACAACGACTACTGTGTGCTTGCGGAAAATTACAACAACCAAACTAAGAAAATAACCACTAATACAAATCTTATCGCGACAAGCTTTTGGAAAATCTATACATAGATATTTGACCTATATGGTTTAAAATTTTCTCTAAATAAGATTTTATATTTAAATCTGTGATGGCGTCAGTATTATTGTGATGGATATTTTAATGGACTTTCGTCCCGTCAGAACATTTTTTGACGAAAAATTTTGACCGATTAGATTGTCAGTCAGAATTGTGAAGTCAATGAGTTTTTTGTTATGGTGAAATTTTTGACGGGCTTTTTTATTGAACCCGTCAAAAATTTTGACGAAAGCAGTAATTTCCATCACAATTTTAGACAATGGCTGTCAAAACTGAGCTCGCATAATTTTCCTATTCTAGCATTTCCCATTTAAGCTACGTCGAAGCACATCAACAAACAAATTCTGTAAAATTAGTTACGTAATAGAATCCTAAAATTAATATACAGTCGCATTAGAATTGTTTTAAAGGTAAATACATAGTTTTAATACGCACAATAAAAAAACATAACAGAAATTGTTCAATTACTTAAACACATCGTAACACACATAATGGACCAAGGACAAATATGATATGAAGGTAACTAGTTATGGGAGGAATCACCCAAGTCGGTGTAGTCGGGCTTAACTTCTTCTAATGGAGTCGTATCTGGCGATGCCGTTGAGGACCTAACTTGTTGACTCTTGAAGAACCTCCACATCTTGCTCTTAACCTTCCTCATGTCTCTCTGCCTCGCATCTTTTTCTTAAGCTAGTTCATTTTGAATTTTAGCTTCCTTCTCAGCCCATTGATTGTTCAATTCCACAACGAGTTTCGCCCTCACTTCCTTCTCAACCTGTTTGCAAAACTCTTGGTGGTAAGCCTCCTCTGCTGCTTTGCTAACAATCTCATTGAACATCATTGTAATTTTGTGTGCATCATAGTTGTGGACAGAGGAGGAACAACTCGAAACTGATAGGCAAGACTCCCGCTTTATTACAACTCCCTTAGCACCAAAGCCATACATGCGACCCTTGCTAGTGAGATTTCCTTGAACCTAAATGTCGCGCTCAGAAAGTAGAGGGCTTTGGGAACTGTCATCGGTGGAGGGTTGGGAGGACCTATAGTCTTGCCATCTCTTTGTGTGCTCCTTTGCATATGCACACATAAACATTAGAAGTTTGAAACAGAAGATCTACTAATTCGGACCCATCTTTTAAATGAAAACTTATCTTGACATAATTTGAATTCGACCATGCCAATCTTAACTCCGATTTTTTACATACCCAATTGCCTTGCTCATACTTTGTCCTGTGCATATGGATGTCCTTGTACAACTCATCAACTGTTGGTTCCCTCTGAAGTGTGACCGTCTGCACATATTGCAAGTATAATATGTTACAATGAATAATACATTAATAAGAAGGTGTACTTAAATATTGAAATTATTACCATTCGTCTGCGCCACTCAGTTATTAGGATTGCTCCATATGTGTGCAAGGATAGACCCACACCCTCAGGATCACTGTTGTGTTTTTTCTTGTTCCGGGAGCTCAACTTCTGGAAGTCAGGGCCTTCCCAGTACTTTTGGAGTTGTGCCCAATTGTCCGAGGTCACAAAATCAGGCACCTTGCCGGACTTGTGTGCATAGGAAAACAAGTTCTTCAATTGGTTTGCCCATCTAACTTCAAAATTCCTACGCACTTGTCGGTCATGGTGAGGCAGGTAGTAGTAGTATTTTTGCAAAAACGACCACACGTGTAGTTACAAGATGAAATTAGTACTGTTTGATACTTACTCAGTTGACAATGTAAATAATTACAATGAAATGTAGCGAAAGTGTTTGAAATGATTCTAATATTAACACATGAAACAAGTTTTAAAATGTTTGATGCACATGCTTAAGTTCTAACGGAAATAAATGAATCATAAGTTAGGAAAATTAGTTAAAAAAGCACACACCTTGAATTCAGTAAACCATAAGTCTCGTTGCTAAATGGGGACTTCCCCTAAGTTGGCCAAGCTCCTGGGTACTTCCCCTTGATGATCTCACCAATATGTTTGGGGACTCCTTGGTAGGGCTTGAACCTGCAATGGAATAACTTATACACATATTATATATAACAATAAAGTACAAGTGACATTGAATTGCAACTTTGAGCATCTGATTATTTTTAAAGAGAGTAGAGCATGTATGTGTGGCCTTACGACTCTATCAGAATCTTATCTCTAACAACCATCTCATGCTCAGTGGATGGCAATATACGCCCTTCAGTGGGCTATACAGATTACTATGGAGTAGGCTATGGAGTAGGCTATACATGAGGTTGTGGAGTAGGTTGTGGAGTTAACTATACATGAGGCTAAAGCAACGATTGACTTTTTTGCATGGATCCTAGTAGCCTCATCACCAAGTTTGGGTTGTATGGCATCATTAGACCAAAATATAAGGTTCACCCCTTCGGCCCCTGAGGTCTCACCAGCATGTTATGCTTGTAAACCTACGTCTTGGTTGAGTGCGGGGACATGGATGGGGTCAATAAAGGGAAGGGTCAAACGTGGATCATATTGTGGGGTAGGCATGATGGACGTACTATCTGCCCCATGGGGTGGGACTCTGATAGGAGAGTCATATGTGCGCTCCCTCACGTCATCTGGTGAATGATTGCCTACTTCAGAAAGTTATGCCCTTCCTCTCCGTCGTTGCTGATGTTGCGCATCCCTATCTAACATCTTTAACATAGAAATCCATTTGGTATTACAATGTAAAACAATAAATACAACAAAATCATGATTTTTGATACAAATACATTCATATTTATAAATTTCGTACATCATAAATCTTCAAAGGTAAATTTGTATAAAGTGTGTCATTTGTGAACCGCATAAAATTTACATGAGGCACATTATTATAATTGCATAGATAGAAAAGCTAAATAGGATGTAATAAATACAATTTCACATTCATCATCTTGATCCCCATCATCTTCGTCATCTATATCCTCATCATCATCCTCATCATCGTCATTCGATTGGTACTAAATTTCATCATCATCATTTTCAGTATCTATTTCTGCATCATCCCACTCCCGTTCTTCAAACTCGTTCACATCATTAGATTGTTCTTCTTATTATGATTCGACATCAACCACTTCCACTTCATCCATAGCCCTAGATACATCAATTAAAAATTGTGCAAGGTTTTTAAATTACAAGAGGTTGATGCCATTACATCTTCTTGAAAAACAAGTTTCACTTTAATAGCATTCCCTTGCATGTTTGGACATTGTCTAGGCTTATTTGTTAGAGCAGCCCACCAATTTTAGTTATGGGGAACACCCTATGGGTACGAGATGTAAAATACTTGATACGCAACATCTGCAATAATGAAAGGGTCGTAATTTCCTTATCTGCATTCGGTGTTAATTTCATATGTACAATTGAACTTGGAGTGTCGTATGCCTCGAGGATTTGATGGATCGTACCATTCACACTAGAATAGTAAGCATCGTTTTATGGGCTCCCCTGGGTACTCCACTTGGAGTACTTCCTCAAGCACTCCATAGTAATCCACCTCGCTCTCATTTCTTTCCGAAGTCCCTTTTACGACAACACCGCATGAGTAGGTCTCACTACAAAAAAAGTGGCTTATACCAACCAATAGTTATTTATTTGTCACTAATATGTTGGTAAAAACTATGTTGGCAAAAACTCTGTCGGTAAAAGTTTTAGCCACAGATAAATACTGACATTTGGAATTATTTTCTAATACCAACAGATATGTTTTATCACTAATAATTATTCCTTTAGCAACAGATATGATATTGTTGGTGTTATGCATTAGTACCAACAGATATTTCTATTAATAATTATTATGCTGGCACCACAATCTTGACCAACAACCTCTTTTGTTGGTAAAAATTATTTCCCCCCTGCAGTATCTGCTGGTAGAAAATCTTCACTTTGTTGTATCTATTGGTAAAAAGTCTTTCTCGCCAATAATATCGACTAATAAAAAGTGTTTCTCTCTTATTCATTCTATTGGAAAATTTTGTTTTCCCACTAATATCATCTATTAGTAAAAGGCTCTACCATGGATCAAAAAATATTGAGAATAGTAATGTGCAAACCTGCCATCATTTCTTTACACAGCATATACTATAAAATTGTGTACATGAAACATAAAACATTTTCCCCAATAGTTTGGGCCTCCATCACATTAAATTAAAAGTTTATAAAGCACTACCATTGTACAAACTTTTAACAGAAGTATACTTAACATTCAAAGCATTAGTGCCAAGTTCTTGAATAATGATATTCACCAAGGAGTCTAGCTAAATTAAATCGATCAATTATAAGCTAGCTATCTTGTTCTTCATATCCTTCTTCATCTTCATATTCCCCACCTTGGTTATGCTAGCCTTCATCTTTAGGATCAACCTATAAACACTCATTGTCATTTGCGCTTTCATTACTTGCAACCTCATTCTCGAGTGAAGAAATTACATGATTTGATAAATCCTACAAAAATTGTGGGAAAACCCATATTCCTAATCAATTGTAGCATATGACACTCAAACTTTCCTTAGTTGTGGTCATTACATAAAAAGCCAAAATCACTTGACCATTGAAAAAAATTACACTCTGCATTGAAATTTTGTTGTCTTTCCTTTTTGTTCAGCAGTTCAAATCAACACCTAATTCAAAACAATGCTTCCTAATAAATATCAAGTCGCACTAGCAAATTCATATAAAATGCAAAAAGCGAAACGAACCTTGTGCTTTAGAAGGATCAACATCATTTTCTCTAACTTATGAACTTTCTCTTAATTTCCTTATGTTTCTGCTCGATTTTGATTCTTTTAGCCCGTTCCTCCTCCAAAGTGTATCTTTTGGAACAGGAACAAGCATGCCTATACTAAAGGTCTTTGCATAGCCATTTTTCTCTTCTCCCACAACCTTACAGTACAAAAACATCATATCAACACCATAAGAAACTTACAGTGCAAAAAAGAATACAAAAACTCAAAAAGGAATGACAGCCAAAAAACAAAAACTGTACTTGCCTTTACCATAGCTTAAGCATTATGAGGCTTCGAAACATGCTTTAGTACATGGGTCTTTAACCACATTTCCAGCTTATCTAGTTCATTGCCCTTTTCCTAAATAACACATAGTATAAAATAAAATGAACAAAGTAGATATAGGTATAATTCACCCATTTGCCTACATGCTTTCATTTCTTGTTCACCCATTTGCCTGCATGCTTTTGTTAGCTAGGGCCTAATTTGAGGATGCATGGAAGTCATTCATTTGCTAAAGGCAATTGGGTAACCGCTAATAGTCTAGCACACTTAATTAGTAAGCCTTCAATAGAATTTTTAATTTTTTTAATTTTCTTGCTTTTACACCTCTATGTACACCAAAAATGATACTCAGGTCTCAACTACAAACACCAAAATAACTTGTTTTTTTTCTTACCAACTTCAAAGCAACAAAACAAAAAACAAAAAAATAAAAAAACCCCAAAAAAAAACACAATAACACATTTCTATTTACCCAAATTCATTCATATTCATAAAACCACAAGAGTTCAGATACAAGATCAAAGAAAAATAATCAATCTCTACACTCAGTCAAAACCTATACATATATATTTCTAATATTTCTTGTACTTCGAATGCCCAAAAATGCCCTCTTTCTTGTCATTTTCTGCTTCTTATATATAAGACAAACTCTATGCACAAAACCTTATAACAAAACTAGTTAGACACACTTAATTCATGGAAACTGTAACAACTGGACTGTACTCTAAGCGGCAAAGGGGACAATGAACTGATGAACAGTGCCTAAAGGGCTAGCTATACCTTTGCCCATCTACAAATTATAGTACATGCCTTCATGAAACTTTTCTTGAAAACGATCATAAGCTAGCTATGCTAGAGTATTGGCCACAAAGGAAGAGGGGACTAGGGAAGGGAAATTGCAAAATTTACAATAGAATCTCTTTGTGCCTATACTCAGGAACCATCTATTTGGTTATCCTCGCAAAACCTCCATGCTCCTTGTTCCTTTTTTCCACTCAAGCACCACCACAGAGAAGAATGCAAGTAGTAGTTGTTGCTATAGTTTTTCACCTCTACCAAGTCTTAGCCCTAGCCTTCTTTCTCTAGCCCCCCACCTATTGCTCGTTGCAATTGTCATTGATAGTAGTAGTTGCTGCAAAAAAAAAAATATGAAAAACCCAGCTGGCATTTAATTTAGTTTTTTACCAGTAGTTATCAATGACAATTGAAAAGAACAAGTGAGAGATCCCGAGATCCCCTGTTCAATTTCTCACCCAAGTTCAGGAGCAAGAATTTTAATTGTTTTTTAGTAATACGTATGAATGGCAGAGCATTGGGCTGCAATGTAATGCAATGTAATTAGATGGTTTCATTTGTACTCAAAATAATCCAAATGTAGATTTGCCAATTAATGTCAACGAAAACCTATTCCTTGCAATTCTTTGACTAAGATGGATGTGCTAAAAAAACTGCATTTTGGATATTTTGGGGTCCCTAATCAGTTGAGTACATGTCATAAACAAGCAACAACCCAGTAGCACACACCATCATTAACCACATCAACAATCCCAGAAGAAGCCTTAGGCTTTTTAGCGCAAAAATAAAGACATTCCAAGACTTGATTCTTAGTAAACTTCAATTTGATTGTATTTTTATAAGGGAACAAGAATTTCTGGATTAATTAGATAGAGTTTCGTCCCCAATGAATTCAATTTGCAAATCTCTCAAATTCGGGTTAAACACCTCCATTAACGACACAAAATTAACGACAAACACAATGAAAGCAAACCAAAAGATGTTTATGCTTATGTAATCAAACGTAAGTCTGGCGTTGAATAGAGCACAGCGATGAACAGAGACTGGCAGTGAGGAGGGGTCTGGCAGTGAAAATGGTTCAGCATCGAGTAGGGGCTGTCGTCGATCAACAAGAGGCATTGGTAAGCGACCTGGAGCATGAGCGACGCCCATGATCAATTTGAGGCTCAAATTTTGGATTGAACGACGAATTCTAGAGTTCATAAATAGTAGAACTTGAGATCGCAACTTTTTTTTGGGGGTGCCGAACATGAAGATGGAAGATGATTATTGTATGTTACTTTCACTTTATTTTATTCCTAATTTGATTTTTTGATTAGCTTTTTAGATAATTATAATGTAATCTATGGTACCAAGTTACAACCAATACCAACAAATACCAACATCTGTATTAAGTTCAAAAAAATTGTTGCTCTTAAAATTACAATACTAACAGAAAAATTAAATGTTGGTCTTTCAATAATACTACCAACATATTGGCTAGTTTCTGTTGCAAATATTGACATCCCTTTGGACGAGTTTGGAAGAGTAATTGTATGCCATCAGAGAAAAATATACGTTGTAATTATTGAATTTTACCAACTGACCTAAATTTCTATTACTATCATTTTGTTGGTATAACCAGCATTTCTTGTAGTGCGATCTTCTTATTCATACTTCTTGTTCTAGTATGAAATCTTATGTCACACAATCTCTAAACTGTGATTGGATGCACAATATTTATTGGTCCCTCATTCATTTGTTATAACTATGACTGTCTTTCATCATTGAATACATGTGAAGGATGAACTTGTACCATGTGCAAACTCCTAAGCAATTATAGTGTCATGATAACTTTTACAATGTAGGAAGTATTGAAATAAAGTGAAGTATACGGTTAGGGTATTTAAGCACACATTTTGTTTCAAACATTCTAGAAATTTGGCATCAATAATCTTATCTATATCTTCAGGCGACATATTAGCATGTCCCATTGAGATCCAATTACGGAAGTACCTATAGAAACATTGTTGTTGTTATTCACATTACAAGTACCATAATGTTTGAAAGTGTATTGCGTACTTACTAAAGACATGCTTGCACTTCATTACAATTAAGTAGTATGCGCAGATGGGCAACTCTGTACTCAGCTTGTATGAGGTAATGTTTACGTCATGGACTTAACAGAGCGCCCTTCATTTGGAATACCGTAATTGTTGTAAGCGGACCATGTTGAAACGGTACTTCATTCCTTCTAATTGTGGTGTTCATGGATGGAAGAGTTGCGTTAAAATAGTGGAAACCAAAAATGTCTTAATTTTATATATCAGGTACTCTATCACCATAGAACTCTCAGGCTTGGCCTTGTTCTTAGCCTTTTATTTGAGCCACTTGAAGGGGTACATCTATCGGTAATGAACTGGATCACCTAGGTAAGCTTCTTGTGCTAAATGTACCAGAAGATATTTCATAATATTCAGAAACCAAGAGAAAATATTATCTCCAATTTGAATAATATATTATGGGAATTTGTTGATACATCTCCATAAGCTGATCGTTACGAAAGACACTTGCACATATGCTCTTGAAGTATTCACTAAAGCTTGCTAAAGGCTCCAATACATTTCCCGGTAATGCATTGAATACAATAGGAAGGAGAGCCTCCATTAATACATGGTAGTCATGGCTTTTTAAATTTTGCAATTTTGTGTTTGTCGGGTTGATAATGTTAGCAAAATTAGAGTTGTACCTGTCTAGTAAACTGAACTCACGCAGCCACTCACAAAGTGACATCCTCTACTCTAAGGACAACGTGTATTTCGCTTTTGGTTTGAATGAGCTACCATTTCCCTTGTCCCAAGATGTAATTCCTCAGATGCACACAACTCAGCTAAGTCCAATCGAGCTTTCACATTGTCCTTCGTTTTCCCTAATACAACCATGACTGTGTTGATAATATTCTCACTAAAGTTTTTTTCTATGTGCATCACATACAAGTTGTACCTTAGGAGTTGGTGTCTCCAGAATAGAAGGTCCCAAAAGATACTACGTTTAGTCAAGTTGTGAATGTTCTTGGTGAACCCCGAAATTTGATACTCTAATTGGTGCATTACTTTAGGGAACTCATGTACTCATTGAAATCCATCATCTTGAAGTACTTTCTGCGGGAGTTGTCCATGCACTGTTCGGTCCTTAGTGAAGGAACTCTTATTTCGTCTAAATGCATGGTGTCGGGATACAAAGCAACGATGACAATTAAACCACAACATCTTTTGAACATGTTGTAGGCAAGTCCCACGTACCTAATCTTGGCACACTGGACAGGACAACCCCCCATGGGTACTCCATCCTAACAACATTCCATAAGTAGGGAAGTCAATAATTGTCGCAGTCAAAATGAAATAAAGTTTTGACGGATACAGTCAAAAAATGCACAGTAAATGAATTTTTGATTGTTTATCCCGTCAAAATGAAATAAATTTTGTCAAAGGTTTTTTGAGATCTGTGTTCAAAATATTATCATTAAAAAAATATTCTACCCGTCAAAATTTCCGTCACATATTTTGACAGATCAAATATTCGTCAAACATTTCCATCAAATTTAGGCTTTTATGTTGTAGTGATTTTAACGGGCTCCATCAAAATCTTTAAAGTAATTTTAATTTTGACCGATTATTCTATCCAAGTTGCAACACACTACATTAAAATTTACTTTGAGATCTGCATGCACAACACAGTGTGTCCATCAAATGGTTGCCTTTCCGCTAAATTTCCTGTCATGCTTTTTGATGGATTAAAAGCTCGTCAAAAATTTCTGTCACAATTAGACATTTTTCTTGTAGACTTAATAGTTGTATATATACGCGCAAAAGAATGTCAAACTGTGTGCATAATATTCGTACCACACTTTTACAATATGCATTAAGTGAAATAAACTGAACAATATTAGAGGTTTTCTTGCACTTACAACATCCATTATACACTTGATATTTGCAAGTTTATTAGTTTTAAAGTTTTAGACTTGTAATTAACTTAAGATAAGATGTATGACTAACAAAATTTTATACCCTTTTTTTCAAAGTTCAGTAACATAAAGACAATGTAAGTGTATGAAAATTAAAAATCAATTACCTCCAATTTCGTTGCTTATGCTGCCCATTCTCAAATTCTTTTTTCCAACATGAGAACCTATAAAGATTTGGCCAATCACGTATGTTGAAGGCGATTGTTAAATATTTGAAGATACATGAAATGATCATCCTATATAAATTGATTCAATCTGCAAAAAAATTATACGACTACACTCCATTAATTTTCTGTTATAGGTTAGTAGGGGTTCTCTTTGATAGATCACACACTTCAAAAAGTACAGAAACTATATAAACACCATTCGAGAAAATGGATTTGGATGGTCTAACTAGGCTTTCTTTGGCTTAGTGCTTATTTAAATCAATAGGTTGGATCTTCCAATTAAGATAGTTGAAACACTTTCAATTCACGTAGGCCTAGTTGTTTTCATTGGTAAATGTAAATTCACTAACTTCTTCTTATCTTACCAAAGTCCTGTTCTTTCCATGCGTAAATTACATGTAAGAAATGGAAAAAAATGAAACGGAGTGAGAAAGAGCAGAATGCAGTGAATAAAAGTGATTCGTCGTATGTAAGACTGGGAAGAACTAAAATGAAGTGAAAAAGAGTGGGAAAAAATAAAAGAGTGTGAAAGAGTGGAATAAATTGGGAGTATTAATACTAATTATGTTAATAATTTATGTAATATGAAATTAATTATATTTAAGTTTTATTGTTGACTATGAATATTATGTGTCCATGCATATTTTTTTTATGGTTTGTATTTTAATGATAAACTAACGTGTACATGGTGCATTGCTTATTTATTTTTGCAATTATTATATGTATACTTATTAATCTAATGTCATATTGATATAATTATTGTAAAACATGAGTATGTTATATTTATGGGAAATAGGTAATTTAAACTTTTTCAAACACAATAAATAGTGAATTTGAACTACCTTAAAAAAATAAATTAAATAGTGCGATTGAGTGAGTAAGAATGGAAATGAGTGGGTAGGAATAATATTTATCTTTGAGGAAGAAAGAATAGAAATGAGTTAGAAAGAATTGAATAGAATGAAAAAGAGCGGAAACCACATATTTACCAACAAAAGGAACAACAAAAGGAACACGGCCTAGCTATTACCAAGTTTTACTATTTTCTTTTTAGTCCTTCCAAAGAAAAACCAATTCTTTGCAATTTTCATCAATCATTTTCAACTCTTATCAATTCCTATTAACATTAATCTATTCTTCTTAATTTTTACCAATCCCTTGCAAAAAATGTACAATTTGTAAATTGTCGTGTGAAAATTGAATTTTTTTTAACACACATATACCCCTTTGGGGTTTTTTTTTTGAGTTGGTGTATTGAATAAGCACATAGTTGAATATTACGTTTTGTTTGAACAAAACCATTATAATTTATGCATAAATAAAATATGCTGAACATGTTTTTCTATTATTTGTAAATATAAAGCTACTAACAGCATATGCTTGTAAGATAAAAATGATGATATTTATATAGTTATAAAAACAAATACAACAATCCATATATTCATAGTTCAAAAATATATAAAAATTATACATATAAGCCTCCCCAATACTTAAAAAAATAAAAATATATAAAAAATTGTCTGCACAAAAAATTCTAGAAAATTATCAAATTATTAAAAATGTATAAATGCAGAAATATTATAAATTTTAGTTAATTTTTAAATTATTAAATATTATGACAAAAACTAAATTAAAAGACTATCCTTACTGCTTCTCATAACTTCAAACTTTTAGTAACTCTTCCCAACTTTTGTCAACTGCTTTTAATATTTCTGACCCTTTTTCCATTCTTACAAATCCTACCAAGAAAAATTCAATGCTTTCCAGCTTTTACCTATATTTTTTAATTATAACAATTTCACTTATTTACGAACTCACATTTATCAATAAAAAGAGCAGATCTGTAATAGATTTAGGTAGCCTTTTTATTTTTAATTTGGGTTGCGCGGGGGGGGGGGGGGGGGGAAGGTCTCTGTAAAAGAAAAACGCAAATACGCATGAGGATGACTTACCCGTTTCTCATCCAGGTGCCATGGAAAAGGTGAAGCTTTAGATGAAGGCATGATGCTGTACCCGTGACTCTCTCTCTCTCTCTCTCTCTCACACACACACACCTGATGGAGTATGCATGTTCTTTGAGCTTTGTTGTGCAACAACAATACAGTATAAAGAGTAAGGGCTGAATTGTGATTATCCCCAATTTTTTGCTGGGAGGGGGGGGGGGGGGCCCCGGGCCGGCGCTGGGGAGTGGGGAAAACAATAGATGATATAATATTTTATTACTATTTTCATTTTCATACTATGAGATCAGATATACTATAAGAAATTTTATGGGTTTTAGAGGGCTTGTTTTTCCCATTGGAAATATAAATTGATAAATGAGTAAATTGATTGAAATTGACAGAAGTGAATTAAAATAGATTGAAATTGATATTTTTTGTTGAAATGGGTTGAAATTAATTGAAGTTGGTTGAAGTAGGTTAAAGTTGGTATTTTTTATTAAAGTTTGTAAAGTTGGCTGATATGGGTTGAAGTTGACTGCGGTTGGTAAAATTTGAATTTACCAATGAAAAGAATAAGGACTTAGTATTTTTTTATTTGTGTAATATGAGATAATTTTTGAGTTTTTGTTTTTAGTAAATATTACGATTTTTGAGTTTTTGTTTTCGTAAATATTATATTAGTAAATTTAGTCATGGATCTAGACATTTAAGGTAGGGTGTCTATCTATTAAAGTCATTATTAATATACACAACCCCAAAAAAGAAATTATAAGATATGTACTCTGGTAGTTTATTTTGTGTAGACGTTTCATCCCGTAATTTTTATTTTTTTTTACAAACTTCTATTTTGTAATTGCACATTAGTGAAGCTTGATATATAATGGTGATATACCCCACTTTTTTACTCTAAAAAATATGGTAGTCTACTGCTATGTTTTTTCTCCATTGTTTTTCATATTCTGAAGTTGATATATAAATTGTGATGAAATACAGAACACTACAATTACCTGTCATTTACTAAAACCGTAGGTACAAAATACAAATCATTAACACCAAGTAATGGACTGAAGATGCTGAAACATGAGATAAAACTATAGATAATTCAACAAAAAAAAGTTTTTAGTGTATTTAATTTGATTTTTTTTTCCTATCAAATTCCAACGTTATAATCATAGTTTCTATATTTAAAAAATTAAAAATGTCACTATGTGGGTAGGCATACTTAGAGGGTGTTCAAATTTTTTGGGCCTATTTTTAGGATATCCACATATATTAATCTGATCTCTAAAATAATTTATTAGAATTTTTTTTTCAGTTAGGGGTGTTCAAACCCAACCCAAGTCACAGATCCACCCATGTAAATAATAAACAATCTAGTATTTCATATGTTGTATGGAAAAATTTAAGGTTTTTTTAAATCAATTGTTTTCAAACTTAAATGTAGTCATTAGATGGTATAAGTTATAAGAAATCATTACATTGATATTTCTTATTTGCTAAAGTACATTACAATAAAATTAAGTTAATCATAGAAATAATATTGAATTTTTTTGGGATTAAAATCTTTCATGCTTAATAGATTTGATTTATGACACACAATAATTATTTTCATCTTTCTTATTTTTAAAATGACATTAATTTAGGGTAGTAACAACTTAAATTGAGTTAATTTGTATGGGATAAATAGAATAATATTCAAAATTTAGAAAAAAATTCACAATTGTACATAATTATTTGAAGTCAGATAAATGGAACAAACTCAAATTGAAATGAAAATTAAATGTGGACAATAAAACTATAAACAATTATATTTATATTCAAAATTTAAACGAAAAAATTGATGACTGTATCGAATTTATATTCAAAATTGTTTTGGATAAAGACACATAATTGGTCAAACAAAACCTTACCGTCATCATTTCATCCTTTATTTATTTCCATCGTGGATAGGTAACTGAAAAAATTAGAGAAAGAGGAGGAATTGTTTTCTGTGTATTTCATCAAGCACAATTACATTGTGTTAATATACAAAAGCCTTGCCCTCAAAACCCTAGCCGAGCCCTTTCTACTTCTTGCTAGGCAAGTCTCCTAAATATTAGCTAGGAAAGAATTAGGAAAGCAATAATATACAATATTTGCAATATTTACAATATTTGCAATATTTGCTAATTATTTCATAATACTCCCCCTCAAGTTGGAGCATGAGGATTAATGATGCCCAACTTGCCCAAAAGAAGATGAAACTGTTTGCTTCCCAGAGCCTTGGTGAAGATGTCTGCCAATTGATACTTAGAAGGAACGTAACCAATACTTAACTCACCAGTGACAAGACATTCCTGAACAAAAGTACAATCAATTTCAATAGTTTTAGTCCTCTCATGGAAAACAGGATTTTTAGCAATATGTAAGTGTAAAACTCCATAAATTCGATTTGAAAAATTATATTCAGTTGGACCCACTTAGACCCAAGTCAATGCTAGATGAGTCCTCGTGAAATTTTCTATAAAATAAAAAAAAAATTCATTTTTTTTTGGAAGCTTTAAAATCTCCAAAAAATTTTCCTTTTGATTTCTTATCTATAAAATCCATTGTTTTTATTACTATTATTATTTTATTATTGTTATTAACATTTTATTATTACTATTATTCAAAAAACAAAGAGGAAACCCTACGCCCCCTTTAGCCGCCTCCCTCACAGAAAAAAAAATTAAAATTTAGAAAACAAATTCCCCCCCCCCCCTTCCGTGAAACCCCCCCCCCCTTGTTTTTTTAATTCTAAACCCTAACTCCCTAACCTCTCACCCTCACGCCTCCCTATCTCTCTCTAGCACTCTCTCTCTCCTCCCTCACCCCCTCGCCTCCAACTGCCGCCACGACGACCGGTGTGCTACCACCCTCCACCGGCCGTTCTCCTTTGTGTTGGTATGGAAAAAGCCAAGTAGTGCATGGATTCATGCACTCCATGCACCCAAAACCCCCACTTTAAAATCTCTTGTGTTTTTACGATTTTATGACCATTGTGACTAAAGATTTGATATAATTTTCGTTATGTTCTCAGCACTTTCGGTGTTGAATTTGAACGAAGGAGGAAATTCTGTTGATCTAGATCCGGTTTTGATCAAAGGTACTCGTAACAATGTTTTAATGTTATTTTATTTTATTTTTTAGTCTCATTAAAGGTAGGTTATTTTGGCATGATTGGGTCTGGGGGAGGGTTTAAGGATCTCTAACGGGTACGGGTGAATTTTTGGTGACCCGAAGTGAGTAAAAACTGTGCATAAAAGGGGGAATAATTTGGTCAGGACTGACACTGTTTTTTGCTCAACTTTGAAAATTTGGTGTAATTTATATGGTCGTCCAAAAATTATGAAATGTTTACAGTAGTTATATTAGGATGTGAAAATTACGTGAGTTGTTGAATTGTATGAATTGGGGTTAAATTGAAATAGTTGTGGCCGAAATACCGAGCACTGTCAAAACCACGGACTGCAGGTATAGGATATGGCTTTTGAATTTTTAGACTTAATTACGTTGCGAATTTGGGGAAGTGTTGAACATGAAAGTTTTAGTGGACAAAATTAACCTTATGGATTGGATAAGAACGTGACTTTTGGAGGTCTGGATAAAAAGTTATGGATTTTAGAATTTAGGCTAAAAATCTGGACATAAATTGGGAGACAAAGTCCGGGCTGTTTTACCCTCAATTTGGAAAAAATATCCCTAGGCTGGTATTGATTGCCAAAATTTGTAACATTTACTGTGTAGGAGCCTCTAGGTGTTCCAAATAACGCCGCTTTGGAATTGGGTCATTTGGAGTAGCGTAGCCCGAGTTTTGGTAAAATTTCCCCGGGATTGTCCTCGGAAAGACATTCACTAACCTTGCTGAAAGAAGCAAAAATTTGACTGCGTTTGGCATAACCGAGCCAAACGCTAAGCATAGGAAAGACAGAGGACGTCTTAAGGTTTCCGGATTGACCAAGAACACTAGAATTGGATGCCGAGAGAAAAGGTTATAGCTTCTGGAAATTGGACCCAGAAACTGGCCAACCAAACCTTACCTAAGCATAGGGTTGGTTGAACAAAAGTCTAGAAAGTTTTTTATAAAATTTGGGGGGGAGGCCCAAGGATGCCCTATACTAAATGTGGACAAACTATGGGCTGTATGTGGGCCCAGGTGCGGAGCAGTGAACTCCTACCAAAGTAACCGAGCCCGTAAATTTTGTACGGTATCCAGGTAACAGTCATGCCCTAGCCTTTTTCCCGCGTTGCTGAAACCATGAATGTTTGGAGTTCTTGTATCAAACCTTTGGCATTTCTTTTCAACTGAATGAACACTAGTTTACAATTTGAAAGTGATTACCTGATGGGAACTGTATACTATGTTATGTTGTGGAAGTTGGGAACTTTCCATATGATGAAAGTTGAAATATATTGCGCTTATGTTTGGAGTTCTGTATTTGTATTCAGATTTCCGTGGGAAAAAGTGTTTAAATACGAATGAACTGAACATGTCAAGTTGACCTCCAGTAAAGAGGAAAAAGATCATTAACCGGAAAGAACTGTATAGGGTGGGTTATATCTGTGTGAAATGGTTGAAGGCCATAGCCTTCCCCGGGTAATAAGTGCATGCATGTGAACGACCATGTGCTCGGCGGATACGTGGGCCAGGTTATCGATAATCACCCATGATGGTGGTAGGCCAGGAAAGTTAAGCAGTAACCACCAGAGGAGCGGTAGGCCAGGAAAAAGTTAAACGGCTGCGCTATGTCAGGGCGCAGGCCATGAGACCCACTGGGGTCGCTCACCCAAGACTTATCTGGAACTAAAACATTATGAATGTATCTATAAAAGCATAATTATGAAAAATGATAATCAAGGAAGGTGGTGATAATGGTCTGCATGCTTTGAAAACGTATTGCTATCCCCTTCCCCTAAAATGTTTTCAAAATGAATTTGTAGGTGTGTTTGACTGTTGGGGGTGAGTGTTACTGAGTTTATCTCACTGTTGTAAAATGTTTTGTTTTCAGGTGATTTAGTTTTATTTGGGATTGGGGACATGAGAGTAGAGCGAGACACGAATGCTGATTATGTTTGAAAAGAAATTTTAGAAGGTTTAATAAAATATAGTTGGATTAAATTGTGGTGTTAAGATTTGTATTTAAGTTTTGGAACCATGTATGGTAAGTTTTTGGTTTGTAAAGACTTTGCATTAGATGTCAGTTATGACATCTAGCCTGGTATTCCCAAGAAGGGAGTACGGCGGTAACACCCCGTTAGGAGTTGCTGTTGATATTCAGGTTAAATCTGTAGAAAATAAGGAATTAGAAAGTTGGGGGTGTTACAGTAAGCCAGCCTGATTATCACAAAATAGTTGAATGGGGGACTTCAAGAATACTCCCATCGATGCAAATAGAGATTTTAACCAAATCAACTCACTAGTCACCATAGCCATGGCCCTATATTCAGCTTCAGCGGATGATCGAGACACTGTAGCTTGTTTCTTTGTTTTCCATGAAATAGGGGACTCTCCAAGAGTCACGAAGTACCCGGTGAGAGAACATCTGGTAAGTGGACAAGCTCCCCAATCTGCATCACAATAAGCATATAACTCTAGATCACAATCACTTTTTAAAAAAATCCCTTGTCCTGGATTGCCTTTTAAGTACTTCACAACACATCTTGCTGCTTCCCAGTGTTCTTCCTTAGGCTTCTGCATAAACTGTGACAGAATATGTACTGAATAGCACAGTTCAGGATGAGTCAGAGTGAGATAGATTAATCGTCCTATTAACCACCAATATTGGGTTAGATCATGATACGGCTGGCCCGTGGCTAAAGCAAGCTTGTGATTTGTCTCAAGAGAAAAATCGACTAGCTTCGGGCCAAGCAAACCACATTCATCTATGATCTCTAGAGCATACTTCCTTTGACTCATAAATAGTCCTGTAGAGTTTCGGGCGACCTCAATGCCCAAAAAGTATTTTAGAGGTCCCAAGTCCTTGATATGAAAACAGTTGTTGAGATAAGTCTTGAATTGAGCACAGGTAGCAGCATCATTCCCTATAAGAACTAGATCATCCACATAGACTAGCAATACCATATATTTATCTCCCTTGTTATAGGTAAAAAGCGAGTAGCCAGCATAAGATCTCACAAATCCATAATCAAGAAGCTTAGAAGACAATTTAGCAAACCATTGTCGTGGTGCTTACTTCAATCCGTACAGAGATTTTCGTAGTCGACACACTTTGGTAGACTTATGTGTGCGAAACCTAGGCGGCAAACTCATATAAACTTCCTCTTCCAGATCACCATGTAGGAATGCATTGTGGACATCCATCTGATGCAGCTCTCAGCCCTTTGCAACAACAATTGACAGGAAGCACCGCACACTGGTCATTTTTGCTACAGCTGCGAAAGTTTCATGGTTGTCAAAACCTTTAATTTGTTCATCTCCTCGAATGACCAGTCGTGCTTTATAACGTTCAAGACTTCCGTCTGAGTTATATTTCACTTTGTAGACCCACTTGCAGTTGATAGCTTTCTTTCCTGGTGGAAGATCCTCAATACTCCAGGTGTTGTTGAGTTCTAAGGCTTCAATCTCCTTTGTCATGGCTTCTCGCCGCTTAATATCTTTAACTGCCTCATGAAAAAACTTGGGTTCCACAATCTTAGCAATGTTAGTCAAATAACATCTATGCGCTTTAGAGAATTTATCACATCTCACATAGTTAGCTATGGGATAAGGCTTACCTGACGAGACCCGTTGTTGTGGAAGTGCCAAAGAAAGGGGGTTCTTGTGACAAGCATTCACTACTAAAAAACAATCATTTTCCGGCGGATATTCTGACGGAAAATGCCAGAAAATTCGTCGGAAAACCAATTTTCCGGCAGAAAATCCGACGAACCCGTGCTGTAGGAATAAAGCCCGTAGACCCGCACCTGCCGACGGAATACCTATTCCGTCGGCCAGGACCGACGGCCATGGCGACGGATTGCCGACGGAATTTCAATTGTCCGACGGACAATGCCGTCGGGAAAGGTTGGTCGGGGACACCGGAAGTGGGTATTCCGTCGGAAAATGCCGATGGAAAATGGGTGTCCGTTGGCCCTTCCGGTGTACCCTGTGCGACGGAACATCAAATTCCGTCGGAATTTTCTGGAAATTTTAAAAAAAATAATTTGAAAACGTTGTTCCCCAAATACACATTTACAACCTGCATATACAAATCAGGCCAACCAAATGTTGACCGAGCCAAAACCACGATACGTGGTACACAAATCGCAACAACCATAACCACTACACGTGGTACACAAATCACAACAAACGTAACCACCACACGTGGTTACTTTCAGTCAATAAGTATAAATAAAGAACCACACCAAATGGACATTGTAATAATACGAAGTACAGTAATAAGCAACCAAAGCAAGGCAACAAACGCAAGAGAAGGTAATTGTTCAAATAAGTATCGAGGAGGAAGGGGAGGATCAAGGGACATGCTAGATGAGATAATCCCTGTAGTCATGAGGGCGGTCATCATACCCAAGGTTGCCGCCATCATCATCATCACCATCACCATCATCATCATCATCGTCGTCGTCGTCATCGTCACAGGGTTGCGGTTCAGGAGGAGGAGAAGGGACGTAAGGAGCAGCGCGGCGGTGTTGTCGATGGCGCATAGAAGGGCGTGGGCGAGATCCAGACCCAGATGCTTGCTGAGCTCTCATAAACTCACGGAATGTATCTTTCAGACCAGATAATTCCGAAGTGAGTAAAGTCACTTTCTCTTCTAAGTGATGGTTTCTCTCCGCCATCGTACTGAGCTCGCTGTTCAGCTGGGTAACCGATGCTCGCACATCAGGGTCAGGATCACGGTCCCGGGATGTCGCTGTAGACTTCACCAGATGCTTTAGTTTGACCCCTTCTGATCCTAGCCCATACACACGGCCCTTTTTGTTGTAGTTAGCTTGCACCCACAACTCGGTTTCGGATGGGATTTCAATTGGTTCGGAGCCGGGATCTGTGGAAGATTGCGAGTTTCGAATCTGGTCCCACTTCAATTGGTGCTCCGTCTGCAAAATAAGATTCCATAAATTTAGACATTCCAGACATAACATTCAATCGTGAACATACTGAGCTGATTTGTTACGCAATCAAGAAATCATGCAGGTGACTTACCCATCTTTTTTCCGATTTTTTGTCCACCCATTTGTTAGCCGCGTCTACATGAGTGTCCTTGAAAAGTTCGAGGTTCGTAACGTCCCTATTAAGCTTCTTCGCCTACATAATAACAGAATACGTTAACGTACAGGAGGATGGCTGTAATTGGGTAAGGCGTTGGGAAAAATAAGTACAACAAATAATGAACCACGCACTTACCATGCATCTTCTGTGCTCAGTAAATGGGACCGAACCAAATCTATGCAAAGAAGGACCTAACCCGTCCTGCTCGTTGTTCCGGTTCTTCTTTACCTGCGAACTCACCTTCAGAAATTTATCGGAAGCCCAATATTCCTGCAGCGACTTCCAAGTGCTGTCAGACAACCACAATGGTTGCTTCCTCCTCTTCGTCAACTCCCCGAATGTGTCCCTCAATTTACTTGCCCCTTTCTCCTCGAAGTTCCTCCGTATCTGGGCCGCATGCTCTGGAGCCCAACAGTAACGCTTCTGCATGAACACAATTACATGCCACAAAATGTGATACCTGCTAACAATATGAATACATATATGTGTATATGTACATGAATGTACAAAGAATTGGGAGAACTCTTACCTTAAACTCACCAAACCACAAGTCTCGATGTTGTTTAGGCACTTTCCCCTATGTTGGCCATGGCTCAGGATATTTGCTCGTAAATATCCTTGTAATCTCTAACACAACATCGTACGGACAGAAACTAGCAAATTAAGAAAGAATGGATCCCGTCAGAAATTGCAAATTGATAATACAGTTGGCAAGACATAATTACTTACTCTTTGCCGTCAGGTGCGACGAGTTGCTTGTTTGTGCTACTGCCATGGTTAGAAGCATGTTCACTTTGTTCCTGACTCCTTTCTATAGATTGTTGTGGAATAATAGGTGCTACACATTGTTTTAGTGATTCTCCTAGATATTCAACACGAATAACTTCTTGAAGGATTCCATAATAATCATCCTCGAATCCACCTTCTCCGCTCCCTTTCACACAAACCCCACAATTGTAACTCTTTTTTCCTTCACACCTCTTCTGTGCTTGAAATAAGAATCTATTCACCCTAAATGCAGACCAGGTTGTGAGCTTCCTCAAAGGCCGTTGAGCCAAATGGTACAGGTGTACCTGACGTTCGTCAGTGAACATTTCAACAATGTCGACCTACAAGTATTTATGTTTAAACTCATAAGGTCGAGACCATTTGCTAGAAATAAGCTGTGATGAATTAGTACAGTTATTTCCAACGACGATGGCAAAATTAAAAAATCTTACTGCTTTCTTGAACCACCAAATAAACTCGGACTCTATGAGTGCATCTAACTCCACATCTGTGAAATTTGGGTTTCCTTGTAATTTTTGTTGCTTGAATAGTCTGTACAAGTCATTATTAACTGATTAGCACCATGTTTCAATTCATAAAATGGTATTCGTTCAATGCATGTGATGGATGCAATAGGTACTTTTTTTTGTAACTTACGCGATGTACAGTTCAACTTCATTACAATTCAACACAATATGAAGCTGTGCAGCGTTCATTTCTTCATCAGTTAGGTACCTCTATGTCCGACTTCCCACAGCAGTACCTTTGGTTTGGAAAACTGACAACATTGGCTCCCCTCCTGATGACTCCACATTGATTTCCTCATTTCGTCGACGTCTTGTGCGCATTGAAGGCACATTAGCGCTGAAGTAGAATGAAGAAAACTGTGATATCTTGAACACTAGATATGCTTCGCCCACTGACCCCTCAGGGCATGTTTTATTTCTAATTTTCTTCGTCAGCCACCCGAAGTACCTACATTAAAGTTCTGTGAGTGTGTGAAATACACTTTAATTTTACATTTACATCTGTCAGGAAATTTGTCATATGTATTTACCTTTCAAATGGATACATCCAGCGGTATTGAACTGGCCCCCCAAGGTATGCTTCTTCTGCCAAATGCACAGGTAAGTCCTCCATGACATTGAAGAACCCAAGAGGGAAAACTCTCTCCAATTTGCAAAGGATGATGCGTAAATTGCGTTGCATTTCTTGTAACTTATCGACCTGTAACACTGTTGAGCAAATGTTTTTGAAGTACTCACTTAACTCAACAAGTAGTTCAAGTACATCGTCCGGTAGCGCACGAAATGCTATTGGCATTAGCGTCTGCAGGAACACATGACAGTCATGACTCTTTATGTTTTGGAACTTTACACCCTTCATATCTACGCAATTCCCAAAGTTGGAGCAATAAGCATCAGGCATTGTCAACCGTTGGGCCCACTCACATACCCCCTTCCTTTTGTCCAAAGAAAGGACGTACGAAGCCTTTGGCTTCAATGTCCTCCCGTTCACACCTCGTTCAACATTTAACTCCGCACGATCACACATGTCTGTCATGTCCAACCTCGCCTTCACATCATCTTTTGTTTTTTCCCGGAACATCCATGACAGTGTTTATGATGTTGTCACATAAGTTTTTCTCTATATACATAACATCCAAGTTGTGATGTAGCAACTGGTCTTTCCAATAAGGTAAATCCCAGAAGATGCTTCTCTTGGTCCAATTGTGAACATTTTCCTTGAAACCCGGGATTACAAAATCTCCATCCGTTGTTACTTTTGGAAGACTACGCACCTCATTCCACAGTTCCTCGCCACTTCTCCTGGATGGAGGGCCCTCTTTCACCACTTTTCCCTTAGAGAACGCGGTGCGATTTTTCCGAAACGCATGATCTCGAGGAAGGAAGCGACGATGACAGTCAAACCATGATGCTTTTCCCCCATGTTTCAAATGTGTCGCCCTCAACTGATCCATACAAACAGGGCAACTCAAAACACCATGAGTGCTCCATCCAGATAACATTCCGAGCGCGGGGAAGTCATTCACTGTCCACATTAAGGCAGCTCTCATCAAGAAGTTTTGCCTCATGGAAATGTCATAAGTCTGGACACCATCCCACAGAGTTCGGAGCTCATCAATCAACGGTTGCAAGAACACATCTATTTTGTTCTTTGGATTTGACGGCCCCGGTATAATGCAAGTCAAGAACATATATGGAGTTGTCATGCACATATCTGGAGGAAGGTTGTAAGGTGTCACAACCACAGGCCACATGGAATAAGAATGGCCAGATTGTGAGAAAGGGCTAAACCCATCAGCACACAAACCAAGCCTCACATTGCGAGGCTCAGAAGCAAAATCTGGGTATTCGCGATCAAAATGTTTCCACGCTTCCCCATCTGAAGGGTGACACAAAACACCATCCGCACGCCTATTGTTATAGTGTCACCTCATGTGCTCAGTTGTGCTTCTTGAGGCATAAAGGCGTTGCAGCCTTGGTATCAAAGGGAAGTAGAACATTTTTGCATATGATTTTAACTTCTTCCTATTATCGCCTGACTTAATCGGCTTCCATCTTGACAAATCACAAAACTTGCAATTTTCAAGGGCCGAATCTTTCTTCAAGTAAACCATACATCCACTGCGGAAACAATCAATCCTGTGCACATCTAAACCCAAACTTCGAACCTTCTTTTTCAACTCTAAGTAACTTTGGGGCACACGATTGTCTGGCGGGCAACTGTCATGCAGTAACTGCATCACCTCATTCATACAATTCTGCGGCATATTGTAATCAGATTTTATACTCATCAACCTCACAGCATTGGACAACTCAGTTTGGGTTGAACATCCCTCCCACAAAGGCGTCTGAGCAGTTTGAAGCATATCATAAAATGCCTGAGCTTCTGCATTTGGTTGCTCACTAACTTCAACCTCATTAGTAACAATGACATCATTCACCATTGCTCCAACACGATTTACAAACGAGTTTGTGTTGTCGAAATCCATAAGACTTGTTGGAGCCATGTCATCATACAAGTTTTGTTGGTTACTAATGCCAACATTTGCATATTCAGTTGGTTCTATCTCCCCATGAAATGTGCAATACCAATACCCCTTAACGAAGCCGTTTTGGTACAAGTGCAATTTCACATCATCAGGTGCCCTATATGCTCTGTTTCCACACTTCGCACAAGGACATCTATAATGCCCATTATTAATGAACCCTGTTTGACCCCTTGCAAATTGATCAAACATTTCTACTCCTTCTAAGAACTCCTGCCTATAAGATTTTCTCCCTGACATAAATCTTTCATACATCCACCTCCTATGGGGTGGTCCGCACATATTATCCACTATTCATCATTGCCAAAGTAAGCAGTACATTAATATTGGTTACTTTAACAATTGACGTATGCTGATAATTTTAATTCATATACAAGTGAACGCATGACGGACTTCTCATTAAACTATTTCGTCATACGCTACGATTAACAGGATACCAACAAAAGCACATACATATTATGACAATGAAGTCAGGATATAAACCTGTTTCAATGTCTGAAGTGGGAGCCCAAAGCTGTGACATGCACACCGACAACAACGACATTCACAGCAACAATAACGGATTTTTTCCCCTTTCGCAATACGTTTTCTCTTACGACCCATTTCCTTCATATTAATAATCCACAAAAATCGATCTCATTAACACACAAATTCAAACAACACCCTTCCCTCAAATCGTACACAGCAACATCTACGTACAACTTTTTCACATTTAACGGAATAATATAACCTCACAGTTGCTTACTAATTGTTTTCTATCAATCCTCAACAATAAATACATTTCACAACTAATTACGTTCAATGTCTGCACGAACACATTCTTCACTTCACTACAATTAAGAACACCAACAAATTACTAATAATAGCACTTACCTAACAATTATATATTAATTTTCACACTAATTTCAACATACACAAACCATTGTCAACAATTTCACACATATCACATAATCAATCCACTATAATTTACCGGACCGCATGCGACAATCCATACATTTCTAATTTTCCACAACAATCAAATTTCAAATATCACTCAATATAAGTCTACCAATAATTAATTACCACAAACCTATCAAAATTATCTCTTCAATTTGACAAACCTACAAAACATTTAGGTTTAAATACTTACTTGAAGATAACGGCGGGAATGTTGAGGTTCGCCGACGGTGAATAGGCGGCGGTGACGGCGGCGAGGTGGCGGTGGCGACGCCAGTGGGAGGCACCGGAGCTCGGCGGCAGGGGTGGGCGGCAACCGGCCAAATCAGGCGAAGGGGGGGCGAATTTGGTGCGAGGTCGCCGGTGAGGTCGAGGTGCTCGACGGGCGGGGGAGGGGCACCGGCGGGAGAGGGCGGCGACCGGTGGGGCGGCGGTGACGATCGACGGGGGCGCACGGCAACTGGCTGGGGAGGGGCGAAGGTGGGGCGATTTTGGAGAGAGGAAGGAGAGAGAGTGAGAGGTCAAAATTAGCCCGAGTCGGGCATTTTTCAGGGGTGCCCGTCGGACAGGCCGTCGGACCACTCTCTCCAGCGGCCGTGTCCGTCGGACAGGCCGTCGGACAAGCTCGTCCGACGGCGTATCGGACGGACACGGCCACCGGAGAGAGTGGTCCGACGACCTATCCGACGGCACGGCCATCGGCAGCCTCGACACCCACCAATTCAGGCACCTTTTTTTAAAAAAAAGCCGGCCGACGGCTAATTCCGCCGGAATTTCCGCTGGAGATTCCGACGGAATATTCCATCGGCCCAAAAACAGTACGGTTCGCGGCTAGATTTCAAAAAACCAAGGGGTCGACGGGTGTCTCGCCGGAATATCCGTCAGCACCCTCCAACGGCCTGACATCCGCCGGAAAAAGACCGGTTTTTAGTAGTGATTGTAACACATATAGTCTTGAAGATGGCCCGGAACTTTTCTATCTCGTTTTTGTCTCTCCGTTTCAACAAGCCCAATTTTCGAGCTGCTCCCCCTATCGTCTGACGCTGGATTACAGATGGGCCCATTGTCTGGCCCAAAGGCCTGTGCTACGTCTACAACAGTAGGAGAGCTCCCCCTTACTGTTGTACCCTGAGTGCCTCCAGGCCCATTTGCTAGCCCTTTTCCTTGTATGGCCCTGTTGTCAGACGCGAGTACTTTTGCTGGGTTGTTTCCAAAAATTGCTTGCGCAAGCCCAATTGGCATGTCACTTGGGTCCACTCCTGGCCCAGTTCGAGTCATGGGATCTGGTTCATACCCCTTATGACTTTGTGACCCAATTCAGATTTCTTCAAGATCATTTTCCACACAAACAAATTTGTGACCTCTAAGTTCATGTTCTCCTCTTCTTTTTGTGCAGCAAATGGAAATATTGATTCCTGAAATATTACATCTCGACTCACAAAAATATCTCCTGTTTCGACATCGTACACCGTTGACCCTTTCTTACTATAAGGATATCCAATGAATATGCACTTTCTTCCTCGAGGGGGCAAACTTGTCCTTTTTTATTTGATAGTTGTGAACGTAACATAGACATCCAAAAAATTTTATATGTTCATAACATGGTTTTGTCCCAAATAAAATCTCATATGGAGTCTTGCCCTTTAAAAGAGATGAAGGAGTCATATTTATTAAGTAGGCAGCCACAAGCACACATGCTCCCCAAAATTCAATAGGTAGGCTTGCTTCAAATCGTAGAGCTCTAGCAACATTCAGGATGTGTCTATGTTTTCTTTCTACCCTACCATTCTGTTGCGGAGTGTCAACACAACTAGTTTGGTGCAAAATTCTTTTTTCAACATAAAACTTTTTCATAGGACCCAATATGAATTCACTTCCATTATCACTCCAAATTATCTTAACTTTGGTCTCAAATTGGGTATTAACCATGGCACAAAAATCCTTCACAAGTTGGGAGGCCTCACTCTTTTCTTTCATTAGATAGACCCAAACACCCCTAGTAGCGTCATCTACAATAGTAAGAAAATATTGTGCACCACAAAACGACTTTGTATGATATGCACCCCAAATATCACAATGAATTAAATCAAAGCAATTCATAACTTTATTTTCACTAACTGGAAAAGAGGCACGAGTTTGTTTTTCCCTAAGGCACACATCATAAAAATCATCCTTACTATCCTGAATATTACTAGTAAAATAAGATAAGACTCGATGCGAGGGATGACCAAGACGACGGTGCCAAAGCTCAAAAGTTGTAACCTTGTTAGCCTGAACTCCATCTGTCTCTTCACCCTTGTAGAAATATACCCCCTTTTTCGGCTCAGCCACTCCAATCAGGTTCCTCGTAGTAAGGTCCTATGTCACACAATGTTTAGGAGTGAATGTCACAGAGCAATAAATATCTTCAATGAATTGCGCTATAGATATTAGACTACATCGTAAATCAGGTACATATAGCACATCTCGTAGAGTTATCTTGGAATTTAGACAAACCATTCCCCTTTTTGTGGCGAAAGCTTGCGTTCCATTAGGCAAGTCAACAGGAATAGATTCAATTTCATAAATATTATGCAACAAATCTTTATTCCCTGTCATGTGACATGAAACTCCACTATCAAGAAGCCAAGCATTATTACCTGAGAGCTTGTCAAGATTCGACTTTGGAGTCCCAATGAGACTCAAAAGCCTTTGTACCTGTTCAGTGGTAAATTCAGTTCCTCTGCCTTTGTGTTCTTCTTGCGGGCTCTCAGCATAGGGTTGGACTGTATTGACAGTCTCTCTTCCACCTCCACTGTAACTGCCATGACCTCATCCTGCGTTTCCACGGCCACCTCCTCTTCCGTTGTGTCCCCGTCCTCGACCACCTCGTCCCCCTCTAATGTTCCATCCCACAGGATAACCGATGAGCTCAAAACATGCACTTTCATCATGTTCATACTTCCCACAATGTTTACATGTGGGCTTTTCTTGATAGCTGGAGTATTTCGGTTGATGGGACACTACAAAGGCAGCCATGGATTCCTGTTTGGTGTCGCGCCCAATCATGACGCGTCGATGGTTCTCCTCCTGCTGCACCATATTGAAAATCTTGTCCAAGGAGGGAATAGACTCCAAGGCTAAGATTTGGCTTTGCACTGTCGAGAACGCTTCATCATGAAGCCCCATAAGAAACTGATGAGATTTATCCTATTCCATGAACTTCGCAATTTTCTCGGCAGCCTCACACTTGCAATTGGGAATTTTAACATAGTTCCCAAGTTCATTCCAAAGTCCCACAAGTCTACTGAAAAATTCAACTACTTCTTGTTTTTCTCGCATACAAGATGCAATTTAAGATTTTAGTTGATGTATTTTCGGCACATTCAACACCGAGTACCTCTTGCGAATATTTTCCCACAAAGTCTGGACGGACTTAACATAAGCAAAACTTGTGTGGAGTCTTGGATTGATCACATTCATGATCCAAGATGTGATAATTGAATTAACCATTGCCCATGCTTGAGCTTCGGGAGATTTTTTGTCTATTGGTTCTGCTATAGTGCCATCAATAAGGCTGAGTTTATTCTTGGCTATTAAGGCCGTCTATACGGCCTGTTCCCATAGTTCATAGTTCCTACCATCGAACTTGGTAGCAGTTATAGTTGTTCCAAGTGAATTTGAAGGATGCAAATAATAGGGGGATTGAATGTCGATGACAAAAGGAGGTTTCTTTCCATCATCTCCCATGGCTGCATTCTTCTATCTTTCTCACAGAATTTTTTTTTTTTTAAGTTTTCAACCTAGGCTCTGATACCATGGAAAAATCAGAGAAAGAGGAGGAATTATTTTTTGCGTATTTCATCAAGACACAAGCACAATTACATTGTATTAATATACAAAATCCTTGCCCTCAAAACCCTAGCTGAGCCTCTTCTACTTCTTGCTAAGCAAGTCTCCTAAATATTAGCTAGGAAGAATTAGGAAAGCAATAATATACAATATTTGCAATATTTATAATATTTGCAATATTTGCTAATTATTTTATAATAGTAACGCTGCATGATTGAATTGTAGTATTGCTCACATCCACTCATCCGTGGTCAAATTTTCCAGTTTTCCTATGAAAGTCTGTGTCAGGTTGGCGTGGGGATTTGTGGTCTCCATGGCAAACATTCATCTTTTTTACACTCCAGCTTCGGCCACTAGCATCGCATTGTGCATATGTATCAGTGAACCATCAATTCGTGCTGTTACTGCGCATGCAGAATCTATCTTAGCAATCAACAAGGCCGCGTACAGAGGCAGTCAATGGGCTCAGGAAAAGACGGAATTTTGATCGATGGTATTTTTTTAGGAGAGTGGACTGTGCAATATGAATCGGTGCTTCGTTAATGAGAACTATAAGAATGGGAAAATTAACAGATGGTGTGCTTTTTATCTGAATTGCCGCACGACTTTCTCAGCTAGTTGCGACTTGCGTGGGCCACATATCTGTGTTTTCATAGATAAAGATAGGCCTAGGAAGGCCCGGCCGCCATGGATTCCGAGCACCAAGCTCGGTGTCCGCCGACCTGCTGGTCTTCCCGGTCATTTTCCGGTACCCCAACCCCCAAAAAAAACACCAAATGAGGATACCGTCGCCGCCCCCCTTTCTGAAAAAAAAACTCCTCGATCTCT
Organism: Selenicereus undatus; assembly: GCA_017589665.1. Lineage (NCBI taxonomy): Eukaryota > Viridiplantae > Streptophyta > Magnoliopsida > Caryophyllales > Cactaceae > Selenicereus > Selenicereus undatus. The sequence continues at coordinate 102,646,630 of JACYFF010031957.1, read as the reverse complement.
CTCTCTAGTCTCCCTTCGTCCAAACCACCGGCACCATCACATAGATCGGTCGGCGGTGGTTTCGTCAATAGGTGGCACGCGCGCAACGCGCCACTCAAGCGGTGGCGCGTGCTACTCACGCGCCGCCATGTCTGGGCGGTCGTTCGTTCTGGTCAGATCGGGCGATAGATCGGGGTTCGTGGAGGGCAAAGTGAAGAGGAAAGAGAGAAAACCGGGTCTCTCTCGGCGGCGCGTGCAACCCACGCGCCACCCCTCTAGGTCGGCTATGGCGGCAGCTGATGGTACGCTTAAAACCACTCTTCCCCCCCCCCCTTTTTGGTCAAAATGGCCAAGGGTCTAAAAAATCGAGAGCAAATAAATCTTTTACAGAAACATCACGGCAGGGAAAAAAAACGACTATGGTGCATGAATTTAACAGATAAATTTAGGCATGCATTTGCTAGTAATCAAGAGCAGAAACATCAAATTCGGCTCTGATACCACTGTTACAAGACTTAGGGTTTTAGGACGTACCTAAAACGGCGGAAGCGAACTAATCAGTTTGATGTCTTTTGCTCCACGAACTGTACACCGGTGGCTACTAGAGTCCCGGTAATGCGACCACGTCTCAAACCCGACCAAGTGACACACACACGTTTTTTTCAGAGAGTAGTGAGAGTAAGGAACCCAGAAATGTTGTATGTACTAGTTATTTTTTCTGCCAAACAGTTTGGGGTTTTTATATGTGGCACTTAGCCATAACCATTTACTAAAAATGGCTCCCTACAAACCCTCAACCTTCCTACATTTTAGGTTAGTGGACGTTGGCCACTCTGGGTCACTAACAAAATCAAATCAAATCAACCATTGATAATGGAAACAAATGCAAATATAATACACGCACAGAGCTCCAAGAGCATCACATCTTCGAGAGGGCCAAAAGCAATCTTAAGTAGTAAATGCAAAAGAAGTTACGGCATACTTGATACTTGTAAAGAATGTTCACACTTCACGTCCTGTGGGAGGATCAAACAAAGAAGAAAAGTGAACCCGAAAGATGTGCGGCATTCAATATTTGTTGGTGGCAGAGCATCAAACCAGCATTCAAATCTCATTAGCACGAATAGAAATTAAAAAAAAAACACTAACAGAGCATTAGATACAACTACCAAAAATTGTTCCTATTTGCAAGCCAAAATGAGGCACACCATCACATGATATAGCACTTTTTAGTGTTCTAAAATAACATAATCTCAATTGTCATTCATGTCAAGTTCAATATTCTTATTCTTCCTGACACTTGCTTAAAGTGTCTAATCTCCTTGAAAAATATATTTAGCAGTTTTCTACATGAGAAACCCAATCAGAACAGTGCCTAAGAAAGAATATAAATTTATTCCTTAGAGCAAGAAAATACAACATTCTAATTACCTTTAACTTGGGCTTCAATTCTTTTTCATAACACAAATGTCATAGCATTTCAGGCAACTAAACTCAAAAAAAAAAAAGCTCCTGCAGGTGTATCAGGAATATATTTGGGACATTCCCGGCTTTTAGACAAGAAATAAACTCAGAAATGAAGATCCTGACATGCTTATGAAACAGAGCTCTACAACCCACGAGTACCTACACTCAACCCCATATGATTTCTATCCACATTTGGACAGTTCTTTCTTGGAATCATGAAGCCTAAATTGAATTTAGTCTAGGATGGGCTGATGAATGGCGTGGCATGGGATATTGAACGCAAGGTATCATCAACAGCTGAAATAGTAAGCTATAGGATACACTCCCTGAACTCAATCCTTATAATACAAGCATGGATGAGCTACTCCAATCTGCAACGTAGGACTACAAATAGATGGGGTGATAATGTGCTGTTATCCATCTTGATGGCATCAATTAAAACAATTATAATGCTTGCAGGACAACACATGGGTCTAGAAACACATATAAGATATGCAACAAGCAACAAAAATAGTAATCATGATATTACCGTAATATGTATAGCCTATGCTCTCATCGCATAACAAGCTAATGAGCTCTTCATGTGTATAGAATAACCTGTTGTATCTGAGGCTCTGAGCATTGCTACTGTTTGCCATATCGACTTCTACTTTGTATCCTTCAAGGCAACCAAGTTCAACCTTGAGTAATATTGTACGAGTTACCTATGGGTCATATATTAGGTTTAGATTTTCCCCCACCCAAAAAATGGGAGACGATGCACACAGAGTTGACAATATTAATCACTCATATAACACACAACAAAAGGGATAGCTGTCATTCAGTGCTCAATTTGTACCGAAGTTCAATTTGCTTATTGGAGTAGCTTGAGCCCTATGTATCATCACCAGGAAAATCAATCTAAGCAACAAACAAAAGTTTTCCCAAAATAAATTCTCCCTATTCAGACAAATTGTTAGCTAGTCATACCAACATTAGAAACTAGCTTTCCCATTAGCTTCTGACATTATCCACAATTGCTAGAAGCTATAATATTCTAGTCAAGCTTCAACGGTCTCTCGAGCCCATTTTTAATCAAACATTGCTCCATCTGCTTAGGATAGAATACTGAGTTGACCTGATGTCCTTATGACAAAAATACAACAAAAAATTTCAATAATCAACAATTCACTTTCACCAAAACACAAGCGAATCAAAAAAAAAGCTGATGATGATAAAAACAATCATCAAAACTCAGTAATGAACAACAAGCGACAACTTTGACAATGAGGTTTATTCAAGGAGGATAATAAAATTCTAACAAAAAGAAAGATTATAGTTAGTACTAATCCAAAATCAAACACAAATTTATTCTTGTACAGGCAATAATATTAGCAAGGTCTCCGTAATCAACAAGTGAACATACTCACCTATATCTTTCCTCGAAAAATGAAGCAATATGCAGCTCATTGAGAGAAAGGAAAAGGCTCAGAGAGAACGAGTCCGATCTGAAAAGCATGTCTTGTTCAATGACAAAGGAATTTCTAACCAGAATTCTAAAAGTTGATCTGAAATTGTAGGTAAACAGGTACTTGCAAATGAAGATATGCTAGCAAATGAAAATCAAGGATAATTTACAATGTTATCATGAGGTACCTCAAGTATACACTATTGTTTGAGCTTCAGACTTAGGCAACATAGAGAAAGCAAGGGATGGAAGGAAAAAAAAAGAGAAAGAAATATCTACCTTGCTTACATCTAGTAACTATTCATACATGGTTACAGTAAAGATCATAGTGGGTGCTTGACCTCGATTGCACATTAAAATTTAAGGAATCAATATGTGAACAAACAAGCAAAAAGTAACAAACAAAATTTAAGATGCATATCAATATGTGAACAAACAAGCAAAAAGTTGTAAAACAACTTAATGCCCTCCTGAAGATTTCTGTTTTGACTCACACTTCATTATCCTTATCTAAGAGTAGAACATGCAACCACAAAGTAAATAAACTAAGAAAATATCAAAATCTATCAAAACCCCAATAAGGACTAGCAAAGTAAACAAACGTCGAACAAAATAGAGAAATAGAGAAATCCTTAACAACTTAGTTTTCTACGAATATTTAAATCTGTAAACTAAATTTTCCACCATTAAAACACGGGAAATTTACAAGGTGAGCATACATCAAAAGGGGGCCAACAAAATAATCCTTTCAGCAACAAGTCGGTGTTGCTATTAGTGGGAAAAGGAAGCTGGGAAAAGTAGATGGGGAGCTGAAAAGACGACAAAGCCCTTCTGTAAGCGGGTTTGAAAGGACGAGAATGCCCTCCTGTAAGTGGGGGCTTTGACGGGAAAGGTCAGATGAGAGAGTGTGAATCAGGTAGGAGAAAGAAATGTCGATTGTGGTGTCTGCATTAAGAACAACGAAGACAGAGAGCAAGAGTAGGGCTTCTACAAGAGCAGAAGGGTGAGGAAGAAGAGGAGTGAGCACAACAAAGGGAGGAAGAAGAAGAGCACCGCACGGTGGATGGTAATTGACGGGCTGTGCGTGGATGAAGCCATGGCGAGTTGAAGACAGGGAGCAAGGGTGAGGTACGAAGAGAGGGGAAACACACAACTAGAACAGGAAGCAAGGGAGGAATGGGGTGGCGCATGTGCTGGGAAGAACGCAAGGTGGGCTGAATTGAAGGTATGTACTTCTAATTAAGTGTACTTGGATAAGAAATTTGTAGATCTAGTTGGAATGGTTAGTGTTGGTGGTGATGAATGTGGCATTGTCTGTTATGAATGTCCCGACAGTAGGGAAGTTTTCCTTCATGTTTGTGTTGTTTGGGTTGGGAAAGGTGGGCAGGGGTGAGCAGGGGAGCATGCTGTTCGGAATACCTAGCAACTTTAAGATTTGAACCATGGTAGACACTGGACTTATGTGTGTTAGACATTGTAATTAGGTGTTGTGCCTGGAATGAGGAGGACAATAAGGACAGAATAACCTAACTGTTAGGCCTAAAAATGGGAGGACATAGTGTGATGGTGATGTGGTGCATTGGTAGACGCAGACAGGGGAAGGGGGCGGGTAAACGAAACACATGGCGTGGTAGGTGGGGGTAAATTGTGTGCGTGGGTATGTAGGACAGAATAATACTGTTCGTGCGGCGGGAGGTGGGGGCATTATTGTGGTGTACATGTGCTATGATTGGAATGTGGTGAGGGGGAGGTATGTTTAGGAAAGTTAGATAGGGGAAGTTTGCGTAGGTGCTACAACGTGTAGAATGGGTTAGGTATTTGATTTGGGGTGCGGAGAAGGTGAGGTGAGCAGTTGTGGGTAGATGAGGGGGGAGGTGGGGAATGATGTAGCAGTCGTTACCCCATGTGTGGCAAGGGAATACCATGGTAGACATAGCGAAATAGTTGGGTAAGATAGTGGGGGCAGTGGCTGGGAGAAACTAATGTGAATGTGATATGCAAATGCTGGGCATGAATGAAGTACATGACTAAATGTTTGCTTCATGTGACATACAGGTGTAGGTTGCAACGTTAGCGGATGATTGGGAAGGGCATAGAAGGTGGTGGTGGAGCAATGGATGTCAACGCTGCAGTAGCAAGAGAAGGTGGAAGGGGGAGGGAGATAGTTATGTATGTTTTGTAGGGGGGGATGTTGGTGGAAATGGAGATGGGAAAGTGACATATCAGGTTGGGTCGAGGAAATGTATGGTGGTGAGGGAAGGAACGAGGGCGGAGGAACTGTTCAAAATGGTGAGGAAGATGACAGGGAGTGCTAAGTCGGAGGAGAAATTATGGTACAGTTTGAAGTATGATAGGGAGATGTTAGTGCCAGTTGACATGGACAGCGACGTGGAGGTGATTTTCAAGGGCAATGACGAGCATAACTACTTATATGTAGCCGAGAATGCAGGATCGGTGAGGCGAGAACGTGCGAGGGTTGCTCTGTGCGAAGCAAGAGAGCGAGATACAGGTAAAAGCAAGCAAATAGGTAGAAGTGGGCGAAAGTGCAATGATGTGGAGGAAGTGGGTGAAGAACGCAGCAACAACGAAGTTGGAGTAAAACAGTACGCTTTGATACAGATGTAATAGTTGTATTATGGTAAACATTTGCATGTGCGGAACCTAATGCCATATAAGTTGGTGTGCAGGGATTGCAGGTCCGTCGGCGTTCGAAGGAGGGGCGCAACCGGGGAGCAGGTTGCGTGTAGGAGGGGATGGAATTGAATTGTCAGATGACGATGAGGTATCGGTTGCGTGGGAGGATGCCGGTGATGCAGAAGCGGTAGAGGAGGACGATGCAGGGGATGAGGGAGCAGCTCAGAAAAAATGTGGTGAAGGGAGCAAAAGGGAATGGTGTGATGATGGGAATGATGTAAATGACAATGTGTGGCCACATTCTGGGATGCAAGCTCGAAGTTATCATCGTAAGCTGAGCATATGGAAGAAGTTGATCAGGGGGGAGGGGGAGGGGCAGATATTTCAGTCTGCAAAAGCATTTAGGCAAATCATTTGTAAATATGCGATTGCGAACCACTTCAATTATCGGTTGAAGAGGAATTGTAGACAACGAATTGTGGTCTGGTGTGACGCTGATGGCTGCCCATTTTACATATGTGTTAGAGGTGGGAAGAACACGCATGTGATGTCGTTGAAAAACTTTAGAGGGAAGCATGTACACAGTGTTGGGAAGAAATGTCATATGGGTATATCGGGTAGATGTCGTGTGAGAGCGGAACTTCTTGCGCACCTTATTGAGGGGAAGGTGCGGTTATGTATGGACTACGTGCCAAAGGACATAATGCAGGATTTGCAGTTGGAATTGGAGCTGGGGATTCGCCTCACATACATGCAGACATGGAGGGCGAGGGAGTTTATCCGCATGATAGTGCTTGGCAGGCCAGTGGATCACTACAAATTGCTCCCTTGGATGTGTGCGGCGATAGGTAGGGCGAACCCAGGGTCAGTCGCTGTATGTGAGGTGGACGGATGCAGGTTCTATAGGATGTTTGTGGCGTATGTGGCTAACGTGAGTGGTTTCAAGCTCGATTGCAGGCTCGTACTATTTGTTGATGGAACACATCTGAGCGGACCTTACCAGGGGACGATGCTGGTTGGGTGCGCGTTAGATGCGGATAACCATCTCTTCAACTTCGCGTATGCCATTGTATGTGGTGAGAAAATTGAAGAGTGGGTATGGTTCCTGGAAATGGTTGCTCAGTCTTTAGGGGGCTGAAGCCGGTGATAATGTCGGACAGGCACTCGGTACTTCTGCCTGCAGTGGTGCAAGTGTTTAGGAAAGAGTACCATAGCTACTGCCTACGACAGTTGACTGAGAACTTCTTGAAGGAGGCAGCTAAACACGACATCCGCAAAGAAGCCACAAAGCAGATAGTAAAGGAAATGCTCTGCAGGGTCGCGTATGCACCAACAGTGGGGGAGTACAATGTTGCGTTTGAGGAGATAAGGTGCTACAAGGCAGAGCTTGCAACCTGGGTGGAAGAGAATGAGCCTGAGTAGTGGGCTGCATCGAAGTGCACTAAAGAGAGATGGGGTCGGATGAACAACAATGTGATAGAAAGTTGGAACAATTGGATGCGACGCTTACGTCCGATGCCTGTGTCGTGGCTTGTTAGTGGCCACCTAGAGAGGCTCAGGAAGAAGATGGACCGCCATAAGACAGAGATGCTGAAGTGGAAGAATAGGAAGGGGGAGAGGATAGAGCAGAAGTTAGCGGACAAATACAAAAAAATGGGGTGTATTGCAGCGGTAGAGTGTTATAGTTTAATGTTTGGTGAGTACAGCATTGAGTTGACCAACAGCCGTCAATTAGTGGTGAAGCTGAGGCAGGAGACTTGTACTTGCAGGCAGTGGCAGATGCGCAGTCTTCCATGCTGTCATATCAAAGGCCAACCTATGGGTTTATGACTACGTGCACCCCATTTACAAGACAGCAACGCAGGCGGTAATATACAACCAACTTGTGCACCCCATGGAAACCCATGGCATGGCAGTTGTGGATGGTAGGACAGGGCTTGTGGTTGGGGGGGATGAATTGGATGAGGACTACAACCGATGCATCTTACCTCCCAACAATGGTCGACACCCGGGCACGCCACCCTCGAAGCGAAGAGAGTCGCAAACGCAGGACAAGAAACGGTGGCGGCGCTCCAAATGCGGTGATGTTAGGCATGCAAGGCGCACGTGTCGTAATCCTCGAGCTGATTTCGATGCAAGTTACGAAGGTGATGTAGTTGAGGTTGAGGATCTCCTTGATGGTTCGTACGCAGCACGGGTGGGTCACACTTGAAGGTATGATTCACTGCATGTGATGTACATAGTTTTCATTGTGTGATATTGACAGGTTCATGTATGCGCAGGTTTGTAGTTCTCAGGTTGGGGACGCATGGCATGTAGCAGTGTACATATATACCTACTGAAGGTGCAAACTTGCATTGGAGATTGCATTTGGCTGAGAATAGGATCCGCAACTGCTATTGGCGAGCTGGTCAGGTGTCCACTCCAATCCGTGTTTCTAGGTAATGTCCACCACAGCGGCACAATGTTCTGTGTTTCTCGAGACAGTTGCAGTGATCCCAGCCAAACCGGGGCGACATACCCAGTGCTACATAAATTACTACCATAGTAGACACTGTGTGGAGCCTGGGTTGCTGTATTCATGTGTACATGAACAATGCTATGTGTGTTATGTGTAGTATTTGACAATGCTGGGGTGGCGCTTCAATTTGGCTGCTGTGTATGTTGTGCGCTAATTTACATGTATGGTTTATAATGTAATTCAAAACGAATTCATGTGTGACAAGTGGTGCTGCCGAGCGAAATGTCTGTGACGTGCACGCACAATGTGGAGTACGTTGCTCGGGATGTGTGTGCGCATCAGAGAACGCTTCGGCGGCGCACATGTATGGGGGGTAGGGGATTTTGTCCTGTTCAGTGGAAGGTGCGAATACGATGGGGTTCTCGTCACAACTAACTCAAAACCCTCGACACATACAAGTGCTTACGATGGAACGAACTTCTGAACGTATTCTATGTCAACCTCACGTAATGTTGCAATTATGTGGCCGATTAGGAGATCATTGTATATTTCCGTACCCATTCATAGATGCGGTCAGCGATGACGTTCATATTTGCGATCCCCCTACCGCGACCTGGTGCATATGTGACGACAACTGTAGCTGCCATGTGCGACAGGCCGACCGGGACACGTGGGACTCCCCGCCTCATGGTTTTCCACCGAAATGAACCACGTCGTAAGCGTGGCGCGCCTCTTCAAATTGCACATTACTGGGGTGAACCACTTACCCCACCTAGGAACACCTTCGTATGCTAGTGCGTGCCAGTGGTTACACGTACATTGGGATGTGGAGGGGGATGAAGTTATGTCCATCGAACCAACCAATTGTTGGAAGCACATCCAAAAACCTTGGCGGAGGGTCTATGGGGGACGACATCGATGTTCGTAATTTCAATGCAGGAGTCACCACAGGCACAGATCCGTCTCTCGAACAGGCAGGCGTGGATGTGAGAGTGCTAATGTCCACATGAACAGTGTATATGTTCTTCGAACGTCTCCCCCCCTACCGCCTTTAACTTGCCACCCGACCTCCTTCCGCTTGTTTTGGCATACGGAAGGTCGCAATATATGATCCTCTCCACTGGGCGTACTTATGAACTTCCATTACGACATTAATGCGAACCAACTACATCCCACCAACTACACACTTACGAGGACGTCCCTGCCAAACGTACTGCCACAATGTGTTGTCCATAGAAGGGGACCCCTACATAGCAATTTCGTTCAAACATAGGTATACCGCATGACGAAGAACGGTGAACCTAGGCATTCTCACAACAATGACATGTTCACAGAGATTTTACGTCTATCGGTTGGGTGTACATTCCGTTCGTTGTCCCCCACGGCTCTCCCGCTTGGATTCGAGGACGTTAGCTTCCATCGTACTTGTATTCCCCGTCACTAAACTGTGTTTACCAAGGTATACCTGGGTGCAGTGTGTGGTACACTAGGTCCCACAAAACTCGTACGCCAAGCAATTACCCAGGAATGGGTGGGTGAGGACGTTGGTAGTGAAGCATTTATGGGCACCCACTAACCCTCATTTAATTCTCCTCAGTGGAAGGTCCTAATCACCTACTTAAAACATGGAGTAAGTAGCACCCACTCACTCTCCCTCTCCCTCTTCAGTCCCCACTTCAGTAAGCTGCGCACACCCTATACACATACCATGGCAGGCCCCTCAAGGAGAAGGGCGTACAGTCGTGGGTCCACAGCATCTGGGACCACCAGAAGTTATTTTGAGACCGGGGAGAAGTATTGCTGCTATTATGGGCTAGAAGTTGCTGTGTTCGAGACAGATGACAACTACAAGCGTCGGTTTGTTGCGTCTCCACAACAGGTAAGTTGCTAAATTGTTGTGCTTTTCTGTCTACCACCTTAAGGCTCATCCAATATCATACGTGCTTACCTCCCTGTGTTGTCGTGCCGAACCCCCTCTCCATGAATTGGAGAATGAACATGCATGCTCATTCCTGAACGTGATTGACCCAAACTACCCAAAGCAAGTAAGGGACGTCATAGACGGGCTTGCGGAGGAGGTCCGCTAGGTGCGTGACAGTATTAGAACTCAACGAAATGACCACCAATTCATTCAGGATGAAGACCGGACTATGGATTTGAAATTGCACGGCAAGCTCCGCACGTGAAAGGGAAGGTTCACCATTTCCTTTGTTGTGAACTTACTTTTCATCGTGTGGGTGATTTCAACTCGGTCCATCTGAGGAGTATTGTTGCTGGACGTGCTGAACTGCGGCATGGACGATGTTCGAGATGGGATGGTGATGTTCGTTCGTAGTGGATGAGGTGCTCATCTTTGGGGGTGTTTGGGTAGTTTGGAACTTTTTGCGCATATATAACAGTGTAACGTACGTTTGTATGTTAATATGTGGGCGGAGGAATCCGTTTCGACTGTGTACCCCTAATGGTTTGTGTTATATGTCCGATCTATGTTGTTTCGCATAGTGGTGAGATTGGTTGTGTGTGGTACTTCTGAACCACACTTGTGTCGTTCACTGATGAATCAAAGGATGATGGGTCTCGCTTTTAACATAGGTTGGCGTTCGTACCGTTTTTCTTGTGTTTATGTGCGTCCATCCTGCTACGAGAACGATATGGTCGCCATGAAGTCCATAATTTGATAATTGCTAGTTACTGTCGCCATGGTAAAGTGTACGACATTCACTACGATACACTATAATTGCTTACAATAGTTGCGTTCTGCATGTTTGGGCTAGGCGTGGGTGTTCACTAATTATTTGCATTGTGGGAGCAGAGTGTGAGATGTAAACCTTGTTTTAGCTGGCACAAAGAAGAAGCCATTCACTGTGGGGTCCAATTGCCCCACTCAACACGTCTACACGTATGGGGTGTAGGGAAGTTAACCACGGTGGGCCGCCCTCTTAATTTACCACTCCATAGGAAGTACACATTCCTAGGAAGGGATTGCGTGGCCTTCTCACCTCCACATATTTTCCATCAATAATTGCCCTCTTTTGGCGGGAGAAAGTGGCGCCAACTACCGTGCACTATTTCCCATACTCCTAATAGTTGGCAGTCAGTATAAATGTCTCCACTGTGTGCATTAAATTCCCACTTCCTATCTCCCTTCCCCCACAACCACCCCACAAGCAAAGCAAAGCAGCTGACATTTCATGGTGGATAATGAAGTCAACTGTTTTGGCCGACCAACTACTATCTGATGCCACTTCCCCAATTAACTGCAACGGTTCACATCTAGGGATGAATACTGCAGGGTCAACAGATTTTGTAGTAGTATGTGGATGTGGACAACCCGCTGAGTACGTGGTCGATCCCGACATACCAGGCAAACGTCGTTCAAAATGTCGTGAGGTACATTTCCACATCCTTACCATTGATTTGTTTCCTCTTGCATTTATTCATGTGATTCTGATTGGCAAATTTGGAAGCCACTGCAGAGAACATACGATCATGACATATGGTTCATGCGGAGTACACCACAGGAGAATAAGGGTATTGTTATTTCACGATTGCAACATTTTGTTAACAAGCTGAAGGCAAGGGTTTTGGAGAGTGGCCTGCAACTGAAGTCGTCAGAGGTGTCACATATGCAGTTGACTCATGACCTAAGGGCTGCGAAGTGGGCAAAAACCACCTGGATGTTGACTACTACGACGTCCGTGGTGATGTTGTTGTCGCTCTTGCTCTGCATGGTGGCGTAACTGAGGGGCCAAACCCCAGAAGGCCGAGTTTTTTGGGTTCTTTTGTGGGCATCCCCATGGGTAGGGTTATTTGTGTCATGATGTACTCCTTTGGTTAGTTTGTCATTTTCTGGGGCTCCATTGTACATTTTGGTTTACTTCTGTAGGGGCGTACAGTTTGGTGTACTTATGTACCTGGGGATCACCAACAGGGAAGATAGTGAACGCGTACATGACCTGTCCCAGGAACCGTTTTTTGGTCTCGTGTGGTTCGTCTCCATTTCCGCATTTGTACATGTGAACATATATATCTGTGTATATATGACTACTAATATGTACATCTATATGTACTGATGTAGCAAAAGCTAATGGTGTACTGTGTGCATGCTGACGTTAATGATATACAACTAGCAATTCTGCCTACCTAACCATCCCCTACTCTGTCCAATCCAAACAACGGGCCAACACTGTAATCCACTCCACTCTCCTCTGCGTACCCGGGTACACCGTACGCATTGGTGGGGTAAGCGCAATGTGTCCGGGAGCGTACATGTGTCACGGTATACGCAGATGCAGTGCATCGTCTACGGTGGTGTTCCTCTATAACGACTATGAGCAGGGGGAAACTGTGGTAAGCTGAGGGGTTTCGCTTAAGAATTCCAGCCAAACAATAAAGCAAATAACGCTACAAAACCGTCATCATAAACAAAGTAGCGTTGCACCCATGCGTCATGTGGAGGGGGGAAAGTTCCTAATTTGGCCCCGCAGTAGGTCCGTTAGACATTTGTCCCAGAGTACGCGCATGTCGTCCTGCGAGAAGCAGAGCGTGTCTTCGTGGAGTGCCAACACGTCCATGAACATCATAACGAACACACCACAGTCATACTCGCTGCAAAAACAATATAAACACACAGAGCGTAAACGACACGCACTATAACTATAACACCTCTAGATCTCTAATTCATTATTCAACACCATTATTAGCGAAAGTGCTGCGAAAACCTAAACGGGGTGTTACCTCCGTGTTTCCTTCTCAAAAACACCAGGCTGGATATCAAGTCTAACAATTAATACCAAGTCTTCGCAAGGAAAGAAAGGTCAACCTTACAGTGTTCAAAACTTTAACATCACAGATCAAACCAACTATTATCTATTACAACTCCTATCATTCATTTCATTTATATTCCGCATTCGAATCTTGCTCTACTTTTGAGTCCCCAACCCCGAGAATAGCTAGATCACCTGAAAACAAAACATTTTATAACGGTGAGATAAACTCAGTAATAAGCACCCCTAACAGTCAAACACACACACAAACCATTTTGAAAACATTTGAGGGGAAGGGGGGCAATGATACGTCTTCCAAACACACCACCCATCATCACAATCTCCCTTGATCATCACTTTTAAAATCATAATTTCACAATTTAATTCAACTGCAACTGTTCCAGTGAACGTTTTGGGTGAGCGACCCCAGTGGGTCTCATCGCCTGCGCTCCGACGTAGCACAACCGCTTAACTCATTCCTGGCCTACCACTACTCCGGCGATTACTGCTTATCTTTTCCTGGCCTACCACCATTAGGGGTGGTTACCGATAGTCCTAGCCCACGTCTCAACCGAGCACGTGGCCGCTCACATGCATGCACTTGTTACCCGGGGAAGGCAATGGCCTTCAGTCAATCCAAATTTATTTAACTCACCCCAATCAGTTCTCTTTCAATTAATGAGTCCTTACCTCTTAACGGAGGTAAACTTAGCATAATCAATTCGCTCATATTCAAACACCTTCCCCCATAGAACTCGCAATAGACATCCAGGAATTTCAGACACAATCGAAATAAATTCCAATCCTCATGATATGGTAAGTTTCAGCTTCCAGACATAACACAACATACAGTTTTTCATCATACAGTCACTTTCATTTCATACACCAGTGTTCTTTTTGTTTTGAAAAGAAATGCTATAAATTCTTACTCAAGTTCCAAAACGTCCATGGTTTCGACAACGCAGGGGAAGGGTTAGGGCATGTTTGTTACCTGGATACCGTATAATTTACGGGCTCGGTTACTTAAGCAAGTTCACTGCTCCGTACCTGGCCCACACACAGCCCACAGTCAGTCCATGCTCACTATAGGACATCCTTGGCCCTCCCACAATTTATAAAAGGATTTCTAGATTTTTTAATTCATCCAAACCTTAACCATGGTTAAGGTTCAGGCTGGCTAGTTTCTGAGTTCAACTTCCAGAAGCTATAAATTTGGTTCCTGATATCCGATTCTAGTGTTCTAAGTCAATCTGAAATCCTTAAGTCGTCCCCCACATTTCCTGTGTTTGAGGTTTGGCCCGGTTCTGACCCAAACTAGGTCAAAATCTCAGTTGTTACAGAATAATCAGTGACTATTTCCCCATGACAGTCCCTTGAAGACCTTATTGTATTGTGGGCTATACTACTTTAAATTGTCCGATTCTAAAACGGAAATTTTTTTTACATCCAGAAGTTCGTCCCCAATAAATTTCATAATTTTTAGCAACCGATTGTGACCTAGGGAATTTTTCCAAACCGTGGTTGCAACCGTCCCAGTTTCAGCTTCTCAGTTTCTGTCCAGGATTTTTAACCTTACTTCCAAAATCCATAATTTTTTATACAGACCTCCAAAAATCACGTTCTTGCCTAAAAACGAAAGATACGTTTGTCTAATAAAACTTTCATGTTCAGTACTTTCCCAAATTTGCAACGTAATTAAGTCGAAAAATCCAAAATCCGTATCCTATACCTGCCGTCCCTGGTTTTGACAGTGTTCGGTATTTTGGCCATAACTATTTCAATTTAACTCCGATTCATAAAATTCAAAAACGAAAGTAATTTTCACATCATAATATAACTACTATAAAAGTTTCATAATTTGTAGACAACCAAAATAATTATACCGAATTTTCAAAGTCCAACCAAAACAGTGTGAATCCTGTCCAAAATATTCGACCCTTTTATGCACGGTTTTCGCTTGTTTCGGGTTACCCAAAAAAATATACCCATACACATTAGACATCCTTAGACCCTTGCCCACACCCAATGATGCCAAAATATTTATTGAGACTAAAAATAAAATCACATTAAAATATTGTTACGAGTACCTTTGATCAAAACCGGATCTAGATCAACGGAAATTCCTCCTTCGTTAAAAAATTTGGGGTGGCTGACGTGATGGCGGCGGTGGTCCGGTGGCTGTGAGGGAATGGAGAGAGAGAGGGGGGAAGAGAGAGAGAGAGACGTGAGGAAGAGAGTGGGAGAGGTGAGGGAGTTAGGGTTTTAGGCTTGGGAATAAAAGGGGAAAAGAGGAGAGGTTTATGAGGGGTTTGATTCTTGCTTAAAATAAAACAATATTTAGCTTGATTTGGGGGGAAACTCATGGCAAAGGGGGGTAATTGCTGATGATTTGGGTTTAAGAAAGACCCAAAAATAACCTAATAAAATAATACTAGTATGGTAATAAATAAAATAAAAATAGTGATCATAAAAAGATCATAATAATAATAATAAGATGGTAGTACTAGAAGTTTTATGGTAAAAGAATCAAAGGGGGAAATTCTTTTTTTTTTTTTTTGAAGATTTAAAACCTTCCAGAAAAATTGAAGATCAACTAGAGGCTTTCTTAAGCAAAATAATTTCACAAGAACTCATTTGGCACTGGCTTGGGTTGACTTGGGTCTAGGTCTGTCCATCCTGAAAATACTTTTCAAATTAAATTTTCGGGGTTTTACAATAACGGACCACGAAACGGGGACATGAAGGTAGCAATTTAACTTGGTCTGCGTGGGGCAGCTCCGGTTGAGGACAGGCCACCCGACAATGTCCGTGTACATGTCCACCTTCATGAGGGGCACACTGACAGAGACTTTCTACAAGTGAAGAAACATTTGTTAATAACAACGTCGTGGCGTGGCAAGGGAAGCATAGACAGAATGGGGGGACGTACCGCTTGAGTGACCAATGCAGCGCGTTTGTGCTGTTGGTCAGGCCGATTGGGGGGCAAGGAGTCGTACACTGCGAACTGTCTGCGCCGTAGCTGCACAACCATTAGCAGCCAAAGTCGTGCGTGGTCACCGTACAATGGCAGCATCACCTGCGACAATATTGTTAGGTCCATTGCACATTATATGCCGCATGCATGTGCTACGTACGTGGGACAGGATGGTCGCGCGCTCACGTACTCCACCGTCGGGTTTAGCTATGTGTTAATGAGGACATCCAAGCTCTTCCCATCCGGGGAAAGTT
The DNA here is from genome assembly GCA_017589665.1 of Selenicereus undatus. Taxonomy (NCBI): domain Eukaryota; kingdom Viridiplantae; phylum Streptophyta; class Magnoliopsida; order Caryophyllales; family Cactaceae; genus Selenicereus; species Selenicereus undatus. Next base: position 102,630,648 of record JACYFF010031957.1, on the reverse strand, counting down.
TCCACTCCGTCTTACATGAGGATACATGGGTGGGTGCGTTAGCATAAGAATTGCAACAACTATGATTCCATAATGCATCGTACGTAACAGAAGTACTACAGGGTGTTTATCATACGAATGAAACTTACCAACTGATGTGTCTTCAAGAATATTGTCGGTCGATAACACTTTGCATGTGCACATTGCCGTCTGTGGAGGAGGGCGTTGTAATGGTCAATTGTAAACTTCGAGCGCGCAAATGTTTTGCATCCCTTCTACGTCCAGCTGTGATTGCTATATGACGTCCGTTAAGACAGAACGAGTTAGGGGACATGTGGTTCACATGGACAATCAACAGGAAATTACGGAAATGAATAAGATGTGGTTAGATGGCATGATAACATGACTCACCAGTCAGACAAGGTCCTGAAAGACCAGCACCGTTCGTGCACGGAAGCCAATAGGTGCGCCTCTTCCCTCCCCAAAGGACTGAGCAAATACCTTCGCAGATCCTGCAAGAGAAGAATAAGACATTAGAGTAATAGCACCACAACAACGGCATGGTCACGAAAGCCAGAAATACGCAGTGCGATAACATTGAACACAACTTACACTATCCACAGACGTCAGCTGCGTGGACGTAGAACCGGCCACATCATGTCCCCTATGCGTACGCCTGTCCCGTCCCCTCCAAACTCCCAACTGGGAATCAAGCATCCGTACACCGGGCAATGCCTGAGACATAGAAGCACGGCGTTCACACCGTGATCAGCGCACAATAGTTAAATACATGGTCATTAATGTACACCGATGTGCAGTTGAGTATAAGCGAATGTTTGCCTGTGTACGTATGTACACACACATGCACTTACGTACTCACCCCGCTGTGTCGGAGTGGAAGATGAACTCATACCTGCACAACTTCTCACTGGACGGCCTTGTAAGGGGCAGGGCTGGGGCTGATAAATGATGTCTCCGGAGCAGTCGCCGAACTGCGCTCGACGATGTCAACGCCCGCGGAGTCGCCCATGTCATACAGCTCTAATGCGGCGAGGATGACACTGAGAGTAGCATCTGCATCCTGTTCCAACAACGATTGAAACAGGTTACTAGTGCCATCCCCTCTGCTGGAGCAGTACAGCTTCATAGGAAGGCACACGCTTCTGTATACAGGTTAACCAACGTGACACCAGAAATGGGGTTCCCATACCTGCGTACCGGGTGCGTCACCTCCCTCGCCAGGGGAAGAAGTGCGTGGCCTGCGGCCACATTCGGGGGCAACCTTGATTGCACTTACGACATCATCGACTGGGTCCCCACCGTCGACCTGCAAGCATGTCAACGGAATGCACACATCAAGAAACAATTCTAACCATCCTTGAAATAGGTGACGACAACGAAGTAACAGGGTTAGCTACCAAGTAGACGTACTGGTGTACCATGTTCCCCAAAAGCACATACCAGGGCAATCCCCTACATAAGGGTAGGTCAACATGCATGGATGAACTCGATGGAGGAGGACATGTGGACTTTGTGGGAGAGGGAGACAGACACAATGGGGGGAACGGGGGGCGTGGACATGCATGTAAATGGTGTAAACGTACCTCGGATATAGGTAGCGCACCAACCCCAGTGAGGGGAGGTGCAAGGGTGTGGGACCCTGCTGCATGGATGCCCTCGTCCCTCTGTTCGTGTCAACCTCCCTGTACACATGTGACGACCACAAACAACTGAGGGTTAGGAACCATGACCATCTGCTGGTGTACCATGTGCCACAAACCCCCTTACCAGGGTATACCCCTACAGAAGTGTGGGTATACATGCATGGCTAAACTCCTCCAAGAAGGATAGGTCGACATGTTCAGAGACATATACAGACACAATTCGGGGCGGGCGGTACACATCGAGACTACACCGCTTCTGCGAAACTCACAGGGGGGACATACGCGTGCAGACACACACCTGTAGTATGTGCCTCTGCATGTATACACGTGTGTGTCTGTGCTATATATATATATATATATATATATATATATATA
>JACYFF010031957.1:102605922-102628230 GCA_017589665.1 Selenicereus undatus | reverse complement strand
TGTAAATACATATATGGATGTTTTCATATACGCATATATACATGTGCGCACGTATATATACATCTACATACACACGTCGAAGCATGTATGTATATCTATTTCTACGTATGTGTGAGTAGATGGTTCAATCGTACCTGGTTACAAGGTGCCTCGCATATGTCAACAACTGGAGGTGTGTGGCTGTCATACCATGATTCCTCGGCAGGATAGGTGTCACCACTGACATCCAATGTCTACTGCCGCCCTCTATCCTACAGGCACGTCAGCATAACGACATGTCTATATTACCAACAATGAGAAGCTGCTGGTATACCACGGAAGACAATACCACATACCGCTGACAACCAACAGATGTGGACAGGTATACATAAATGCATATACTTCCACACTTGGGTACACATGAAGAGGAGGGACACATATGTAGGGGAGGGATACATACATACAAACATAACTATCAACCTCACACCCTAACAAGGTTCGCACGCACATCGTACATCCACTACATAGACGTGCATTTACAAGTGACCATAACCTGAGTTTGCGCATTTGCTAACAACGGTTCCAAAGCTTCCGTGTCCGCGTTCTCGCCCACAAGGACGACTGCCTCCGCACCTGAAGAAGTGGTCTCCCTGTCTGAATTGCATGACATTACTTGTTGTGCATTTGGTTCCTCGCTTGCATGTGGGCGAACCTTTTTCGCCCGTTTCTGGTTACAGCGTAACATGCCACCTTTGCGCTTCCCTGCCCCCACAGCTGCTTATGGGTTCACATACGAAGATGTCTGCATGACAGACAGATTACGCCGACGCGGACGTCTCCGTATCCTGTTTGCAATGGTGGAGGTATTTCCCTCTCCTCCCTGCTGCTTGGAGTTGCATGATCCCTCCATGCCTTTCTGTCCATCGTGAACATAACTCCCCACATCCTCTCCCATAGGAGCCTCCCCTGCAATGCCCCCAACGTTGCTCTGGTCACCACACTCATCTGGTGTGCCACCTGTGTTGGGCCCATCCCCGCTGCCTTCCCGGGTCAATGACACCAGCAACCCCTTCTCCACTTCAGCAGCTTCTCCGCTGGCCATGACTAATTTCATCATGTACTCTAGCTTCTTCTTCGTGGCAGCATGGGCCTCTTTCTCCAGGTGCAGCGCCTCCCTCGTCCGTCGTAACTGCTCCTCCGAGCTCAGGATGCCTTGCATTATCCACCTCTCGTAATTAGTGCATGGTCCACCTTGCCCTTCCCCATTCTGATGCGACTCAATTCCTGACACGTGATGCAACCTATCCACTGTAACCAATGTTCGTATGACCTCTCCACCCACCACCCCCACATGTACAGGTCACATAACTATGCTCTCCTCTACTCTAATGACACCTCTCCATATGCAAATACTCGACACTACATAACATGCCACTCATATGCATATGTACTTGACATCCAGGACAGCGTACCCCAAGCCCCGCCATCCACATTCACACTGCACCGACACATGCACCTACATTCAAATTTTTCCGCCCCGACAGCGAATTTCTGCCTCCAACAGTCTAGACGGCAACAGTAAGATACACAAGCATGCAGACCATACCTGTGTATCGTCCATGTACGCTTGGAATTCGTCACTGCCACAGAAAGCCTGTACTGTCGGCTCTCCTCTCTCTACATCCCGAACTTCCAACGAGGGGCCCATCTGCACAACCACACACCACCATTACCACACACAATAACTACAGCACATCAGTCACCACGAATATGAACACGATGCACTTCACCTGGTTATCCTTCACGAACGAAAGAAGCACGGTTGCAAGGTAGCTGTGACCAACGTACAGGTTCACCCAACTTGCAATTCGTGGCACGTATTTCTCATCTGCATGAGCATACAAATTTGTATGCTCATAGAACCACACATGTTCGACACACATAACACCACACGTTACCCTCCTTACGTCACTCTCCCATAACAACGCAACAAAACATTCACATAATTTAGTCACGTACCTGAAGCATCATCGCAAATCCAGCCATCGGTAAGTTCTTCTTCAAACGCAGCTTCTGTTTCGTCTCCTCTATTGCTTCCACCAGGAAGCTCCAAATGGCCGCCGACCAGTTGTACTCTCCCATGTCGTCTACGTCCTCAGTCATCCCAATCAACTCCCACACCACACCACCAGCAGTACGCGGGAATAGTATCCCACTCATCACTAGCAAGGAGTACAACTTCCTAAACAACACCAAGCTCTCCACAGTGTTGTTATGCTTGCACAACTCCACCATAACTGCCACATAGTTCCTATACAAACTCACATCGGACCCAGCACTCCTTCGCCTGTTCCTCTCTCTGGCTAGATGGTCCTCCATGGCTGCCTTTATCACTTCCTTCACCTTAGACGCACCTATGCCCCGATCAAATGTCACTTGTTTTCCGGTGGCTGGCAACCCCGTCAGCAGCGCCACATCATACACAGTGAATGGTATCTCCCTACTTCCAACCTTGAATGCCTTCGTGTCTGCATTCCAGCCTTCCACCAGCACCCCGCACTAGGTGCCTATCCATTCCAAATGGCCTGTCCTTCAACACGGGCCTCCACACAGTTCCCTCCACGGCCGACTTCTACACCTCCTCCAACTCAGCATTCAAACTACACACCGCCTCCAACGCGCACTGATGCCTTATCACCACATCAACCACAACCTCCCCACCGGCCTCCTCATGATGCACATCACTGTACCCTCTCTTTCTACTCACTTTCCCCACCAGTCTCCCCGACACATCGACATCACGGACACAGCCCTTGTCATGTCGCTTCTTAGAATGGAGCTCCGCCATGGCGAACCCCTACTACTGCCACTCACCTTATCTTCCCCATTACTGACAAGTTGCTTTCCGCATTGTCCTTCCCCTCCTCCTTCCCCTCATACTCACTCATGTCATCATCACTATCGGAGCTTGAGCTGCTAACATGTGTCTTTGTCGGCACGCTTCTCATGCGCTTCCGCAGCTCCATGTTGTACACCTGCATAGTAGACAACACCACAAACCCCGTCAGTCAACAACAATAACACAAAACGGGTTCACCGGGGTATATCTACAAGTCCAGCTGCGTATACCTATTGCATTTACCAACATCCCCCCTTACCCTACCCACATCACAACACCACACATGTAACCTCCCCTACTAACTTCTCTACACAATTCATTCCCACCCTCTGCCACACTTCCACACTGCATGCCTCAGTTCTCCACGGTACCGTATACGGTACACCTGGGTGCACCTACATTGAAGTAGCGGTGTACACCGTGCCACAACCAACATCCTCCCACTGTACCCACCCCACCTCAAACCCAACCCACAGGCCAACATTCACTCCCACAGCAGCACCCAACATAGTCGTTGAGAATTTTCAACCATCATGTTCAAGTTTATCATTCACACAGTTCGGTTCATTTCCACGGTTCGCCTCTCATGACAATGTGCTCATCATACGTCAAAAATGAATGACCGCACGTCAACCCTACCCCACTTCACCACCCCATATGACATCCCAATTCGATGTTCACATCTACATTCTACGGACACTGCTCCCCCCCCCCCGGAACTAAATTGGGTCACTTTTAATTGTGAAGGTCATGTACTTCACTTCAGTTTACCCACTACACAAACATTTTCCACCACGGTACCCATCTAGGGAATCCATGGTAAACCATTCATTCTTCGCTCTCCCTCTCCCCATCGCTACCCCACCACACCCTCCTCAGTTCATATGACACTCTATCACCTGCCATCACTCCATTCCATCCTTCCTTTCCCCCCCATTGCTCAATCACAAGTTCATTCATCCATGGCCCAATCCTCCCACGCCCACACATACATAAAATTGAACTTCACAGACCTAAATCTATAGGACGTGCAATACTTACCTTACACTGATCCTCCAAGTTGTGTATTCCTCATGTTCTGCAGCTTCCTCGCCGCCACACCTTCCTCCTGCACTGCTCACCAGGTACTCCTCCTCCACAACCCTCACGCAACACGCCGGCGACACCCACCCCTCTTCGTCCCTTTTAATTTCTCGTCCACGATGTTGCCTGCCGTCTTCTCTGTCAGTTACTCCTTCGCACTCCTCCTCCCTCTCGATTCCTCACTTCACCATCATCCCCCTAACTTCCACCACTAACTGAGTCCCCAGTGTTCAATTGCATGAGGGCCAAACTTGGAAAATGAACAAGGGTATTATGGAAATTTTGCCATCTTTTGACTGTCCCCCACTTCTCCCCCCCCCCCCAATTTGACACCTATTTGTTCTAAAAAAACCGGCTTGTTGCCCCACATTTGAAGGCCCACTACCTTGTAAATTTCCCTTAAAACACTGCCCAACAAAGAAAATCACTAAGATATCAACTTTCTAAAAAGGACCCACGAACATATGAAATCACCCAGAATTAATTGCACAATGAAATGAAACAATAATCTAAACAAGACACACCATCTCCAAAAATGCATATGAACTCAATAAAAAATTATCAAAATGAAATTACAAGACGAAGAAAACAACAAATCTCCTTTGAATACGACTTTGAATTAAATCACGTCATTGAAGAAACAGAGAGAAATGGAGTACTAGAAGTCGCCAAGTTGGCAGGCTACCACCATTGGCCCTCATCTTCATCTCTAATAGCTATAAAGCCACTAGCCACACCGCCAACCACAATTTCGCCTCTCTGCCACGACTCCTTTTCCCCGACAAGAACCTTGATTAGGTCTAGGAAAAAAGGAGAGGAAAAAAAAGCAAACTTTATTTGAGAAAAACAAAGAATTAGGGTTTGGATTGGAGGTTTCAGAACGTGAGGCGGTGTCAAAGATTTGAGAAAAATATACATTGGACCTAGAGATGATTAAATTTGAGATGAAAGAATGAAATTACCTCAAGTTTATCAACGAGGACTTCTTTCCAATGCCATTAAGATCGGATAATCATTCATGAGATGAAATTACCCTTTCCAATTGAAAATCTCCAATGACAACATTGACCAAACCTAGAAAAAATAGAGAAAAACATCTAATTTTATTTGACAAAAAGAAAGAATTAGGGTTAAGGGGTTTAAGAGAAAAAGAAAGAATTAGGCCTTGGAGAGGAAGAAAATGGCGATCCTTCTCTCTCATCTTTATCTGTATTCTCATGTCCACCTTCTCTCTCATCCATTTCTCTCTCTCTCTTAAAAGGAAAAAAAAGGAAAATTTACAAGGCAGACAGTCATCAAATGGGTGGAAAAAACTAATACTTTCCTCAACAACTTGGTGTTGCTTTTGGCGGGAAAGTGAGGTCGGAAAAGTAGATGAGGGGTTGAAAAGACAAGAATGCCCTTCTTTAAGTGGAGGGCTTTGATTGTGAAGGTAAGAGGAGAGAGATTGAAGCAGCTAGAAGAGAGAAATGTCCATGTGATTTCTGCAGTCAAAACATCGAAGACAGAGAGCAAGAGTGGGGCTTCCATAGGAGGAGAAGGGTGAGGTAGAAGAGGATCGAGCACAAGGGAGGAAGAAGAAGAGCAACGCATGGTAGAAGTGAATTGAAGGTATGTGCTTGGGAGAACGCATGGTGAATTAAAGAAAGGGAGCAAGAGTGAGGTATGAGAAGAACAAAACTGGAAGAGGAAGCTAGAGAGGAAGGGGGTGGCACTAGTGGTGGCAATAACGCATGGTGGGGTGAATTCAAGGTATGTGCTTGTAATTAAGTGTACTCTGAGAAGAAATTTGTAGATCTTGTTGGAATGGAAAGTGTAGGTGGTGATGAATGTGGCATTGTGTTTTGTAAATGTCCCAATAGTGGGGAATTTTTCCTTCATTTCTGTGCTGTTTGGGTTGGGAAGGGTGGGCAAAGGTGAGCACGTGAGCATGCTTTTTGGAATACACAGCAAGGTTAATATGTAAACTATGGTAGACAGTGGACTTAGGTGGGGTATACCTTATAAGTAGGTGTTATGCATGGAATGACAAGGACAATGATGAGACAATAACCTAAATGTTGGTCCTAAGAATGGGAGGACGTAGTGTGACAGTGATTTAGTGAATGGGTGTAGGTAGACCGGGGGAAGTAGCCAAGTAAACGGAAAACGTGACGTGGTAGGTGGTGGTAAATTGTGTGGGTGGGTATATATGACACAATAATACTGTCTGTGCAGCGGGAGGTGGGGGCGTTGTTGTGGCATACGTGTGCTATGATTGGAATGTGGTGAGGGTGAGGTGTGATTGGGAAAGTTCGCGTAAGTGTTGCGGCGGATAGAATGGGTTAGGTATTTGATTTGGGGTACGGGGATGGTGAGGTCAACAGTTGTGGGTAGATGAGGGGGGAGCTGGGGAATACTGCAGCAGTCCTTACCCTATGTGTGTTAAGTGAATACCATCGTACACATAGTGAAATGGTTGGGTAAGATGGTAGGGACATTGGCTGGGACAAACTTATATAAATGTGATATGCAAATGCTGGGTATGAATGGAGTACATGACTCAATGTTTGCTTCGTCTGACATGCAGGTACAGGTTGCAACGTTGGCCATTGATTGGGAAGAGGATACAAGGTGCTGGAGAAGGTGGGAGCGGGAGGGAGATAGTTATGTATGTTTTGGGGGGGATGTTGGTGGAAAGTGGAGATGGAAAACTTACATATGAGGGTGGGTCGAGGAAATGTATGGTGATGAGGGAAGGAATGGGGGGCGGAGGAACTGCTGAAAATGGTGAGGGAGATGACAAGGAGTGATATGTCAGAGGAGAAATTATGGTACAGTTTGAAGTATGATAGGGAGATGTTAGTGGCAGTTGAAGGGGACAACGATGTGCAGGTGATTTTCAAGGGTAATGACGAGCATGGCTACATGTATGTAGCCGGGAACGTTAGTCTGGTGAGGCGACTACATGCGAGGGCTACTGTGTGCGAATCAAGAGTGCGAGATATAGGTGAAGGTAAGCAAATAGCCAGAAGTAGGGGAAAGTGCAATGATGGTGAGGAGGTGGATGAAGAACGCGACAACAATGAAGCAGGAGTAAAACGGTACGACTTTGATAAAATGTAATTGTTGAACTCCACTAACCATTTGCAGGTGGGGAAGCTGATGCCTTATATGTTGGTGTACAGTAACTGCAGGTCATTGGGGGTCGAAGAAGGGGAGCTGCCGGCGAGCAGGCTACGTCTAGGAGGGGATACAATTGAAATCTCAGATGACGATGAGATATTTATCGCGTCGGAGGATGTCGGTGATGAAGAAGCAACAAAGGAGGACAATGCAGGGGATGAGCGAGTAGCTGAGAAACAATGTGGTGATGGGAACAAAAGTAAAGGGTGTGCTTATTGGAATGATCTCAATGACAATGTGTGGCCACGTTCTGGGATGGAAGCCCAAAGTTATCATTGTAAGCTAAGCATATGGAAGAAGTTCCAGGATTTTGTGTATGTGGTGTGCCCCACAGGGCTACAGTTTACTGTGTATCCCCGGCTTGCTGCGGAGATTTTCCCCAACTTGCTGGCATATACCCATTGTGCAAGCATTGAGTACCATGGTAAACACTGTGCCAAACCCGGGTGCACGTGTTCCTATGCACAACACAGCAACAATGTTAAGTATGTGATGTGTGTCAGTGAAGACGTCTAATGTGGTTGTTCCATTTGGCCGTAAGCTATGTTCTGTACAAATTGTTCCTTATGGTGTTGGTTGTTTTTCGTAAATATCATGGACAAGGAATTGAGATGTGACATGTTATGTTCCCGTACCGTTATGTGTGCCATAAGGCTGCAGTTTATTGTGTATCCCCAGCCTGTTGGGGAGATTCCCCTAACTTGCAGGCTGCGCAGGCGTTGTGTACCATGGTAGACACTGTGCGAAACCCGGGTAGACGTTTTGCTATGCACAGCATACCAACTATGTCAAGTGTGTAATGTGTGTCACTGAAGACTTCTAATGTGGTTGTTCCATTTGGCCGTATGCTATGTTCTGTACAAATTGTTCCGTGTGCTTTGTTGTTGTTTTTTAACGTCATGGACATTGAATTGAAATGTGATATGTTCTGTTCCCGTAGTTGTAGTTTACTGTGTATCCCTGTCCTGCTGCGGAAATTCTCCCCAATTCGCACGCACATACCCATTACACAGGTGTTGTGTACCATGTTAGACGTTCTCCCAAACCCGGGTAGACATATTGCTGTGCATAGTACAGCAACAATGTCTAGTGTGTGATGTGTGTCCCTGAGTTAAGATTGAATTGTAATTAAGGATTGTGAATTCCTGAGTTATAAAAAAAAAAATTAAAAATGTTGTTTGAGTCCTTAATGTTGGTGGAGCAATGGATGATTTTGTGGTTTTTAAATAGGAAATTTTGTGGTTCTTTCTTTTTATGACTGTCTTCCTTCAAATGACAATAGACCGTCACTGTGACTGCGTACATTTTGGATTACACGCGAAAGAACACTATCTACCAAGGTAGACGATGAACAATATCATGATACATGTACACCCGGTGAATTGCAGCTCACAATGGAAACAACAGTAACAACAAGCTTATTTTACTGGCATAGAATATCAGCAGTTGGTAATGCATACATGTTGTGTATCCTGATGGATAGATCACTTCAGACGTCAAAGGAGCCCACTTCCAGATAATAACATCATGTGCTTGGGTTCGGGTCCAAGTCGAGAGATATTCGTCCTATCTTCCTCGCTAGTCCAAAAATATATGGGTAAATATGTGGGTAGCAATTAGCTCGTCCACAATTGCTAGGCTTATTAGCACATATAAGAACAAAAGTTATTAGTTCGTCCACAATTGCTATTGTTTAAGTATTTATTTATACTTTCAATTGGGTTATTCGGGAGCATAACGTAATTTATTTTGATGCAACTCTGCTGATTCAACCTGCAATTGCATAAGCAGAAATACATACATAAAATATTAAATTCAAATGCAACGCCCAACTTAATTAAATTTTAATTGAGATAATTCAACTTAATTAGCATAATGTTAGGTTCGGGCCGTTACCCAGATCGCGTAAAACATTAACATTCATTCAATTAGTAGCAGGCAACATATCGATAAACATTAACATTAGTTCACTTGTTGTCGAAGCCAGCCTTCCCACAAATACAAATGTTACAATTCCATGCAAATAAGTCACCACATCAAATGACCACCCATCTTTAATCCATGCCTTATTTGTCAAGCTAAATACATTCGGTAAGATGGTACAACAACTACTACTACAGCATCCAACAGTTGCACAAAGTACAAGCTAGGTACATCCGGACACACTGTCCATCAACTCAAAAACATATAGTACATATACCAGTGTTTCAGGCATTGATTACCACGGTAAGCATGATACTAGGGTTGGGTAAACATTGATGCTGGGTGTAACCAGTGGGCCTGAAAAATTACACAGCATCGCAGACGATTGCAACTTCGCCCAAACTTGTTGGTTATATAGTAACATACCTGTCGTTGTCACCAACCCAACAAAGCACATACAAAGGTCGCATGCAATCACATCCTACCTGTGCGTGCCACATACAAACCATTCAGCAAATCTTTAAACTCTATAATGCCACCTTGGTATCTGCATCAAAATCTGCTCAGGCATTACGGCAGATCCTCCTCATATGTACGACTTCGCTGCATTTCGAGCACCTTCGACCTTTGTTGCCTTGGGATTGAGACTACGTTGTCATTCATTGTTGGGGGGGGGATATGCATCGGTTGTACTCTTCATCGAGCTCTCGTCTACCAACAACTAACCCCGTCTATCTTCTTCCCAAGCTTCTTCATGTGGCTATTTACAAGCCACGACGCCAGCATGGGTCGTAATATAAATAGTCATGTTATTTATTTTTCTTGAAAATCATACTCACATCCATAACTCCCTCAATTGGCATTAACATTTGCTGGTTATGCTTCAACCTGTACCACACTTTCTGCTCCGACTTATCAGTACCAATAGTCTCCTTCACTATTCTATGCACCTCCTCCATCCCCATTACCTCCTTCGCCAGCACATATCTCCTTGACCCTCCCTCATACTTCACTTTTCCGTTTCCACATTCCTCCAACACTCCTCCCATAACACATACACAACTAATTCCATCCCCCCTCCACCTCTTACCACGACACCATCTCTATCCATTTCATGTGATAGTCACAATAGCCACACTCACAAATCGCTTTCCTGACCGGTCACTTCATTCAACCTCCGTAATACCTTTGCAATTGCCCTGTTATGTCATACGTTAAAAGCATTTTGTTAGCTCATATTTCAGTGCATCATTTACTTCACACAAGTGACTCACATAGTGCCCACCACTATACCTATCGGTTTACCTATTTCCTAAGTTATGTCTACCATGGTATACCAATAAGCTTTCCCGGGTTTACCAATGTTGTCCTGCAACCACGGTGATCACCTTTTCACAACATGATTACCCGTTTTTATAACTTCTTCACTTCTCCCCTTGAAGGAGCTATTGCCTACCCCACAACTTATCCACTCACACTACCATTGTCATGCATAACTCTATATGCCTTGCTATAGCACTACAATTGTTTTTTGGGAGGGGGGGATGTCTACCTCCCCTCAAATTTGTCTTATACACTAATGTTTTCACTACATTTCCATGCAATTTGGTTTACCCAACACCGATACCCCTACTACCATGGTATACAATCAACATTATCATGGCATACATATGTAACCAATCAATCACCATTCACAACAACAACAACAGTGACAACAAACTGGTTCTATTTACATATAACTCACATTTGCCACCGAGTATGACATACTTGTGGTATACCCAACTATTTGAACCTGCCTACCAATCTGGAATCTTTCTACTCCTTCCTCTTCACGTTAGACGGTCATCATCCTCATAACATCCCCACCTTCATCACAAATAACACAGAGGTAGAAAAATGGTTGACGCCATTGCTGATGTTGAACCCATACGAAGCTTGCCTTACTGCAATTTCTTCACCCTTCTCCAGATCCCTGCTCCAAAACCAACAGTTTCACACCAAAATTATAAGAATTTCACATATTCAGTACGCAAGTTATGAGAGGTGAGGGAGTTTAAGCGATTTGGAGCTACAGGGTGTTGCTGAGGTTGAGAGGGATAGAGCATTTGATGAGAGAGAATAAGCCCAAACAGTAGACTTCAAAGTAACCACTTCTACTTAAATGTTCTTCCCTCTGCTCAACCAAATTGACAAGATCAACCCTAAAATTTTAATTGGAGGCACTTTAGTCATTTGCATTTCTCCAATAATTTTTCCCACTTGTTTTCCCTCCAAAAGCAACACCAAAATGTTAAAAAAAAAAATGAATTGGTTGCATGCCTATTGATGTCTCATCTCCCAGTAAATTTCCCAAAAAAAAAAAAACCTTCAATCCAGTAAAAAGCCAAGAAATGAGGGGGGATCAGAGTTAGGCTGTCAGGGGAGCAATAATGTAAAGCCAAAATTACCCCTCAAAAAGCACACTTGACATGACAAAATTACTATATTACCCTTATTTTAATATTGCATATAACAGTGATTTATGGGGGGCAAAAATAAAAAGCCCTTGAACTTTTGATGAATGTAACAAAATGCCCCTCAACTTTAAAAATGAGGTAAATACCCCTTGATTTAATTGAGTTACTTTATGAATTTTATTTTTTTATGTTAATTGATGATTTGGCTTCTCTAAAATGTGACATGGCGAGATTTGGAAATAAAAAAGCCATATAAGCATGTTATTTGTTCAGAAAAGTTACATAGTCTACTTTACACAATTATATTCAGTGACAAAAAATAGGACAAATTGAAACCGTACAGAACATAGGAAAATATTTAGGCTGAACATTATTGTATTTTAGTGATTCGTATTTGAAATGTAGAATTAAGGCTACTACTTCCGTCAACTTATAACATAACTTTTTAGTTTTTTTAATTTAATTGATAAATTCATAATTTCATCATACATGAGTTAGGAAAATATTACAGTAATCAAATTATCATAAAGATATATGGATTATTCTTTTTCGTTTTTTCTTTTTTCTATAGAATTATTTCATAGACTCGATTGAAACAAATTGAGGATTTCACTCCTATCAATCGAACACATCGCACTCTCGCATCACCTTTTTGTTGTCTTTTTTTTTTAACTCTCTTATTTCTTGATAATTTTTCCACCTTTCTCGAAAAATTATTAAAATGCTTTTTTTGGAAGAAAAATGCTTGTGTATATAAGATTAATTAAAAATAAATTTCATATGAAAATTTAAAAATATCGTATGCTACGTTCTAGAAATTAGGTTCATTCATAGTTGATTGTTCCCCCTCCTTCTATATAAAAATAATTATATATATTAATTTTGTGTTTTATACATGCCCTCAATATGATTTGATTTGACAATACGTAAAGCAATTTTTGAACAATTCATATTAGTTGTTGAAATCTTTCTAAGTGTAAGTTAAATTGTCAAGCTAAATAAGATTATGAGATTGAAATGAAAGACTTTGATCTACCTAGATGAACTTTTGAGCTGGTTTTTCTATTAAAAGGGGAGGGGGGGAATTTCTTTGTTTATTGTTGGCCTCACCACAATGTATGAAAAAATATGATGCACTATATTGTTTGATCATAAAACTTTTTTGGGTACAACCAGGAAAACCAAAGATAATATTGAATTTGATTGTTTTTTAGAAATAAAAATATTACATTTAACACAATATACATTAAATTAAGCGACATCATTTTAACATGCCATGTCATTTTTTAAATTTGTCACATCATTAATTAATAAAAAGAAATAAGATTGGATAATAAAGTCAAGGGGCATTTGCCTCATTTTTAAAATTGAGGGGTATTTAACACCTTTAACTAAGAGTTTAGGGGTAATATATTTTTAGAACTCATGATTTATGCTATAGGGGAGATCATTGACGTATAAGCTTATAGTGTGCTCCTTTAACTGTTCAATGAGAGAGCACGTTGTGATGGTAAATGACTAGAGTTGGAAAAAGGTAATCCGACATGATTATCGATCCGAACTCAACACGAAGTTAAGAGGGTTTGAGTACGAACTTTCAACCCATTTAATTCAATGGGTTGACACGGTAAACTCGTTTAATTAATTGGGTTAGATTGAGGCCGAGAATCTCAACACAAAAAAAAAAACCTATTTACCCCGTTTAATTAAATGGGTTAATGGGTCAACCCGTTTAACGATTATTTATTTACCGTTTACTATTTACTGTTTACTTTTGGCAGGAATAAATTACACTTTTGGACTGTTGGAGGGATATTTGGAAATCAAATTTTGGACTTTTTAAAGACCCTCAATCTCTCGGTCAAATGTCTTTTTGAAAAGGGTTTGTATTCCTCCAGAAACCCTAACTATATAAATGATGAGATGAAAATTAAAATCCCTAACTCCACTCCAGACCATTCACTCACTTAGTCTCTCTCTCTCTCTCTCTCTCCTCATGCATTCTCTTACTTCTCTCTGCTTTCTGCTCACTCCTCAGTCGCTCTCTGGCTCTCTGCTTTCTCATCTCTCCTCAGTCGTTATCTCTCTCATCTAGTCTTCTCTCACTTAATCCTGCCACTCCGGTGGCGGTTTCAGGCAAGTATTATCATGTTTTCTTTGGGTCGCTAACTGAGGCTTCCATTTTTGGTGGTTTTTCGAATTTTCCAGTAAGTTATGTGATTTTTGTGAGATTTTCCAATTTGAGTTTTTAGTTGGAAGTTGAGTTCTTATTTTCCAATTTTCTGGTTACCATGCGATTTTTTGTGCGATTTAGGAGTTCCGTTTTGCGGTTTCAACTCAAATCTGACTAAACCTTCTTCTCTTTTTAATTTTTAATAATTTTCGTCAAGAGATCTGAATATTCCAGCAAGGTACACTTCTTTTTCTCTCTTTTATTTGTCGAGTTATACTTTTTTCGGGCCAGTAATGGACTAATTTTTTGGGATCTGATATTCTGGCTCTGTGGTTTAATTTCCGACAAGCTTTTCATGTTTTTGTTTGTTCTTTGCTGCTTCTGTGTTGTGATGCAAAATTTGTTGATTTCATTCAGAAAAATGACTTCAATGGAGGATAATGTGATGAAGATGAACTTGCATGATGATGAAGACAATTCTGTTGCATCCAAGAGTGAGGTTGGGAGTGGGGTTGATCAAAAGTCTGCCTTGGAGACTGCCTTCTAAGTTCTCTTATTGGTTAATTCGGATATTTTTGTGGAGTTTGTTGGTTAATGGCTATGTAATTCAAATAATTTGGTCCTTGTTTGTTTCTGTTTAAGCCTAGAATTAGACATTTTAGATGCTTATGGTTTGTAATTTGGTAAGTTTATTTTCATGTTTAATGTTCTATTTGTTACTATGCTGCTAGCTAGCTTCTGGGTAGATGCTAGAAAGTTGAAACTGAAAAGTAGCTACTTGCTTATCACAAATTTGGTGTTGGTTTCTGGTTCCAAAAGGACCAATACTGCTTATGTTAAACAAGTTACACGATAAATGGGTATCCTGAACCGTTTAACCCGTTTACTTAAACAAGTTAGGCTCAAGTCAACCTGTTTAATTATTAAACGATTCAGGTCAAAAATTCTCAACCTGTTTATTAAACAGGTAGGATTCAGGTCGGGGGGTTTTCAACCCATTTAAGTTCGACACAAACATGAATCGGACCCGACATGACTTGTTACCCAACTCTATAAATGACCAAGCCACCGCTAAAATTATCTAAATATCCCCCACAGTAATGTCTTATTTATTTTTAAGTTAGTAACATAAGATAAGATGTCTAGTTGTTCACATTGATTAGTAAATATGCTTATGCAGCGCAAATACCATGTACTATTTGGCTCAAAAAGAGCTTGTTTGAGAGTTGACTATAGTAGAGCATGTGTGCCCTTTTTTTAACTACAAATTGTGTTTCACAATGCCACCCTGGCAATATGTGGTTCTTAATGCCTTGATTGTTTCAAGTCGATCTTAAGAAGAGCGCTATCCACTTTCAATTGGACTTTTTAATGGGCTTATGATGCACACAAAAGTGGCAGTTAATAGCATTGGATTTTAGCTATGAACCCACGGAGAATTACTTTGATGAGTGGGAGAATTACTTTGATGAGTGGATCTAAGCCAAGGGAGTCTCTATACAAGAATGCATTTTGAAATATTTCATAATACATTTTGAAATATTATAATCCAAGAATGCATTTTGGCTTTTCGAACATGAATTATAGGTTTAGATTTCAGAACCGCTAAATAACATCAAAACTCAACTATAATCTTTAAAGGGTTAGCGATTCAAAATCTAATGTGAACTTCAGAGTTACTGAATTTTTAAAGTTGATGGTTAGATCTAAGCCAAAGCAGTCTCTATGCAAGAATGCATTTTGAAACATTTTAGAATGGAAATCTATGTTATAATCCAAGAATGCATTTTGACTTTTCGAACATAATATAGACTTAGATTTTAGAGCCACTGAATAACGTCAAATCTCAACTATAATTTTTAAGGGTTAGCGATTCAAAATATAATGTGAACTTCAAAGTTACCTTGTGCCACTATGACTAGAATTCACCCCACTTTAATTATCATCTAAAACCATAATCAATTGTCATATTCTTTTCTTTCGTAGAATCCGTATTAGCCTATGAAAACATAAAAAATTTTACAAGTTAATTTTACATGCCATAAACTTATCTCTATTTTAGTTCATTCAGATAAATCACAAATAACAATAAGATCAAATTACATTACAAATTGAGAGTGAGGAATTGAACTTGAATCTAATATACTTAGAACCTTTGTTTTAACTTTGAACTACTAGTTTAAGAGCATGCTCATGATTATATTCTTGACGTAATTAACCATCGTAGCAAGCAAAATCAAATCTCATGAAAAAGTTACTTTCGTCTTGGTCGCTGAAATTAAACTTCCCTTTAAATTTCCCACTTCTTTTCGTCGCTTTACCTTAACCAACAATCCTATGAGAAAAACTACCTTAACCGCCAATGCCCGGAGTCTTCTTTCTGACAACTAGGGCATCATTTCAGAACTTTTGCTGATTCCATCAAAACCAAGACAAAAGATGGGTTCACTTTCGGCAATCAAAACTTGCAAATTTGGTCTAATGTCTTCTCTCCTCTTTATCATCACATCAATCCAAGTATCCTGCTTTCAGTACGAAGTGGGAGGTGAAAAGGGATGGGTCAAGCCCCATGGTCGCACGTTCGAGACATACAACCACTGGGCTCAGAAACATAGATTTCACGTTGGAGATTCTCTGTGTAATTCCTGTTCAAATCTTTACGTTTGGAGTTTAGAGAATTATTATTATGCATAAGCAAAAAGAAATAATTTCCTGGGAAGACCAGAAATAGAACTAGGGTTGCATTTTCCCTTAGAAGATCTTGCATTTTTTTCGTAAAAGTCAAACTGGCTCCTTTAAAAAAAAAAAGCAAAAAACTATTTCAGCCTTGCGTTATGCAAGAGACCAATTTTTTAAGAAAATTGGTTCCACTGATTAGTCAAACAGTTTGATAATATCCAAGTCTGAAATATTTTGTTTGTCCTGATAGATTTCAGGTATACCAACGACTCCGTGCTGCAAGTATGCAGAGAGGACTATGAGGACTGCACTGTACACAACGCGGTATCCAAATTTGAAAACAGTCGAACTATATTCATTTTTTATCGACCGGGTTTCTTCTACTTCATCAGTGGGAAGCCTGGCCACTGCCAGGCGGGTCAGAAGATGGTCATTCGAGTCATGGCACAATACAGTGTTCACTGCCCCACCATCAGCTCCCCTGCGCCCTCACCCTCACCTGAAGGGCCCGATGGTGTGGACAACAAAGGCGGACTAGGGTGGACCACTGATTCATGGGGTGCTGCCACCCTGGCAAACTCAACAGAGGTGCTATCGTCTGTCACTACTTATGTGCTGAATATGTTCATGGGGGTTGTCATTGTTCTTTACGTGTTCATGGATTAGGAAATGCAAACAAGAGCTACTGGTTAACAAATCACCAAGTATTGACACTGATGTATCCATGCTTACCATCGAATAGTGGCTGGTATTGAATGCCAGGGTTAAAGCGTTTCAATGCAGCATCTGCCCATTACCTGCTAGTGTTAAAGCGTTTCAATGCAGCATAAATGTGCAGACTTTTTCTATTTTTAAGAATGAAACGGTACAAATCTGATAACTACCATACGCAAATGCAGTGCATCTCAGTTCAGTGAAAAACAAGTACAACTGGCACTAATAATTTTGGCTCTACGTCTCAGATGAAAGTTGACCAAAGCCAGGCATTTTACAGTAAATTTCCAGTGGGTGGACAATCAACAGTTCACCGATATCAGAACCCAGAGGCATTCAACCTCAATCCCATTCACCCCCTTCCCTCCCAAACAACCAACAAATATCCAGCCCGTAGGACGATGTATCACAAAAATTTGATCCTTCCTTGCTTCCACCTCTTTTTCCCGATCTTGTGTGTAAGCACGTCCTTGACTCTGCAAATCCATCCTTGAAAACATATCCACGCATATTGTGTCGTGCTCACTCTAGAAGGCAAGGCTTTTCGATCCCTGCTGCACTAACTAAGACAGACAGACGGAAATTAAAGGGGACAGCTGCATCTGAGTGATAATCTCTGAAAGCCAGGATTGCTGTGATTAATCACAAGTTAAAGACAGCATGGTTGCTCATCTTGTCAAAGCAGAAAATTCCAGAGTAGAATTATTTCCAATAAAACAAGAATTTTAGATCATTAACCCACTTCCCGGGCCCCCAAAAAAGAAAAAGAAAAAGGAATGCAAAGAAATTCTCCAATAAACCAAAATGAAGAATTGATCACACCATATGAGTGCAATAAATTGGTCAGAAGTTGCATGTCTCCAGGACTACCTCATAAGCCTGTTTCTGCTTGTTCGTTATGGCTAGCGAGAACAGAGCTTCAGAAACTCCTTCATAGTCATAGGGTAAGGGACCAGCTCATTAGCAGATTTCTCCAATTGTTTATCACCGCCTTACCAGACGTGCAGCAAAAGCTCCATCCATTGAATGCTTGACCGGGCATGAACGAAAGAAACCGAGTTCAGTTACGAACTCAGAATGAACATATCTATGAACAGGATCAACTTGGAATTCCTGCACCCAATAAAGAAATAAGTAAATAAAAGCGAAAATGCAGAAAAATGAGGATACAAACAACAGCTTATATGAGCTGCAAATTCTACTGTTTTGAACACCCATCAAAGCAACCCCTACCGGATGCCTAAGAAGAAATGCAGCAATCCTCTCTTCATTCTCCTCAGGATCTACGGAGCAGGTACTGTACACGAGCACCCCATCTGTTCCAACCAAGCTGATTTAAAAGGGGGAGGGGTTTAGCGACAGGGGACACATTAGGATGCAAAGACGAAAAAATGCATGGACTAATAGGAAGTGCAGCTCATGATCTCACTTGCAAGCAGCATCCAATAGCTCATCCTGCAACTTCTTTAGCTCTTCCATATCCTCTAACCGTCTATTCCAGCGCAAATCCGGTCTCTTCAAAATGAACAGCAATCGTATGAACAAGTTGACCATTTTGGATGCTAAAAACATTTTTAGACTATGTGATGGAAAATGGAGTAATAAAAATGGAACAAAAGCAAGGATTCAAATGTCTCGGGCAAACCAGAACAAAAAGAACCTACTTTGGATAGTACACCCAGTCCGGAACACGGCGCATCCAGTAGAACTTTCTCAAACGTCGACTGATTTTCATCCTGCAATGAGTAGACGTATTTGCTTCAGCTAAACAAAGCTAGCAGTCAAAGGGGATCTAATTCTCAGTAAAACTTACTGCAAAAGAACGAAGATCATCATGAATACAAGTGATCACATCATCAAGGCACTGCAGCTTGGCTGTCTCTCCAAGGATCCGAAGACGGCCCTTATTTACATCAATTGCCGATATCCTACCTAAAGCACTATGTCATTTACAAACAGAACCCAGTTATTGGTAATTAAAAACTCTTAGGCAGAGACTATATTCTCCTACCTTGGCCCCTCAAGCAAGATGCCATGAAAAGTGTTTTTCCACCTGGAGCAGCACAACAGTCAATAATGCAATCACCAGGCTGTGGATCCAGAACAGAAACTGCTAGACCTGCAGCAAAGTTTGTGATTTGAGAGTGAGGTTGTTATCCAAGGTATTCTGCTGAATCATCAGGACTAATCTATGCCTACTCAGACCTTTACATTTCAACTGAAGAGCTTATGTTAGACACCAAACACTCCGACATGAGTATGAGACTAAACACTCGAATTTAGACCAAAAACGTGCAAAATTTTCAGAGAATTGGCAACTTGGACACTTTTAGTCATAGATGACACCTTTACCCACGGTCAGAATGACATATGACCAGACAGTTTGGATAGTCCTAAGCCAAGGGCAAGGATGGCTTGTTCATCAATGTGGTAGCAAGACAACAGTTTACATGGACTTCGCCCTTGAAGGAGCAGATGTGCACAGGTAGGAGCTAGTAGTCATTATCAGAATATCATGAATGGCATTATCATTCCATCTCCAACTATACCATGAAAATAGCATTAACATTGAACTGCTGACCTGCACTCTCATCCTGGACAGAACACAAACCCTCTTTGAGAAATCCATTTTGAATTACCATCTGCTATATGAGAAGATAAGATTAGTATCTATAATCGCCAGTCAAAGAGACTCCAAATTAAGACAATTGCACCAAGAGAGCACCTGCATTCCACTTCTGATGCGGACAAAATCATCCAAATGCAAAGAAGGCTCGTGTGGAACCTGTAGGGTAAGTATTGTTAAATACATAGAATTTTTTGGGTTTGGGGGGGGGGGGGGGGGGCGGGCTCACTACAGCTTCTCCAGGTAACAGTCCACCTTCAACATATTAAGCTTCATAATGAGGTCATCCCGAGAAAATCCTTTCCCAGAGTTAGCCCTGTTACAAAGAAGGCCAATTCAGCAAGGACATGGGCTTTGCATGTTTCAGAAGTTGTAGAATAATTTAGCATCACTGGTGGTGAGATAAATCGACATACCTCAAACTGAAACTGGGATCAGTGTTATTCCACATCATTAGTTTAACAGCTGCTTCTTGTCCAAGACGCTTTGTCCACCGTCTTACCATCCACTGTGGATAGAGCGTCAAAGAAAGGCAGAGATTGGTAAGCAAGGTATAGCTTCAAAGCATGATATTTAGGATTCACTATGTGCAATGACCAGAGCCATAAATCACTTCTATTGGGGTGGAAGACGGCAGAGAAGCAGACATTAATACCCAATCTTTAACGAATGAAAATACTCCAAACTGTAATGAAAAGAAGCATAGACAACAAAATAGGAGTACACTAATTGCTTACAAACTCACAACTGGATGGGAATAAATGGTAGCGAGGGCACGAGCTTGCATGCGGTCATCACCATCCAACTTGGGTAAAGGAAGGGAGTTATTATCCTGCCAAGAGAAATGGCTTAGGCTTCAACAATATCATCGTAGCTGAACTCTGTACAACAGAAGTTCTCTCGCTAGTGCAGCCAATTCAGGGCAAGTCACCATTGGCTCACATGGCTAGAAGACTAATGAACTTTCATAGTTCAAAATAGTACTCTTCTGTATTTCACGAAAAATCTAATTTACCGATGACTGACAAACCTTCATTGAGACCAGTTTCCGAAGAATGCCATTCACCATGTTGCCTGCACCTGGTCTAAGGGCATACTTTGCAAGCTTCACATTCTGCAGTAAGAACCAATAGCAAGTTCGGAAAAGTCTCCACGGCATGAAAACAATAGTAAGACGGATTGATTCACAACCAATTTTGTCATTTAAAAAAAAATTAATACTCTATAGTCATGTTATGTACAGTTAGAACCAAACTAATATTCTGCAGGTATGTACAGTTCTTAACCACTTATGCATAGAAATTGGTACCAGAGGTGGCAACAAGAACACTTGACTGTCACTAAATTACTTTCAATCACCGGCTGCTTAACCATTCGTCACTTCTAGACACCCTCCTTTCCAGCCAAAAAACAAATTAAATACATGGGTGTCTGACTGATGTGCAGAACTAGAGAGCACTTAATTGCCACGAAGAAAGAAGGCACCAAATTCAGTAAAGTTATCCAAAGGCAATTCTGTCTCTGTATGTTAGCAAATGACGGTTTCACTATTTTGCAAAGTAGGAGACAGTCCTGACAGCTGAAATCTACCAGTCCTCAGATCATTCAGAAGCAATTTAGCATTGATTCAAAACTAAAACCACATCCAGTTTTGTGCAAACCAGAACACGCTAAAATGACAAAGAAAAATAATAAAGAGGTGCTTGAAGTAGTAATTCTCTGACAACCTAACCATTTGCAAATACATGTCCACCATAATAGCTGTCCAGTGGCTATGCCTATGACATATGTCTCAATGAGATTTGAAGAGATATGACTACATGAAAATTAAAGTGAAACAACCCTAAATGGTGGAAATAGAAACCTACCTCATCAACAACAGCATATGGTGGCATTTCCAGTTTGAGAATCTCATAGCATCCAACTCTAAGGATCTAAGAAACAAAAAAATTTCAGTATATTATGCATTGCATTCTGTCACCAAATAAATAAATAAATAAATAAATAAATCTTACTTGTTCAGTTTGAGCATATCTAAAGTATGACATACACTTCACCATACAGAAGCATTTTTGGAATTCAGATAATTTATTCTACATATAAATGACTTAAATGATGCTGTAATTTTTTGTCTCATACATATCTAAGCAAACGATATCAAGTTTGAATCTCATAGACCTCTAAGAAATTGATACCCGTATTAAATATGGAAACATAATAGAGCTACTGACATCCACCCCCTTGTGCTCTCTATTTCTCTCAAAAAAAAAAGTTCTGGACCCTGCCAATTTTGAAATCAACTTTTAGCACCCCTCACAGTTGTCTCTTATAATATTTAACCCTGTCTCCTACAGAAATTGAATAGGTAGGATTTTTTATTTTTTTTTTGGTGGTTTGAGAGATCAGAAGAAAGAAAGAAAATCCTTTTTCTCTGATAAGTAATAATGTAGTTGAATTAAACGACGCCAAGGGGATGCCACCACGGACAACCACAAAATAACATCATCCCCTCAACATGGGCGAATCTACTACTAGGGGAGGGGTGTCCATGGACACCCCTCTCCCAAAAAACATTTAATGACTTATCATGAAAATGTGATTAAATTGATAT
>JACYFF010031957.1:102570735-102605522 GCA_017589665.1 Selenicereus undatus | reverse complement strand
TTCTTTTGTTGAAAGCTTAAAAGTGAAAATATTACAATGAAAAGATTGAACGGAAAATTAAGCTACTAAGATCATCAGAGATCATTGCACACAAAGAAATGGAGAAACCTGACTTTTCTTTTGCTCAAGTCTGCTCAAATGATCATGTCCTCACACAATACTCAACTTCTCTTTTTATAGAGGATATGGAATACATAGGATGCCCTAACGGCTGCAATACACATACTGCTAAAAGATGCTTTCAAATGGCTACAATTGAATAAATTATTTTGCTCACTTTATAGAGCAATTAATGCTAAGAATCCTACTCATCCATATTGAGATTCCATATGCGTTCGTCTACAATAATTTCCTTAAGTACATCATTATCCAGATAATCATCAAAATCCTCATCAAGTTTAAAATACTCTAGATCCCACCTCTAAATAATCTTCATGTAGGTATGTCTTTCCTTTTTCTAATAGAAACTTCCCTGCTCCAACATTAAAGAAATAATCAAAGACGTCTTCTAAAGTAGCTCCTTCTAACTTCATACATTTATTGAAATCTCTATGATAAAGGAAAGTAGTGTTTTCGTAACACAGTAGTATTTTTCCTCATTCAATCAGTGCCCACATTTGATGATAAATGTTGTAAAAATCAAGAGCTCTTGCCAAAGAAGAATCACAAACTACTTCTTGTCATTTTGCAAACCATTCTTATCATTAATCGTCGAGATCACCCAAATCAATTGACTGAATAAGATAGTGGGTTGATTTGCCTTTTCATTTTCATACTTAATCATTGCACAATGTACCTGATTTTACGGACTTCAATTATATGGGGCTCTTGTTGGACCATCAGGACATGGGAGAAAACAATGGATCCTTTTGGACATGCACTTTTGAAAGTTAAGTCACATTTGAGAAGAATGGGTATTTCAAATTAAGGGTTTCCATGAAGTAAACTACCATCCAATTACGCTAGGCTGTCATGATGCAGTTGTCTAGAAGGACTGAATTCGTGGTGAATCTAACCCACCCACTCCAGATGTATCTAGGAAGAAGATCAAAGTATCACGGGTGGATCTACTACTAGGTGAGGACACCCCTCAACCCAAAAAAAAAAATTAATGACTTATTTTAAATGTGATTAAATTGATAAATATAGACACCTCTAAATTAGTGTTCAAAAAATTAATGATACTCTTTAAATATATCCAGCTCACATAATGATATATATATTTTTTTTTAAATATCAAAAGTGCGGTTCTAAAGTTGAAACTTGATAGAAAAGTAAAATAAAATTAAATACACCCAAGCCCAAATTTCTTTGTCTCGCACGCTCTCTTATCTGGAGTTTAAACTTTGAATTTATTCTAATTCTAATATCTTTAACTTGCTTTTATTGTTATTATTTATTTTTTCGGCTATTTAGTTGCAATGTGTTCTTAATGCAGATTTTTCTTTAATTTGACATTAATGATTTATTTGAACTTGATGCTATTTGTTTTTCCCTCTTTTGATGCGATTAACGAGTGCAAATTGCTTATCTGTAGTTGTATGTCATATTAGACAGGTTCACTTCATGTCTCAATTTTTTTGGTTTTATTGCTTGGTGCTGCTGATTTGTCCTGTATAACTCACGGTTTTAGTAAATGCTATGTAATCATAACATTCTACGATTTTGCGCAATTTATATATCAAATTCAAAATACCAAAAACTATAAAGAATAAATGTAGTAGTAAAGGTACCATAGTTTTTTTGGGAGTAAAAAGGTGGAGTATATTATTATTATTATATGTACAAAATAAACTAACATAATATGTATCATATAATTTCTTTTTTTATTTGTATTATACATTATTGATGACATTAATAGATAGATACCCATATTCTAAACATCTAGATCCGCCATTGCCCCTCAAGCTTTCAACTATAATCAAATCGACAAAATCCAAAAAAGTCAACTTATACCATTCCCAAGAACTTGACTCCAACTATACAAAGTTCTCAAGAAATAAATTTTGAAATCTTGAAAAGACCTACCCTTGCCCCCAGATATACGGTGATTCCTCTCCCTCCATGTGCACCACCAAATAGCCAAAGGCATCAACTTCCAAACTGCAAGGACCCAACGCCCCTTTAACCTTCTTCTCCAAGCTACCAAAACATCTTTTATAATCTGAAGTTGCACCCAACTAATCCACATCAATGATAATGACAAATGCCAAAATGCAGAAACCCACTGATAGTGGACAAAAATGTGGTCTTCTGACTCTTCCTCCATAGAACACATGGAACGCCTACTAGCCAACTTAAAGTTTATCCTTTTAAGCAAGTCCTTCGTTGCAATCCTTTGGTGTCCACCCAAGCTAAAAAGCAAGTTTTGGTGGGCGCCTTAGACTTCCAAATTGCCTCAGGCGGAACGAAAGTTCAGTCAACCCTTTACACATCTCTTTGCCCACTTGAGTCATGGGGCCAAAGGATTTCAGCGTCGCCCCCAAAAGCAACCATTGCATTAGGAAGCAAAGCAAAAGACTCAAACCCTCTTCTTTCCAATCATTCACGCTTCTCAAGGAAGTTATGTTCCAATGGCTTTGATCCCTGTTCCAAGAGACCACTTCCTGCATAGTTGCCTCGTTCAATCATGCCATCCTAAAAAGATCTCTACACCATACGTCATGCCAAAACAAGACCTTTGAAAATAAATTTGAAGAATAATGTTCAACTTAGAAAAAAATAAAAAGAGAAAAAAAAAACCCTTCAAAAAAGTGATTAAATTGTAAAAATAAAAAGGGGGAAAAAAGTATCTTAAAAATTATTAAATTGTAAACATTAAGAAAAAATTTTGGGCATTGGCACAAAATAGTAGAATTAAAAAAGAAGAAAATCCAAAAGAGCTTCCCCCCCCCCCCCCCCCCAAAAAAGAGGGGTGGGGAGGGGGGGTCGAGAGAGTGGGGGAGCCTCTGTCTGTTTTTGCCCTACATCGGTAGCATTCAGCCACCAAACAACTAGGAAGTGGCTGCCACAGCCCCACATTGGGATCCCAAACAGCTGGCAGTTCCAATAGCAACCAGCCAATAGCCCCTGCTCCCGAACAGTCCCTCGACCATTTCCCGCTGTTTCTTTTCCCACATGCACCACTCTGCATCATGCTTTAACACTTTAAATGCCACTAATGACCTGGCTGGTGGCCCTTCCAATGTGGTACTGCCAAATCATCAAGATAAACAACCAGCACACAAACTCCACCACCTCAAAACACCAAAAAACATAGCTGTAATATTAAATCTAACTCCTCTAATTAATTGCAAATGGAGTTTAATCCATCAATCCTACTTGCCGTCCAAGAGACTAACACAGGGAGGGGTCGGAAATAGAGAAGGGGAAAGGGAAAAAGGAGAGACAAATGCCGGCCACCCAGGGGGGATGTCGAACAATTCCAATTGTTCGAGGCCCATTAAGAGATAATGGTATGCCATTATAATCCCATATTGATATCATCACAATACCCGTTTTGGGCAATTTAAATTACATCTTAAAATCCACATGATGGCAACAATGAAGCAATTACATTGGTAGAACTTGTTTGGAGTAATAATTAAAACACTTGCAACAGTCCCAGGAGTGAAATAGCAAGGCCTCTCTTGACATCCAAAATGAAGACAATTGTACACATAAATATGTTGCATGCCTCCATACACTTAAATATATTGTATCCCACTATAGCATCCATTTTGGTGATAGTACGGTATCACATATCAAAACCTACAAGATGCCACCAAAACAGCCATTACAAAGTGGGATACTTTAGATTATAAGAAATTTGAAATGCAAAGTGGTCAAGGCTCTTGGGAAATTGTTAAATATGACTAAGGGGTCCTGCTTAATCCCTATTCAAGGATCATTCTAAACAGGCTAGAAGTGCATTATATGTGTAGTTCCATTTTGTGTTCCTGAATCACGATTCACAATCAACAAAGTGGTGGCAATGAAGTGACCACACTCATTCAAGTTGCTTGGGAGACACTCAAAACATCTTGAGGGCGTTTAGTTGATAAAGTGGTTAGATACTCCCAACACTGCCCAAATGAAGGTTATTATACACAGGTTTCACAATTCTGAAAAAGTGTTCATGGAATTATCAAAAAGCGATGACATTTCTTGCCTCGAAGAAAGTTTAAAAGCGTTTTACAGCCATTATCAACAATTTCATGCCTGCCTTTTCGGCATCTTAGAATCACTTTTTGAACATCACAAGATGGTGCTAATGAAGCCACTATGCACACTAAATTCTGCCAGGATATGTAAAACTTCCCAAACAGTTCCGGGGTTAAAGTAACGAAGGGCCTTCAGGACCTCGCTTTATATATAACTTCCAGGATTTTTCAAAAAAAAAAAAGTATCAACTGGCGACCATATTCACATACTGATAACTCAAAATAGCTAGGTACTTACAACCAAATAAAAAGATTAGAGTGGTACATCCTCATGCATCATCTGGCAGCAGACCCGGCAGCGGCCTGTAGGTTGTGGCTACGTGGAGGGGCTGTGAGGAATAATGGGACTTGTTGTTCAAGAACCAACTCAACCAAAAGCTTAAGCTGATGGTTGAAGGTCGAGGAATGGGTTTATCCTCTTAACACTTGTGTCTAAGGGGGGCTGGGACTGCTGGGTAGGAGAGAGCAATTAAGTTTAAATGTTCAAATCTTCAAGACTTCAGACATTTTCTTTGAGATTTGTCTTTTTTCAGCATAGCATATGCAGGCGAACTCATCAATTTATTATTTCAAGGGGAACTGGTCAATTCATTATTTCCGGCCAA
Source organism: Selenicereus undatus (assembly GCA_017589665.1). Taxonomy (NCBI): domain Eukaryota; kingdom Viridiplantae; phylum Streptophyta; class Magnoliopsida; order Caryophyllales; family Cactaceae; genus Selenicereus; species Selenicereus undatus. The sequence continues at coordinate 102,600,715 of JACYFF010031957.1, read as the reverse complement.
ACAACTCACTTGACTTTGGTTTTTTTATAACTCAAGCAAGAGGGTTAAAAGTCATTTCAAAATACTCCAGCTTAAAGAAACTTGTACAAAACACACACAACCACCCCCCCCCCACCCCCCAACCGACCCACACAGAAGCTGTGGATGTCAATACTTGACATAATAAATGGAATCAAAGGGCAACCATAATAGACAAAATGTTGAGCGAAATACCTGTAAGAGGAGAGGTTCAATTTTTCTAAAAGTTCTCTCATCGTGGCACAAAGAAAGAAGAACATAATCCAGGTATCTCCTCCAACGGATAGTACCACCAACAATTTCAGTAACCTAGAAGATCAAAAGTCCAATCAGAAACCATCTCTTCTATTTTGTAAACCAATACTATGTTGTGCTGCTTTTGTTCAATATCTTAGATTTGCACATGTGGTATCAAGTCCCAATTAAAGGGAACCTAAAGAAGGCAGCTGTATGGAATATATAACATTCAAGCTTGGAACCAATTCCCAATTGCTTCCAGGAATACATAAAAGCTACAATTCAGTATACTATTTCTGAACGCTAAAACTCTACTTATATAGATCAAAAGAGAAGTTAGGTTATCATAAGAACGCTAAAACTCTACTTATATAGATCAAAAGAGAAGTTAGGTTATCATAAGAGGTGCAGAAACAACGAGGGAAAATACCAATCGAAGATCTCTTTCGTCTAAGTCTTCGGTGCGGAATCCTAGAGATCTTTCAACATATGCCATCTCATTGTCCCCTGAACCCTTTCCTTTCTCATTCAGAAGATCAGCAAAAGCACCTCCAAGTTCTATTCGCATCAACCTTGTAGCAGCCACTGAATTAACGCACAAAAAAGGAAATCACGTGAATAAGAAATCCTTCCTTCCTTGTTTCTGTCACATAATCTGCCGAACCCAGTAACGGAGTGGACATAACAAACCGCTAATCAATAGATCACATATGACATATCATTGGCCCTGTTCACATGAAAAAACCACCAGCACATCTAAACATGGACCCTGCCACTCGTGGGGTCTAAGGACGTTCAGCTGTACGTGGCCTTACCAAATGCACAAGAGATAGTTTCCTAATCTAAACAAGTAATCCAAGGTAGTTTCAATACCAATGAGCAATAAGTGAAACAGCGCCTTTGAGTTAATGGTGCTTATCACAACAACAAATAAACGAAACCAAACAAACCTCTTGATGCACCACTCTAATCAGGGCCAAATGCAGGGAGGGCAAAAGTAAACAATCTTGCCATACAAACCAAATTGCATACATACATTAGACCACTAATTGTAAATGCACGAAGTCAGCTACTTCAAAAAGGCAATGTAGCACAAGATAGCTCAACAAGATGCTTATCTAATCCATTTACCAGAAACAAAATAATAAGTTAGTAAACTAAGACGTCTGTCTCAAGCTAGACGACTAGATAAAGTATGGTCATGTTTTTACTCATTAAGAAGGAAAAAAAAAGGAAAACCCAAAATTTTCAAGTCCTTTACCAATTAACAATTAAGAACAGTACCAAAACTGAGAATAAATGTTGATGCCTCATAAGACAAATTACAAATTCAGGAACTAGATATACAAATCCAAGCTGCCCCATATAGAATACGCCATTCAACTAAAAGAGTTACACGAATCAGAAACACATTCATGAATCACTTCTATAAGCTCTTTTCTTCACTACGATTGTGCTAGAAACAAAATAGTTGTATTATTTGGTAAGTTCACCACCGAGCACCTCTTCTTCAAGACGTTCCGCGTAGCATAAGTCATTTCTGAGTATGTCACATTCATACGCAGGTTCGGATCAATAATATTGAGCAGCCAAGAACATAGCATGGAATTTATCATGTCCCATGCATTAGCTTCTGAAAAATCTTTTATCTTTGGTCTCCGCGGGGCGTTTTAGAGTTCCTTCAGTGAACCCCAACTTGTTTTTTGCTTTTAGCATTGTCTTCACAGTCCTTTCCCACAAATCAAAATTTTTGCCATCAAATATCAAAACCGTTATCAACACCTCAGGTCCTTTAGATGGGCGGAAATAGTATGAAGAATGAGCCTCAATCACAAACCTCTTCTTCTCAATGTTAGAAACAAAATAATTGTATTATTTTGTTTCCTATTTTTGTGTAACTAGAATTGTTACGTTGCCCAGCCTAATTATTGTATGATGAAGAGTCTTAGGCAGCAAGTTAGGTGAAGGTCTTGGTGTATATAATCAGTGTGCAGGCACAGTTGATAGGAAAATGAATGAGAGGAATTCTTCCACATATTTACTCAATCATATATTCTCTCCTTTATCTCGCTATTTTGTTTCATTGTATCAAAGCCTTGATATCAAAATCATCAAGCCTATCCATTATCAACCATGACTGGGGTAGGAGAGAAGAAGATGTTCGTGATTGAGCCTCATTCTCCATACTATTTACGCCCATCTAAGAGACCTGGAGTGCTGATAACAGCCATGATATTTGATGGTAAAAATTTTAATTTGTGGGAGAGGGCTGTGAGGGCAACTCTAAAAGCAAAGAACAAGCTGGGTTAATTGAACGAAATCTAACACACCACCAGAGACAAAACAAAAGATATAGATTTTTCGGAGGTTAATGCATAGGACATGGTTAATTTCATGCTATGCTCTTGGCTTCTCGATATTATTTATCCGAAATTGCGTATGAACGTGGCATATTTAGAAATTGCTTATGCTATGTGAAATGACTTGAAGAAGAGATACTCTGCCGCTAACTTACCAAATAATACAGCTGTTTTGTTTCTAACAAATTGGAACTTACCCGCTCTATGAGGTGAAACGTCTAAATTTAGCTTCTCGTTTTTCTCACGAGGTTCAAGCGGACCTGAAAATCACCAAATATTCAACCGAAAACAAAATTACAATGGAAGATGAAGATAAAAGAAATACCCACTTCTTTTATTGAAATCAAAACTGCACAACCCATGAAAGAAATTAGGCTTTTTTCCCAGAATTTACCTGTTCGATGGCGACAACGGCTGCTATCTACTGTTTTGGGCTTAGAAGAAGGAGGAGGGCTTTTGTGCTTGTGGGCATAGCTGATTATTGCTGAAGAAGAGATGGGGTAAGCGGATAAAGGATGTTTTGTAATGCTGAGTTTTGTGTCACTTAACGATATCGAAGAATTGGAGCTGGAGACGAGGGAGAAAGAATGAACGCTGCAGATGGTTGTCTCCATTTTCATTGAAGAAATTCTTCCAAAAGCCTTGGGCAGGCTGAAGTGGACAACGAATTTTAGGATTTTTTTGCATATTTCACTCCCGGCTGTGGAGAATTAATTAATTTGTCCTTCCAGTTTCGTTTTAACTACCTTAAACTTGTGGTAATGTTTTGTTGAGTTAAAAATTCGGTGAGAATTTAAGTAATTAACAAAATTGAGTGAAATACTCTCTACTTAATGCTGCCTGCATACTAATATATACATCTTTCAGTGGATTAAAAAGACAGTCCATTTTTACACTACGGGGTGTTTGATAGATAATTTTTTGAATAATTTTTTGCTCAAAAATGACTTTTTGAGGTGATTTTGGTTGTTTGATTAAGTCAAATAACTATTTAGCTTATTTGGTGAATGGCTTTTTAGAATAGCTTTTTCACCCCCAAAAAGCTAACATTTGTAACTTTTTCAAATTTGTTGATTGGATATTTAATATAAAAGACCAAATTATGCTTGATTAAATATCATAAACAAAATTCATATATTTTTCTTACACTCTCTCTTCTAAGTTTTTACTTGCTTCTTCAAATTCAAACTAAATAATGATACATAACAACTATACCTTCTTAATGTATTTTAACAACATAAAATCATTAATTTTTGCTAATTATATAGTAATACTAAATATAATGCAAATTTTAATTCTCTATTTCTACCCGCTTCAAAAAAATCAATTCATATTGAAAGAAAGTTAAACTAATAACAAATAGAAATTTTTCTAAGTGAACGACAAAACAAGGTTGTGTTATGGGCCTTAAACATCACATAACTTTTAATTTAGATGGAAAAGAAAATTAAACAAAAAAATAAGTCAAGTATAAATCAATAAGAAAATTTAATAACTAATAATAAAATGTGATTATATCAGTGAAGGTAATTTGCACATATCACGTAAATTTAATTCATATTGAAAAAGAAATAAATGACCAACTAATTTAAAAAAATCATCTTTGGTGGTAAATAAGAGATATGGATATAAATGAAATTTTATCAAATATATTTTTTAGAAACAACTAATTTTATCAAACACCTTTTTTTAAAAATAGCTGATTGAAACAACTAATACAAAAAGCTGATTAAAACAACTAACAGCAAACAGCCAATAAAAACAGCTAAAGCTAACAGTTAAAAGTTGTTTGTCAAACAGGGCCTACATGGCCCTACATTCACTATCATCGTTACTCAACTCTCTCACTTGTGCTCTTTCTACCTCCCTCTTTTTCGTACTTTATTTCCCTGGTTCGGACCAAAAAAAAAAAAAAACACAGAAGAAAAAAATTAGGATTTTGAACTCTTTGCATGAAAATAGTAAATTTCATTGTAGATTGTTGATTAAGGGTATATTTTGGACTAACTTGAGGGAGAAAAGTTAGAAGGTTTTTTATCCCTATTTTGGCAAGAAGGAAAGAACTTGGAATGAGACATGAGTGCAGTTCACAATTGAAGAGGTAAATGTTTTTGGCTTCTCTTTCTGTTAGTTTTTGAAGTTGTCGTTGTTACACATTCAATTTAGTTAATTATAACTGTGGACAATTTTGTGGTGGTTGTCAAATTATTTGAATTTTAGGGTTTAATCGTCTAAAAATGAGTATTAAATTTTATGGTTTGAAATGGTAAATGGATTTAAAATAGTGATGGATTTGGGGATAGTTAAACTTGGGAAGTTAATTAATTTGCCCAGAGTTACAAATCAATCAAGATTGTTTAGGTTATAAGCGTGGATTCAAAACATAGCAATATAGTATGTTCTTGCATGTATTGTTATAGTGTGTATATTTTAAGGTTTTGTATGCCTCAATATACGCTTAAAATTACTGTTCGTATCTATTGTTGTATAATGCATGCTTAGTTTCAGGGCATTGTGATTTTAGTTGAAAATTGTGTGGTTTTAATCATAGTTTTAAACTTGATTGATTTGTAGATATGGGGGAGACATACTATGTTGTTATGTTGAGATAAAAGCGTTGGTCAATGTCATTTGATAGGGATAGGAACTAATTGATTTGATTAGGGATGCTAATAAGCTTTTAAGTCAATTGCCTGTTGATAGGAAGCCGGCGTTCTTTGGGCTAGCATCATAATCTTTACAAAAACCTAGACTCAAGTAGCCCATGAAAATATTTGAAAAGTGGAAGGTCAGAATGAGGATTGACTTCTCAAATGTTGAAAGGAAATCCCCAACACTAATAGATAAGCTTGTTCTTTAACTTGTGATGGGCAAAATGGCGCCTAACCAGCCTATTCTTTCTGTTGCCCTTGACACTCCTGTACACAATAAATGCCCTAGGTCAGTTTGTGACTTGACTACTAAAAGTAACATGTTACAGATGTGATAATAGAACCATAGGAGGACTGTAAAGATGATGAGGATGAGTTTGGAATAGAGGGTGAACAACAATTAGAATTAGAAAGAGTGAGCCAGCTTTTCTTGTGAATGAGGATGAGATATTTGATTTAGATTCAGGTGATGAGGATGATCTGTTTGCGAAATTATATGTGGGTAGATTTGGGCAGCAAGTTCTAGGAAAATTGAGACATTGTAATGGGATATGTTCATAGATAAGGCTTCATTCCTAGGTGTGATTAGGGATTACATGGTGAAAGGGGGCATTTGTTTGAAGATAATGAAAAATGAGCCTTGTAGATACACTGCAAAGTATGAAGGTAAAAATAGCAGTTAAAGGATACATGCTTCTGTTCTTCATGATGGTTCTATTAAAGGTAGACACAGTTGTAAGAGGCTTCTTGATAACCCAATTGTAACTTATAGATGGATAGCCAGGGAATTGTGTGACAATGTGAAAGGGGCTCCTAACATGAGTGTGAAGGGAATGAAGAATACTTTGATGAAGAACTTCAAGTTGCATAAGAGTCACAACACAGTGTGGAGAGCCAATAGAATAATTTTGGATCAAATTAGGGGAAACATGAAGAGAGATTTAACTAGCTGGCAAGGTATAGAGAAATGATTAAGCTTTCTAACCTTGGTACCATTTGTTACCTCAAATAGAAAAATCCTGAAAATGAAGGTTTGAGGCATGTGATTCATAGAATGTTTGTATTAGGGGTGAGTAAAAAAATCGGATAACAGGTTCCGAGCCCAGAGTTGGTTTGGACCCAACGACTACAAACCTGGACCCGGTTAGACCGGTTCCAAAATTTAAGTACTAGGTCCTGAAATGTTGGAACCGAATCCGAACCCGATACTCTGTACCCGATCAAAATTTAAAGAATTTTGATGAAAAAATATAAGAAATAAACTATTATTCCTCAAGTGATGTATCTTTTGTACTAAGACCCAACTCCTAACTACCCCAATTTAACCTTTTGTCTTTTTTGCTTTTAATTTATCCCTGACTTACTCTTTATATATCTGGACCGCTATGGATTTCTTCCTCCAAACTTTAGTTTTTCTCCTTATGAGCCTTGTTGCTTACTATGTATTTATTTTTATATATTTTGATAGTTTCCCTCTCTTTTTCTCTTTATTTCAAGTAAATTAAAATAATTTTTATGTTCCTTGTTCATTTTGTAATCTTAATTTGTGGGTTTCTGATTAACATTATCTCCAATTTTATGAGTTTATTTTAGAGTATGTGAATCTTCTTTGTTGCTTATTGTGTATTTGATTTAGCGTTATAATTTGGTTTTTAGGAATTTGGCTACAGATATAAGTTCTCACCTTCCTTCAATCCATCCTTTTCCCTATTTTATTAGTGCAAACTAAGAAAACATTTTTAAAAACATTACTTAGGAACTAGGTACCCAAAATCGGACCTGGTCTATGACTGGGTTCGAATTCTAAAAGCTGCGTTCGGCTTTAGTTCCTAAAAATCCAATCGGATACCCGATCCCACTCTCCCCCTAGTTTGTATACTTTGATTTCTATAGAGGGATTATTGTTCGGATGCAAGTTCATTGGGGTTGATAGTACATACTTAAAGGGTGTCTACAAAGGGGTATTGCTAACTACTATGGGCATTGATGCTGAGAGCCATTGTGTACCACTGGCATATGCTATTGTTGATGTTGAAAACAAGGACAACTGGGGTCATGTTTCTTCGATTGCTTAAGAGGTATCATTAGGGATGTGTTAGGAGGTGAATACACTTCATAGTTGATAGGTGCAAGGTAAATTCTTGAAGTGGCCATAATTTTTCCTGGTTATGAATATTTTAAACTAATATATATTTATTGTTTTGACCTATTTATAGAGAGTTATAGTAGCACCAAGTGATGTTTTTCCTACAGCAATTAGAACAATTTACATGGTTCATTACAAGAGGAACTATAGGAAGCTTTACCCAAGTCCCAAATTGAACATGCTACTATCAAGGGTTGTTGATGCATACTGCCAGGTGAACTTCCACAGGTTTATAGAATCCTTAAATAAGAAATCACCAGCAGCATACACATGGTTGCAAGATGAGACAATTGAGTAATGGTGCAGACATACATTTAACACAACTACCAAGGTACTAAATAACTCTACTAATTTTGTAGAGTCTTTCGTAATGTCGTCGTTGATGCATGCAAAGATAAGCATATATTTCATGCTTAGTGAGGAGATCTGAGAGAAGTTCACTTATTCGTTTGTTCAGAGCTATGATGAACTTAGTAAGTGGACATATATGATTGTTCCTTCTATAAAGGATAAGCTAGCTAAGTTTGACAGTGAGGCATGGAGTTTGCTGCTTATATGTTTTAGGGAGAACTATTATCATAATAGGTGGACTAGATTTTGTTGTTTACTTGAATGCTAAAACTTGTAACTACAGCTACTGACAAAAATCTAGGATCCCTTATAAGCATGTAGTCAAGTGTCTAACATGTATGAAGGCTGACTTGAATGAATGGATGGACGAGTGGAACTCCATTGAAAATTACAAGACAACATATAGTCATTTCATTTATCTAGTTGAGGATACCAAATTTTAGCCTAATATGGATAACATTCCATTGTTGTCCCCATGCACAATAAAAAAGGAAAGGGACACAACTAAGCAAAATAAGGCAAGAGGGGATGATGAGGGTAGAAAGAAGACGGTAAGAGGGAGAAAGACCACTGCCAATTGTTCAACCTGCAAAAAGGATTGGACACAATATTAACGGGTGCCCTTTACTTGGAAAACAACCATATGAAAAGAAGAAAAAATCTCTAATAGAAAATCTAGTTGGAAGGCTTAGAAGAATTGTAGATTCTAGCCCAACTAATGTAACCATTTAAACCTATCCCTTTTTTTAAAGGTTTGTATGTTTTTATTAATTGTTAACTAACTTAGGCCCACATTTTATCGTATACAATGCTTCAAGTTAGCCAACATCCTCTTCTACCACCCTACACATTACAAGTAATATAAATGAGGTTGATGACCCAACTTGTTTCTTTCTGTTTATTGTATTTGTTAAGTTCGTGAGTATTCTGCCACAAGAGGGGGGGGGTGAATGGTGGTGTCTGATTTTCGCGTTGTGAATAACAAACACCCTTATGACTTGTTTGCAGAGGGTGTTCTCAAATATTGCAAATGCGAAAATCACCAAGATAAATGCGGAAAATAAAGCACACACAATTTTTACGTGGAAAACACCTCTAGCCCAACTGAGGTGTGAAAAACCACGACCTACCTCATGTAGGATTCAACCACTTCACTAAACCGGGCTTAACTCATTACAAATGTAACACACTTTGTTACAACTTGCAACCACGTAACCTCCTTCTCTAAGACAGGTTACACCACGTCCAAATCTCACCAGATTGGACACGTCTAAAGTCCACACGACTAGGACACACTCACTCACTTTCGACTGATCTGGGATCAAAGTCAACAAACACCTTACTGGGGGTGCTTTTTACTAAGCAGATGTAAGGTACAATGAAAATTCTATTATGCCAATATATTGAAAGCTCAGTTTAAACACAACTTGTGTCGGTCTTTCTTTTCTCAAGTGTAGCTCGAAAAATTCTTATCACTAGAAAAACCACTTTTGAAATTTTCCTTTTTGCGTATGTTGTGTGTTTCTTGTTTTTCTCTCTTGCTTTCTTTTCTCTCTCAATGAGAGTGAAAAAACTGAGATTTTATACACAAAAATCCAATGGTCAAGACCAAAGAATCAGCTAAGTATGGAAAACGATTTTCAAGCAAAGATACTCCCCAACGGCTAGTGATAAACTTTTCCCAAAGTATAAGGGATTTGTTATCTTAAGGGATAACCCTTATCTTCCCATAGTTGTGAAGAAGATTCAAAAGGCAACCAGAAATCTTCAACTTTTGAAATTTTATCATATCCGAAAATATAGGCAAAGAGAATCTTTTAGTTTTGGCAAATCTCCCAAAACCTATTTTCGCAAATCTCCCATAATAGTTTCAAGAAATATCCTTTCCAGAAAAATAACAATCTTGGAGTTAAAAGAAAGTATTCTGGAGATCTTGGCCAACCGAAATGAATTTTCAAAGATAACCGGGTATGGCCACTTCAGTTCAGAAACACCCTAGGCACCCTGTTTGCAGGGTTGTTCGCAACTGGTGTTCTGAAGCACTTAGCGCAAATACCGATTCAAGAGGTGTTTAAAAAGCGTTTTCAATATTGGCATATTGTAAGACCCGCTTTCGTTATTTTTATATTAAGTTGCTTGTATTACCTTTTTATGTTATAAAATCGTATTTTTAGTAACTATATGAGTTAAATGATTATCGATTTACTTTTGGAAGCTGTAATTTTATTAAAAAAAGGACTATTATTGCTATTATTGATTTTAAAGTCAATTCGTGCTGTTTATGTCTGTTAATTGTATTGATAGTTTAATCTAGTTGTTAAATGATTACTTTCATTAAAAAGGATGATTACTTAATTTATGTTATTATTGTCGTTATTTATTTATAAAATGTTTGAATCGATGCTAAACCGAGTGTTTAAAATCGTTTTCCATTTTACCTAATCGATTTCCAACGTTTAAACTGAAATGTTAGTCGTAGTTCGTTTCAACTTAAGTTTAGCCTAACCACTAACGAGTACGGGACCGGGAATCAGCTGAATGATGTTATTGAGCCAAAAAAAAAAAACAATAAAAGGAGGGGTGGAGCTAAGTCGGGTAAGCACCCGAAAACAGACCAAGAAGCCTCACTCTCTCTAACCCACGCTCACTCTCGCGTCTGTCTCTACCTCGCTCTCTCTCTCACCGGCGACCGACCACCTGGCTCTGCCGCCGGCCAACACGCGTTGCCGGCGGGAGAAAGGGACGAACGGTCCCCTCCCCCACGCGTCCCAGCCACCGAGTCCACCACCAATTCGCGTCCACTTCGCACAACCCCTCACCCACGCGTCTAGCCGCCCAGAACCGGCCGTCCACCTGCCGGAAATCGACGACCCACCTCCCTTCTAACCTCTTCTATAAATGATAACCAAGAATCAAGCCTCAACCTGCCTCAAACATCATCAAATCGAAGGCTAGGGTTTCGGGTTTTGGGAGTACCGAGCTGGGTTTGAGTTTAGAGGGATATAGGGTCGAATTGAGTCCGTTTATGCAAGGGTTAAGCATGGATTGGGTTGGTTCGTGCTTCAGTAAGCCAAGGCCAGGGAATTGAGTTTTCTAGCACTGCCCAGCAGCCTTCGAACGAATCCTTAGCTTGGAATCGAGGTGGGTGTTCTTCGCCTCCTAAATTAGTATTAATTTCGAAAATGTTTTCAGCAGATTGATGTTGCATGTCAAGTTAGGGTTAGTTAGATTCGTTAGAAATGTCAAGAAATGGGTTGTGCATGCTTAGATTCGAGCTATTCAGTTAGTTTAAGCTTAAATTTGTAAATCGATGCAAGTTATGTGCGTGTAAAGGGAGCTATGCGTGAATTGGACTTGAATGAAAACCATGTATGAAAAGAGATTAATTTAAAGTTATAAAGGTGTAGTTAGCTTGAATTTGATTAGAGTAAGTTAAGGTTTAAAAAGAATTAAAAACGAAGTTGTTTTGATATGTTTAGCCTTAATTCGAGTAATTAGCGATTCATGAAAAAGGATTAATTTGGAGGTTATAAAGGCGTAGTTAGCTTGGATACGACTAAAGTAAGTTAAGGTTTAAAAAGAATTAAAAACGAAGTTGTTTTGATATGTTTAGCCTTGATTCGAGTAATTAGCGATTCATGAAAAAGGATTCATTTTGAAGTTATAAGAACATGGTTAGCTTGAATGTGACTAAAGTTAACTAATGTATAAAAAGGGTTAAAAACGAAGTTAGTTTAGTATGCTTAGCTTCGATTTGAGTTAAGCTAACTAATGCCTGTGATTGAATGAAACTTGAAGTTATTGAGATGTGCTTAGCTTCATTCAAAGTACGTTCATGCTTAGGAAAGCTTCCTTTAAAATGCATCGTGTATGTTAGATTTGAATCATGTTTGGTTTACTTAGTAAAGTGTTGTCAAGTGATGACTGAATATGGTTATATGTGGCTGAAAGGTGCTGTTTGCACAGGTAAGAGCCTAAACCTCACCCTCTTTAATAAATCTTTATGATAACTTATTATGACAAATAAATTAATGAAACGAGCTAGTAGTTGGATGGTTTGAGGATAACATTATGAGCGTTTGAGGTCTTGTGTGTACGGTGAAAGTGAGGAGGGAGACTGGGTTGTGAATTAACCGCAATCGTGTGGATTGCGAGGCCATGTGTGGCTTATTGTGTTGAATTGATATGATTGATATGAAGTGCTTAAATGTGATATATGTAATATATGTGCTTAAATGCTTAGATTGCATTATGTGCATAAGAGTGAGTTTTTAAAGGAAGATTTCATGTTTTGAAATGATAGTAGCCATAACTATTATTGCATGATGGCCTATTTTAAGTAAATGAAAGCAGTTTTGGGAGTGAACTCGCTTGAACGGGGGAATCCCTAAAGAGTTTTATAAAAGCGTGAGCTGTATGATAAAAGATTTCGCTGTGAGAGGCAGCAACAAACTTATTAGTCGTTAAGACCAAGTTTAAATGGCTAAGATAAGTGCATAGGGACATCAGATAGAGAGTGAACCTGCTTGAACGGGGGAATCTCTATATAGCTTAGGGCGTAGTCCCTAGAGACCCTGACGAGGGTTAAGGTCCAAAAAGTTAGTTGCCATCCCGGGAGTAAGAGCTTAGGGGATTGAGTGTAGATCTCTCCCAACCAGCACTTTGTGATCTTATGCCCAGAAGTAATTTCTTATTAAATAAGAAAAGCAGTTGGCACTTTGCCTTTTGAGATATTTCAGAAAGAAAGTTTGAAGGGTCATTATGCGACCAAGATGAAAGAAAAGAGTTTTAAGAGCCTCAAGAGGCTAACAGAAGAGTTTTAAGAGCCTCAAGAGGCAAACAGAAGAGTTTTAAGAGCCTCAATGGCTAAATGAAGTGTTTTCAGTAAAAAGAAAGAAAGTTTCCTATGTGTGCTATATGCATGCTCTAAGTATACTTTATGAATGAGTTATGTTTGCAAAGAAAGAAACGAAAGTGTCTATACTTGAAACTTCAAAGCATGTGATCGTAAAGAATATGTGACTTCAAAGTGAGTGTACAAGCATTATAGTTAGAAGCATGTGTTCAAGCAAGCAAGTGGCCATGTTGTTTCCATGATATATCATGTGGTGACTTCTTGAAGTACATATTGAGCATATAGGTGATGGTACATCCCAAGTTTGTTTAGAGTCACATGATATGTAAGCAAGTCCCTAACATGCCACCTTTATTGAAACTAAGAACCTATCATGAAATTGAGAACCTATCATGTTTAAGTGTTTACAATCTGTGACATGTAGCTTATTATTATAGTCATAGTGTGACCTAAATGTTCATTAAGTGGATATTATAAGTTATGTTTATGAGAAAGAACGTTATGTGCTTAGCTTCATTGCTTGCCTAAGTGTCTAACTGCCTGTAGTTAAGAAGTTTGGTCATTTAAGGACCTAGAAATATGTTAAGTGGGTAAAGTGAAGCTTATGGTTAGTGATAGTTCTATAAGAACTTCGTGAATGCCTATTATGATATTATAGTATGAATATGTGATATGTGATTAATAAAGATATTATTGCCTACAACGGTTTTGGTTTTAAGGGGGTTGGGGGACACTCACTGAGCGTGTGGTTGCTCATCCCACTACTCTTTCCCCTTTTCCCCCAGGTTTTCTTTATGACAGGAAGAAGTTGAATCAGCGGGAATCGATTATTGCTTGCAAAGTGCCACTTGTGCCTATTTATGTCTTTAAGGAGTCATGTAATGCCCTTTTTAGTTTGTAAACAGTATTCTAAGTTCATGTAATACATATTGGTTATGAGTCGCTCTGTATGGCCATATGAGCCAACCATTTGGTCAATTAGATGTCTTTTGGTTGAAGATGGTTATGTTTTGGGATGTAAACCCCATACTCCGGTTGTGTGAGCCGTTGAGTTGTATCTTTTACTGTTTCAGTATTAATGAACTATTATGTTTGGTGTACTCCGAGCGGGTGGCTCGTCGAGTTATGAACTCCGGCGTGTGGCTGTTGAGTTATGTTTTAAATGTTTACGCTTCCGTTGATTTACAAGGACTTATTGTAAGGCGTTTAGCCTGGGAACGTTCAATTTTCAGGGGAAATTCTGTCCGTTTCGTCCCAAAATTTAAGTAAGAAGTTAGGAAAACGTAACGCTTTCAGCCCTAGGAGTTGGGGGTGTTACACATATTAACAAGAGTCTAAATAAATAAAACCTATATACCCAAGACTTCTTGTTTTGAACCAGTCATCTTGTCCAAGATTTGTAGAGCTGCTGTGAACACCAAGGCCACCTTGTTTGCTGGGGTTGTTCTTTGCATTGCTAGAGTTCAGGAACATGCCTTACAATCAACTGTCGAGATGACGTTCTTGACTTAATATAGAATCACTAATTAAAACCTGTTTTGAAGACTTGTTCTCACATGTAGCAAACCAGTTAATACAATAAAGATTACAAACACCAGTTAGACCTGTTTGGAGACCGTGTTTGGAGCAACATTACTTGGACAAATTTTTACACTTGGATTTGTTATCATCAAAACTTAAATATAATAACTCAATAGTATTTAATGCCTTTCATTCACAAACTAAATTTTTCATTTGATTTCTAAGTTCCTATAAGTTAACAACCTTCAAGTCAGCCAACAACATCTTCAACCTCATTGCTAACAAGAAGCCCTAGAAAAAAGACTAAAGGAGTTCTAGTCAACCAACTCCATCCAACAGTGAGCATATCTCAGCTCAAGCCTATGACCCAGAAGAAGCCCTAGAAAACTAGCCGAGGCTAGTTGCTTTATCCAACCTATTGTAAGGTCAGCTCCAAGGAAGGAGAAATCACTTAAAGCAGTAAGTTCTAGTCAATCTATTATGAGGTCAACTCGACAGAAGCAGAAGAAGTCAATCAACCATCCTCATTAGTTGGCATCTCCAAGTTCAAGTCAACCTTCCACCAATGACAAAGGTAATAGTAGACGCTTGAAAAGAAGGAAGAGAAAAGAGCCAAGCAACAAGTGCCTTGATGAACTGAGGGTTGTTATTGTTAAAATAAAAATAAGCAGGAAGAAGATGAGGGCTTAACTCTATGCCCTTGCCCTACTATCTCTTTTTTTGAAGGATGCTATGTGGATGATTGCCTAGTTGATTTTGCTCAACTTCATAATGTAGATGATTTCTAGTTGGTTTTTGCACGGTTTACGATTGTAGTTAAATAACGTTTCCACTTTGTTAGGGTTTGACCCCTATTGTTATTCGCATAGTAATAGTTATTTGCATATCCATTTCCACTTGGTTAAGGTATAACCCCTTTTGTAACTTGGAACACAACATTTTCATTATGCAGACTTGTCTTTTGTGATCAAACGCACTTCATTCCATTTCATAAATGACAGCCAGTCAAACGCTACATTTGATACATTCCATGCCTTTCAACTAGAATTGATTCAATCAAAGGAATATTACACTATAGCTTAGAAAATCCATAACAAAACCCAATAATAAACTATGGCCTCATTTCAAAACTCCCAACATTACAACACAAACAACAAAAATTCTAGCACAAGTTAAAGCAAATGTCTTAATTCCATCATATATCTTCACCAACATACTCTTCAGTTTAGTCGTCATTTCAGCCGTTTCTCCCATTACACA
Organism: Selenicereus undatus; assembly: GCA_017589665.1. Lineage (NCBI taxonomy): Eukaryota > Viridiplantae > Streptophyta > Magnoliopsida > Caryophyllales > Cactaceae > Selenicereus > Selenicereus undatus. The sequence goes on along the minus strand of JACYFF010031957.1, from coordinate 102,585,316 downwards.
ACTTCATTCTTCAACTGAATTATAACATTCACATCGATGGTAATTGAGCCTTGGGGGTCTTCCTCCTACACTCTGCCTTCCTCTATTTGTGCCTCCGTGTTCATAGCCTCCCCAGGTCTCTCTTCCTCCTTTATCATCTTGCTCTGTCCAACAAACAAAGTGTAATAACCCAACCCTAACCCATATTCATTTATTTAAATCATATTTATTCATTTAATTAATCATGTTTATTGATTTAATCACTCATGGTTATTTGTTTAACAAAATCATGTTTATTAATTCAATTACACTCAATTTATATATTTACCGAATCACCTTATGTCATTTAAATTTTTCGCTTTCATTTATCGTATTTAATAATCCCGGTTGGAAGATATTCCATTTGGGTCCCGTTTTTCAATTCAAGTTTCATTAATGGTTAATTCAAGTTTCGTTGATAGATGAAATATCGGGTGAATCGATAGTAGGCCAAGATAATTATGGTTTAAGAAATTATTATTATTATTATTCTTATTTTATTTTATTTTTATAGCCTCGCAAAAATTTAATTTCAAGCTACGAAAATTCAATCGCATACGGTTTACTTCCTTTCCCGGGCCCAAACCGTATAAGCCAATCATAGCCTAAGAAGCTTGCATTGTTAACCATGATTTAAATCTAACCTTAAACTTAACCATGATTAGCCAAAAAGCTCCTTTGTGGGAGGTTAAATACTAGCCAAGTTATGTTGATTTATTTCTAACCAAGTAAAACCCACACACACTCATCTTCTCTCCTCTTTCTCTCTCTTTTTAAGCTCCAAGTAAGTGATCTCAACTTGGATTCTTTTCATTTGGATTTTTGTTTTTGTGATTTGGGTTTTGATCATGTTGTTTGGAAGGAAACAAGAGTTATTTTGAGGTTTTTAATTGTGGATTGAGCTTGAAGCATGCTAGGGTTTAGGGGTTTGCCATGATTATGTTAGCTTAACTCAAGTGATGGATTTGGATTGTTTTGTATATGATTTTGTAATCTTTAGTCTTATTGATGATTATGATGGTGTTTTTGGTGATTTGGAATGAGTTGAAAGTGAGTTCAAGTTGGCCATAAACTAGGGTTCTAATGATATTGCAAGGCTTAGCTCTCCTTTAATGGCAAGCATGCTATTTGTGTATATTTGATTGAGAAATGAATCTTTGATGTATATGATTATGAAGTGAAATTGAGTATTATGACTTAGTATGGTGATGGTGAGGATCAAAGTTTTGTTACATGATTTTAAGGAGTGATTTTTGGTGAGGATTTATGTGAAAAGAAAGGAGAAAGCAGTGATAGTGTGATTGTGAACTGACAGAAAACAGGGGACACTTTGCTGATAAACTAGTAATGATCGACGCAGCTAAAAATTATGATTTTTGGTGGGTAGGTATATCAATGAGTTAGCTTTCAAATACCTTTTGAATCTCCTTAATCCAAGTTCTGTGGAAAAAATTGTGGCTGTTTTGCTAGAACTGCACAAGTTCAATCAAAACTGACACACTTGTATTCTAACCCCATTTTGGGAACCCTATTGAGGGAATCATATTTTATGTTGTAAACAAAAGTTTTTCAAGACTTCTTAATCTTTTCATATTGGGATTTTAGGTCTCCATTCGAGGTCAAGGGTGAAAGTTATTAATTTTTCAAGTGAACTAACCTGCTTTGGTGTAAATTGGGTTGTTATTTCAATTTTTGTACAACGCATACTTGGAGGAAAATTTTGAAAATTTACTATAGATTGCCCATATTATTTTCAAATTTTGTACAAGATTTCATGAATTTTGGTTGAGTATTTTGAGTTTAGTGATTTTTGAAAGCATTTTCAGTAATTGTGTAAAGAGCAACAATAAAGATTAAATGAGATTGATCATGCACTCATTTTGTGTATTTTGGGCCAAGTAAGGTCATTTTAGGGGGAAATGAATATTCATAGACTTTCATGGAGCTTTTTGCTTGATTAATAAGAAAGAAGAAGACAAGTATACAATTTGGGAGCTTATTTATGAGCTTTGAATCAATTATGGATTTTACAAAGAAAATTCCAAGTTTAGTGAGCTTAATAGCTTTTATTGAGTTCAATGACTCATTGGGTTGGAATTCTATATTTAATGGACTTGTGAATGAAATATGGGAAGTGAGGAGAATTTTTTACTCAGAAGCCATATTTATCAGACCAAGTTATTGCAGTTTATGCTATTTTGAACCAAGATATATCTCTCTTGGCCTCAAACATCTATTACTTACTCAATTCAGAATGTATCAAATGTATTTATCAAGCCCATCTAGTGTACTCGCTGTTATCTTGAACCAAACTATACATCAGTGAGTCTTAAACTCGTATCAGCAACCTATCTCATAAAAGGCCAAAACCACTCTCCCATTTGTTATCATCAAGGTCTTTTCTTATGTAATCTCATTTATCTCATTGTGGTCTATTTTACTTTCATTTACTTTATATCAGATTTACTTACTTTCATTAATTCAGTTTTGAAATCATGTTGAAATACCCAGGTTATGTATACCATTTAATTACTCAATTTCTATTACACATACTTTTACTTACTCAATTATGTAAGTAAGGATCATTTACTGACTATACATACCTACAATGGCATTTATGAAACAGAGTCGATGCCTAGTTATCGTTCCCCGTTACGCATAAGTGTTATCAAGCCAGAACATATTTATCAAGTGAGATGACATTTATCAAGTCAGATGACATTTTTTTTTAAAGACTCAAGGTACGCTCATTGCCTGTATCTTCAGAAAGAAGAACATGTTTATCAAGTTACAACTTTTAATGAGTTTATCAATGAATCAGTTTATACAGCGATTTGCCATTTAACTTTTGACCCCATCAATTATCATCTATAGGGTGTCAACCTATTATTTACCCGCACGGTTTCAGGGCAACTCTTGATCGGATTGATAGGTATACACCTATATATAGATCATATCATTGCAAGGGGTACACATTCAGATAATAATGAGCAATTAAGTTTTATATTACTTTAATTTTCATTGTTATTGCAAACTAAACGAATTGTAAAGGCGGGTACCCATCAACAGTGTTTCTACGCTCATTTTACAATACAGGAATTCATGTGCTAAGTTTTAGCTCACATTTTCGAATTGTTTTCATGTTTTCCATTTTAGGTGATGAAGTATCACATGTTTTTCCATTTAGCAAGACCTTTTGGAAGTCATCAGATACTCACAGTGGATTCAGCATATCATAAATATTGGGATCAACCTTAGGGCCAAGTTGGGTTTATATTCAATATACTTGTGTAGTGTGGAGTGTGAGTTAGCACATGGCATGATTAAGTCGATTGTATTGAAGTTGAACTATTATGGACTTTAGTTTTGGAGTGTTTTAGTTTAATAGATGTTGTGATTTAAACATGAGTTGCAAGATTAAATGGTTTCAGTGAGCCTTGTCCTTATCAGAACGGTGGTAGCACATTCTATCATTAAGTCTTCCGTTGTAATTTTCCGTAAATCATGTCATTAGCATTTTGGGGGCGTTACACAATGCCCCTGCATTTCAAACATTAATAACAAGTCTTTAAGAAATTCTTCTCTAATCTAGACACAGTATACTCTACGGGTGTGCAAAAAAAGTCAAAATAAAAAACGGAACCAAAAAAAAGAACTAAAAAATCGGTTAACTGAACAAATTTTCAAAAAATTTAGTTCGGCTAACTAAATTGGAAAAAATTTGGTTTTCAGTTCGGTTCCAGTTTAGGTGGCTTTAAAATTTTCGTAAATCGGCAGTTGAACGAATCAAAATTATTGTTTTAAAAAAATATAAGCATAAAAATAAAAATTTTAGGTAAGAAAGTTGAACTTTTTTAAATTAATTTTTTTTAAAATTTAAACATAAAAAATGAAAATTTTAGGCAAGAAAGTTAACTTTTTTAATTATTTGTGAATGGTAACTAAAATGTAATTTTGACAAAAAAATTTTAAACATAAAAAATGAAAACATTATGTTAGAAAGTATACTGTTTTATTGTTTGTGAACCGTTAACTGGTAACCGAACTAAAAAATCGGTTAACCGACTTTTTCAGTTTGGTTAACGGTTTAGGTTTTTGATGAACTGAACTTTTCAATTAAGCAAAATTTTCAGTTCATTTATGGTTTGTAATTTTCTTGAACCGAAAAACCGATTCACTGATTTTTGGTTAACCGAAACTCTGATTAGCCGGTTTTACACACCCCTACTATACTCCAATTCAATTGCAACTTTACAATTTGGATAACATATTCTGGATTTTGATGCTGGGGAACAGATGCTTGAACCGTCCAGGACGAGCTTCACCAAAACCCTAACATGTCAAAAATATAATTCATGAAACTAATATTAAATTTGCCTAAAATACATATTGTTTATCAATCTAACGGAAATTAAAAAACACAAGCTTACCTTAATTGATTAATGGCAGCAGCTCCAATTGAAGGTAAGAAACAAAGAAGAAGACAAGCCCCTTTTCTCTAACTCTATTCGACTTTAAAGTTGCCCACTCTCACTTGTATCCCCTTTTCTTTTCACAAAAATTTCTTTTTAAATAAAACATGAAATGTTGTCATAAAAATTGGTGGCAAGAATAAATGTCCCTGATGTCTGACCTTATTTGATTTCAATGTCCTTGGACCAATATTGAATACATCATCAACGGTCAAGGCAGTTAAAACTAAACTCCAATTCAGGGAGGCCAAATTAATTAATTCCCAATACCCGAAAGGGGGTTTGTGCTAAAATCCATGAATTTTGACGATTAACCGAATGAACTTGGGTTTTGTTAGGTTGATTATGGTGTTTAAGGGTGGGGGTTGTTTTTTTTTTTTTGCTTGTTTTTTTTGGGCGCCGAAGCAACACCTATATCGTAGACCCTGATATATAAATCCAGTGACATGCTGCATTTTGAAGTTTGATAATTTGAAAAAAAAGAGACCATGAATATAAGGATGGATTTTTAAAAAGTTAAAAAAATAATCATGCATGGTAACCTAGTCTACAAACCCTAGACTATCATATAATTTATAGAGGGTGGAAATGACGCACTAAAGTATACAACAGTAGCCGAGTCTCTTCAATAGGTTTTAATATGTTAAAAATTTATCAGTGTTAGTAAAAAAGCTTATTTAAGAAAATCTTAATAATTGGATTTTAGGAATATAAGATTACAATATTATAGAGAATCTTAACCATAAAATAGGATGTAGTCAATAAAAATTTGGCATTTTAAATAAATCACATAATTGATCAACCAATTCTTTAGCTAATTTCCTTCATTGTGGATATATATATTGGATTAATGTACAACAGCAACAACCCCCACCAACGTTGGTGCCACTTTTGTAGGATATAGGGAAAGCCATTTATAGGTTGTTTTACCTCTTAAAGCATTCCTACTATCAAAGGTATCGAATCCGAGAGATCCACAAAAAAACAAAATAAATTCTTGTTTTTACAAAAAAAAAAACATTTGTCAAGTTAAAGAAATATTAGTAAAAGCAACAACACTAAAGGACTAAGTAATTCATAGATAAATAGAATTTAAAAAAGACAAATTAGCTTTAGTAAAACTAATGCAGAGTCTTAAAACCCTTGGAAAGGAAAGTGCAAAGCTTCAAAGTACTAAAAACAACAACTAAAAGTAGCATGGCCAGAGATTTAAATAAAAGCAACAAGGAAATAATAGTCACACTAACAAAAAGGAAACAATAATAATAATGATAACTACAACAATAACAATAACAACAACAATAGCAATAGCAACAACTACACTGCCAACTACCAATTTATTACTCAACAGCTCAACAAGGGTAAAGAACATCTTAGTGTAGACAAGTGATAGGTTAACTATTTAAAATCCATCAATGTAATTTAAGACTAAGTGTTTCATATCTCATCTAATTACCTTATCCAAATTCTTCTTTGATATTCCTGTACCCCTTTCACTTTTTGAGAAATTAATTCGCTCACACCTTCGTATTTGTGCATCTGTACTCCTTATCTTAATATGACCAAATTATTTGAGGCTCAATTCCCTTATGTCATTCCTGTATAGGTGTGACTTCTACTTTTTCTATAAAGACCTTATTCCTAATCCTATCCAATCTTATACGGCCACACATTCACCAAATCATCCTCATCTCTATAGCCACCAATCTTTGGACTTGGATCTTCTTACTTGGCCAACACTCAAAGCCATGTATCAATGCTGCTCTAACCATTGCACAATAAATATTTTCCTTTAACTGTATTGGGATTCTTTTATCACACACTATACCAAGCTTTCCTCCATTTTCCCCATTTGACCCTTATACAGTGAACAATGTCTTCATCAATGTCTCTATTACCTTGTATGGTTGAACCCCAATACTGAAAGTTATCCTTGCTCATTATTGTTGAATCACTCGTGTTGAGTTCTTCTATTGTTCTTTCTTTCTTTCATGTACTTTATCTTTGACCTAATCAATCTAAAACGCTTAGACTTTAAAGTCCCTATCCACCATTCTGCCTTGTCATTGACTCCTTCTTTAGTCTCATCAATTAAGACAATATATCAATGAATAACATGCACCGTGAAACCTCATCTTAAATGTCTTTTGTAAGTTTATCCAGTAGTAAAAAGAAAAGGGTTCAACTTGAATAATTGATGCAACCTATTATCAATATGAAGTCATCAATGTCTACCTTTAGTGTCCCAATCCTTGTTCTTGCTCTGTCATACATTTTTTTGATTACTTACTCGCAAGAAAATGGTAAGTCTTTATCCTCTAAGCAACTCTAAAGTATATCTCTAGGTAACTTATCATAAACCTCCTCGAGATCCATGTAAACTGTGTGCAAATCCTTCTTCCTATCCCTTTATAGCTCAATACGTCTTCCTATAAGATCAATAGCCTATGTAGTTGATCTTCTTCCATAAAGTCACGCTAGTTGCCCAAAATTGAACTTTCACTTCTTAACCTCATCTCGATATCCCTTTTCCCAAAACTTCATAAGATGACTAAGCAACTTGACACTTCTATGGTTGGTGCAACATTGAATATCACCTTCATTTTTGTGTGATGGGATAATTGTACTAATTCTCCACTTGTCTAGCATCACTGCAATCCTTAAAATGACATTGAGAAGTTTAGTCAACCAAGTAAGTCCTGCTTTGCCTACGCATGCCCACAATTTGACGAACAAACTATCTGGATCTACTACTTGTCTAGACTTCCTTTTTCTCATTGCCATTACAACCTCTTCATTGGTGATATAAAGGTAAGACATGAAGTCTAGATGCTCTTCACATTGTCTTAGTTCACCGCATTAACGACACCCACCACTCCGTTAAAGGGCTTGTTTATATTCCTCCACTAGAACGTTACTATTCCCATCCTTGATACATCCCACATTTCTAAGGTCCATTGTTATCTTTCCCTAACTTTCTTAAGCCTGAACACAACTTTACCCCTCCTTAAACTATGGTTCTAGTGATGGTTTGACCATGTTGGGTGTTTGTATGCTGCTTATGCTTCCATCTTTGATAAAGATAGCCTCTAAATCATTAATTTACATATGCATCTTGAGTTCGCATAGCCATAATCTAAACAAACACGAAAATCCAAGTGTAATAGTAGAAATTGGGTATACACACTGAATCATGTACACTAAACCCCTAAAATGGTACCAAAACACTCATGAAATTCATGCAAATAAGGAAATTATCAGCAATCATTTCAACCTTTCTTTGTTGGTACCCAAAACCCCTATGCTTCTATACGTACCTATCTATAGTTGCTCCAATGTATTCATTAAATTCTCCTCCTATAAAGAACTTCTCGTTCTTGTTCAATACTCAAAATAACCTTATGCAAATCTTGTCACTCTGTTAATGTCCTCCTTTAGCTAGCTTGTGGAGCATACACACCACCCATATTAGATGCATCTTATCCCATCACTAACTTAATTGATAAAATATGATCGCTCTTGCGACTAATCCAAGCAACGTCCTCGATTAACTCCTCATTAAATGTGATCCAAACACTATTTTCAAGCTATGTTGAAACATGAATACTAATGCTTGTAACCATCAATTTCTAACGATCCAGCTGTAACCCACTTAATTTCTTGAGTACATGCTGACTTAATTTTACATTTGTGCAGAATCTTAGCTAGCTTTATCAACTTACCGTTAAGGGCACCAATATTTCATGTCCCAAAATACAATTACATAACCCCATCTTTCTTTGTAACACTTCCACCCTTGGAGGAGAGGCTAATTCTACAACATTGTTCATCAAAGAAGTCATTGTGCTAGCTAAAGCGGCAAAAAAGTGAAAATAAAAGTAAAAGTAAAAATTAATTACAACAATAATAATAACAACAAGAATGATAACGATCATAATAATAGCAAAAACAATAATAGTAATATAACTACCAAGCGGAGACAAAATATTTAACTAGTAAAGTATAATTATAATTTATAACTACCAAAAGGTCATAAACAACAATAACTCAACCTATATGTTGGATTACCAACAACAACAACAACAACAAACTCCTAAAGTGGGTCCCGCTTTCGCGGGGTCTGGGGAGATCCAGCTGTAGGCAACCTTACTTCTACCGGTATTCCTACCCATAGAGAGGTTGATTCCATAAGACCCACAAAACAGTTTTGAGAAAAAGGTTTGGAGAGAAAACGATTGCAAAACCATATACCGAAGTAAGAGAAAGGGGAGGAGAAAAGGTTCCAGATAAGCAAATAAAGAAGGGGTGGAGACATACCTCAACAAATCGTGGGCGCTTGGTGTCGTGACAATCCGGAAAAGCATGACCTGCAAACAAGCAAACCAAAACCCACCCCACCCCACCCCACACCGCCTAGGCTACTGCCTCTTACGGAGCCGGTCCCCTACAATCAGGGACCTTAATCTTGTCCCACCACAACCTCCTATTCTGAGCCATGTCCTCCGTGAGACCGACAACTCTCAAGTCCTCTCTAACCACCTCTTCTAGGCTCTTCTTCGGCCTACCTCTCCCTCTCTTAGCACCAGGTGGGTTGATACTCTCGTATCTTCGCACCGGGGCGACCACACTTCTCCTCTTCACGTGGCCGAACCATCTGAGTCTCGATTCCCTCATCTTCTCTTCTATGGGGGCCACTCCAGCTAGGCCCCTAATAAAGATGGGGTGGATTACCACATGAGCACAAAGATGTAGACATTTAAAGGAAAGGGAAGAAGGGTGAGTATTATTCAAATGTTCAAATTTACTAGGACACCCTAATCTTCCTGTAAAACTTAAATAGTAGTTGACAAGATTATTTCATTCAACGAAGATATTAGATATGGTTGAATACTACTTAAGTTGTTGTTCACTCCTCATCAAGTAAAATCATCATATTTTGCCATCAAAATAAGGGGTCAACCAAACAAATTACAAACTTTACAGCAGAAATACCAGTTAGATATGATGTGGCAAAAACTCAACCTTTGTTGATGGCCGCTGTGAGGCCATAGGGCATGTTGGGTTAGAAGGACCATTCTAACCATTATAGGTTCATAAAGCCCATACGTGTCATCAAGAAAAAAGAAAAACTTAAAATTACAAAGCTACCCTTCCCTAGCTCCTATAGGTAGACATCCCATCATTTCAACCACGACATTCAATATATTACAACCACTGGGATTGTTAGAGTATCTTTTTTTCCCCATATACATCAATCATAATTTTTCCTCTTTTTGTCTTACTTGACAAGCTTTCTCATCAATTTTCCTTTCCCTAAAGTAATTGTTGAAGGGGCATTTCTTTGGAATACATCCTTGTTTAATTTTCCTATTCCTATACTTCTCTTATTTGACAAGCTTTACCAACGATGTTCCACGATTGACTTGATCATTGAATGTGCATTCCTTGAGATCTGACTCTAGCTCTACCTTTTTGTAGATTGCAAGCACAATTAGCTCATGACTCCAAAGACTGGCACCTATAAATCCACTCTTTTGTTCTCACCATCGCTAGTTTCTCTGGAAACAAGATCCCTTTTTTCATATTTCTAAACTGTTGTAAGTTATTTTGTGTTTTGATAACAAAAGAGGTGAGTTTATTTGATAACTTGAAGCATTCTCTCTATTTTGCTAATATATAGGTCATGGGTGCTCCAAGCCCCCAACATAAACACGATTTTCACAAGGTTGAGCTTAAGTAAGGTAATTAACCTTTTCTTGTATACCTTCATGATTAACACCAAGCAACCACCTTCAAATAGTTTAACCTAGCTCAAAGAGCCCCTTCAATCTAAACAAGTAAGCCCTTCTCCCTTTAGCTTCCAAGTTGCTAAAGCCTTTGTCTTAATTCAACACTAATAGAATCAATTATCCACAAATTTTGATGCCATAAAGCTGAAATGGCAGTTCTAATCGCCGAGCTTTCCTACGTCAAATTAAACTTTGGATAATTGGCATCCAAAGGTTTTTTTACATTTCTTTGCAAAAGCCACCGCATCATTAGCTTGTGTAGGTCTTTCAACAGTTGTTTATAAAAAGCTAAATGGCCAAGAGCAGATGCCTACATCTAGATCATAGTCACAAGTTTAAAAGATGAAGTGATTTTGAGTAGTCCAAAACTTTCACTATGTACCAACAAAAAATTAGTGAAAATAGTCACCATCAAGACCATCTATAACTTTAGACAAGTAGTTCAACAGCAACAACAATGTGTATAGAATTCCTGCAATAGAAGAACTCTCATAATTAGATCCAAACATCCTCATATCGTATGAGAATTACAACAAGGTATATTCTACTTGATAGGCAAGGAATTTATACTTGGTCCTCGCAAAATAGAGTTTAATTTAAGGTGACATTTCCATCTTTCTTGGGGCCACGTTTATAAGGTTCTTAATACATTAAGGCAACTTAATTGCACCAAAAATAATAAAATGATAATGAGGAACAAGCCTCAATAATAGCTAGATTAATCAAAGCGAGCAATAGTTTTGAAATTGGTAGATATTATAAATTATGTTTACATTGCGCATGTAATAGATGTATATAGATTGGCAAAACTGACTCGAAACCCAAGCCAATGGACCTAGATCCATACCTGACCTCCTGATATTCTGAAGCAGACTCACCATAGTTGACATGAAATAAAACACGAATAGAACCAGAATGAACTATATCCAACCTGAAATTTTCTATAAAGTTGTTTTTTGCATTGCAAGGTTATTTGACCAAAACCCAGTTAACCCGAAGTCGATCAGAACCCAAAATTACCCAACCCAAACCAAATTGATTTGAAATGCTTTCAACTTAAAACATGATCCGAGCCGAACTTAGCCCCTCCCACAGCTAAATTAAATGTCTGATTGCCAGCTATAGATGTGCAAATGGTAGAAAGATAATCTATCATATAGGGAATCCCACCAATTGAAATTGAATTCTTATTTGAGTAAAATTACAATTTATCAAAATGAAAAAAAAAGTCCACACTCCATGGCAAGAATTTTTTTTAATTTTAAAAAGTAGATCTCAAATCACCAATCTTAGATATGTCCTAACAATACAATTTAAAATACAAACTCTTTATATACTAAGAGAAACATTGTAGTGCATGGTACATGAAAAAGAAAAAGTGCATGATATTTAAAGTTGCAAAATCTAGTTGAAATATCTTACCATTTTAAATTGATGAAAAACAAAATAGTAGTACTCTATATGATATATAGATATAACATTTTGGATGATGTGTGTTGAAGCTAAAATGTGACATATGTATAGAAATAAATGTTGCCACTAAAAACAAAAAGATATGGAGCATGTATGGTTATAAAGCATTTATTTTCCTTTTAACTTAGGCTAAAATTGGGCTAAAATTAGGTGTATCATGTACTCTAAGACACACATCAGTAATCATTTTGTGTACCTCCTTTATTGCTCTACTTTTGAGTAACCTAATATGCAAGTCAAAGAGATGAGTAATCAATAAGTGCAATATGCACTTCTTGTGAAAATTGTGATTATTTACTATATCTTAGCCATTAAAATATGGCTTAAATTAGCTTAAAATCATTGCAGTTTGCACTTTTTAAAGAAATCACCAAAAAACTTTGTACTTGTTAACTCTTCTAGCATCAACTATAATCACATTTCTCTCTCTTGATACACATATATCCACAATATATATATATATATATATATATATATATATATATATATTTGCAAAAAAAAAAAAGGTATAGCATTATGAACCAAAACTGTTATGTACACATAGGGGAGGTTCCCCCCTACTTCTTAACAGAACACCCTAGGATTTTGTCTATACAATCTGTATACTTTTCTGTAATGCTATTCAGAGTGAGAGTCCTCTATATGATATGTTCTTTGGTCAGCTTGCTTTGGGTATGTCCATGTATCATGTGATTAGTGAAGACCTTCTCATTTCTTGCTCTCCATATGCTGTAAATAGCTGCAGCTACTATGGCATATATGACCTGTCTCTCCCCCTTTGGCATTTTGAGCTTTAAATGGCTTCATGAGGCCATCTTTGGTAGAGACGTACACTTTTAGTTGCCACCACCCCCCTATAGTATTCCAGAATTCCTTTGCCCATTCACATTGAAGGAACAAATGATCTATGTCCTCTTCTGCTGAGTTGCACAGAGCACATGTTTGGTCTGTAAAATTGCTTGTGAGTCTTGCCAATCTGCTTTTGACTGGGAGTCTATAATGCATGAATATCCACATGATAAATGCATGCCTGGGAGTCGTTGCCCTGGCCCAGATTACTTTGCTCCAGTCCTTGGGTTCAAGCACCCCTAGGAGCCAGTGATAGCAATCTCTGATTATGTAAACAAGTTCTTCTTTCCATGCCCAAGATGCTTTCTGGGATACCCCTTGCTTAAACAACTCCTTATTCTTCACAATCTTTTTCCAATACCAGCTGCAGTCAGAGGGGGCTTGATAGTCCCACCGGTCTTGCTATTTCAGGTACTTCCCATGAACCCATTTAACCCATAACATGTCCTTCTTGAGTGTAATACACCACATAAGCTTGGCTATACAAGCTTTGTTCCATGCAGCTAGGTTCTTTAGGCCTAATCCTCCATAATTTTTGGGTGTGCAAACTGTGTTCCACGAGATGGATAGAGGCCTTTTATACTCTGCAGACCCCTCCCAAAGATAATTTCTATATAATTGATTGACTTTATCAAGGACTTGTTGTGGCATGATGAAAATGGAAGCTCAGAAACCAAACATTCCAAAGATTACAGAGTTGATAAGCTGTGCTCTGCCTGCAAATGAGAGGTTTCTTGTTGACCATTGCTTAATCTTTCCTGTTATCTTCTCCGCTAAGGTATGACACTCAAACTTGCTGAGTTTGCTGGCAGTGATGGGGACTCCAAGATATCTCATTGGCAAAGTCCCCTCTTTATACCCTGTCAAGTCAAGACATTGTTGTTTTGAGGGTGAAGTGCAACCTCCACACACTAGTTGTGACTTGTCCTGGTTAGCCTTCAATCCTGTCACTTTGTAGAAGTCCTCAAGAGTGTTTTTAATGATTTACAAAGTTGGAACATGGGCCTTACTGAAGATGATTACATCATCTGCAAACATCAAATGATTCAATTTGTTCTGGCTGCATGTAGGGTGGAACTTAAATTGAGGGTGTTCTCCTACAATCTTCATGAGTCTTGTAAAATACTCCATGGATAAGACAAACAGTAGTGGGGACAAAGGGTCCCTTTGCTTTAGTCCTCTCCCCCATCAAATACCTCTCCTTGCTGTCCATTGACATTTACCCTATAGGTGATAGAAGTGATGCAAGCTATAATCCAAGTGATAAATTGTTTAGGGAATTTCAGATGATATAACAATTCTTTCAAGAACTCCCAATGAACACAATCAAATGCCTTTTGAAGATCAATCTTCATAATGCATCTGGGGGAGATCCATTTCCTTGAATACCCCCTGGCAATGTCCCGACAGATGAGGATGTTGAATAGCAGCTCCCTTTCCTTCACAAAGCCCCCTTGGTATTGATGAATCAGGTGTGGTAACACCTCCTTTAGCCTTATACAGAGAAGTTTAGCCACACATTTTTATATTACATTACAACAGGATATTGGCCTAAACTCCTTGGCATGTGTGGGGCTAGAGACTTTTGGGATTAAGACCAGTTTGGTTTCCCTTAGAAAACTCAGCATTTGTCCTGTCTGAAAGAAGTGTTTAATGAACCCTCTAACCAGTCCCCCTGTAATGTGCCAAGTGGTTTTAAAGAAGCCACTGCTGAAGCCATATGGGCATGGGGATTTGGTGTTTGGTATAGAGAACATCACTGACTTGATATCTTGGTCTGTGAAAGGTGTACAAAGATTCATCTGTTGCTCAACTATCAAAGTATTCTCCTCGGCAATAACATTGGGGTCTATTTGCTGCCTTTCTGTGAGGTTGCTCCCCAAGAGGCCTTTATGGTATTGATGCATAACCTCTTTGACCTCTTCAAACCCTTGCCTTGTTTGTCCTTGGTCATCTTGAATGGAGTGAATATAAGTGGCA